>JBBIGC010000131.1:17885858-17900556 GCA_037576955.1 Lepidarchus adonis
CTGAAATATATAGAAACTCTAATGTTTATCAGTACATTGCAGAAAATAATGAACTTTATCACAATATGCTAATTTTTGAGAAGGACCTGTATATCCCACATGTTGACTGGTACCGAGACAATTCAGTGCTCAATGGTTTTGATATTGTTACTGATCTCTCTCTCTCTCTCTCTCTCTCTGTATGTGTGTGCGTGTGTATGTATTTAATCTTTTTGCTCAGGGGTCCGTTCTTTGCCGACACTTGGTGTAAACACTCTGATTGTGGCCTGAGCCTGTGCCATCACAAAGGAGAACATCTACAAGACCTAATGAGGCCTGGTTGGTTTGTGCTTATTCATTATTACTGTTTCAATCAGTCCTGAGCCTGATGTCTCTGTGTTAAAGGCATGAATCTGTGGTCAGTTAATCACAGACTCTCTATTACAGGACAGGTTCTGAACTATTGTCGTCATTTGGTTTAGGATACACTGTGATATTTTTGTTTAAGAGAATTCTATAGCTACATTTTTTATCTGTGTGTATTAGGATGAATAGTTCTGTCTTCATTTTTATGTGATACCATAATGTGTTTTGAAACTGTGTCTAAATGATAATAAGTCTAAATGATAAAATGCTGGCAAACCTCTGATTTCTGAAGACAGTTATATGAGTGTAACACGCTTAATTACTCATTTCTGTTGCAATATCTGAGGGTAGTTGATGGATATTAAGTGACTCTGTATAAACTTATTGCAAGTAACTCCACCGAACAGACAGGGATGATTTTAGTCGTGATGTTTTATCTTTTGTCAAAATGAATGTGAAGAAGCTGCATGACATTTTGTGGTCGTAAATACCCATCATTATTCCGTCTGCGAGGTGAATAATAGCCCATCTCCAACAAACGCTGGTCTCTATTAAACTGTCAGAGTAATTAAAATTATTAAAGTGCTGTAAATGCAGATACAGACTTTCGTTCTATCAGCATCATTATATTCATGTGCGAAATTCACTTGGTTGCTGAGATCAAGTCTCCTGGTCAAATTGCAGATGTTTTATAAGAATTTATGATATGATTAATGCTTAATATGACCAGAAACATGAACTAAGTAACTTGAAATGGAAGAAGAGAAATCAGAAGAATATCACCATTTAAGGGTCTGGAGGAACTACAACGACAATATTTCAGTGACCACTAGAGGGCAGAAGAGGACAAATAATGAAGTAGCGCGACACCTTCAAAAGCCTGTAGAATAAGAAGTACAAGCATGGCAGCCTGCACACAAAAGCTCCTCAGTGCTGAGAATGTGGTCTTTGTCATTCGTCTCCTTTAATCCACTCTCTGAGTTTAGGGACCTGGTGACTAGGCCAGAATAGCAGCGTTTTAGAATGAGCTGGAATGAGTCAAAAAAAATTTACATGCAAGTATTTATTTACCTACTTTTATGAATTATACTCGGAATAATGCTGTAGGCAAACGTACTGTTTGAGTTTTACTCACGCAAGGCAGTTAGCACACACCTGGAGAAGTGGACAACACCTGGGGAGCAATAGGGGCTCAAAGGCATTTAAGCTTTTACGGGAACCAATGACCCCTTGGTGACAAACCCATTTCTCTAGCCAATAGGCTACAGCTTCCCCTAAAACATAGTTTGTATAAATTGGTTTGGAAACATTTAAGTGATCCATTGAAAGTATGTTGTGAAAGTGCACAATGGTCATTGAGGAACCCAATCAGGACGCTACTACTACTGTAGTGACCTCTTGACCCTAAGACTCCAGATCAGAATTTTTCCCTGGGAATTTTAGAATTTTAGGAAATTTGAAGGTTAAAGCCTCAGTGAGGAACCCTTGAGCAAGGCTCTCTCCCACTATTCTGCTTCCTGGTTGCTGTTGATAGCTCCTCACTGCTCCACTGTGGATGGGTCAAATGCATTGATCACATTTCGTTGTGGTGCATTTTGTATATGTTCACAATGAAAACTCGTCAGCTTTACTGGAAGTGCATTCTTATTTACTACAGGCATCTGTAATCAAGCAAGCTTAGCCCTTTCCACACATGATGATGAGGATTATTCCCTGGTTTATATTTGTAGGTGGTGTTTAAAACTCTACATCACAACGGATCTTTCTCATGGCACTTCCCATACTAACAGCCTGTGTTTGAATGTAAAACAGCTCGACGGGTTTGATCGTAATAACGCCATCACGAGGTGGCTTAGTTTCTTTACAACTCTCCAAATGGACAAGAATTAGACAGCAGTCTGGGAGAAATGCCAAAACAGAGACTTTGACTGAATAACCAGACGGATTTAGTTAAATAGCCTGGATGATTATGAGAAAGAGATGAGGTTCACACCGTAGTCTTTATGGCTTTATTCTCCGCACAAAGAATGTTTATTTTCTCAACCCCCTCCTTGTACTTTGCGGTGGTGCTTGAGTTCATGGTACAGACCTGCTAGTGTCCAGTCTACGGATGTTCTCCTATCTACTCCTGTCTACTACTTCCACAAGTCAATAGGCCATTCTTTCAAATCGGTGTTTAGTTTTACTCTAGCAAGTTTAGTGTTTTTGATTAAGTTAATGATATTGTATGATATTTAGCATAATTAGTCTAAGTCAGGGGTGTCCAGATCTCTCTGAACTTTCAGGGCCATAAATCTCTTGCACAAAGAAGGAGTTCAGAAGCTGCGTGATTCAGAGCAGAAACTGGGATGTGGCATGCGATTGAAAATCCGCTTCTTGCTCCCATCCAGAGATCTTTCCAGAAACTCTAGGTACAGTGAGTGAAGAGCAAGGAGAAGGTTCTCAGTCATTGGAGCGTGGCTACCAAGGTTTCTGGAATGAGAGTATGATGCTGAATACTGCTGGAAGCTGTACAGTGATAATCCAGACACAGAGAGAGAAAATCAGACTGTAAATGTTCTAGAAGAAACAGTGTTCATGGACTGACACGGTTCTGTAGATCTAGAACATTGTGAGGCTCTTTGACGCCACACTGAAAAGATTAAACAGTTACTTCATTGGTGCATGAAACACTGATTTAGAAAAGTGTGTTGATTACAGTGATTACAAAAAAATGCTGTTAGAATCCATTAGGCTGCAATAGCAGAGTTTATTTTGCATGAATCTGCACATTACATCAGTTCTTGGTGAAAAATGTTCACTAGTCACACACTCTTCCAGTAAAAGGTGTTTTCTTTTTGGACTCATGTCCAAAACACACTGAGGATGGTTTAATCTTGCGTTGTTTTAACATCTGACTCTGCTTTAGGAGAAAGTTCAAGCCTGTGCTGTCTGTCACAGTTATAGCTCAGCACACAGTTCATAGAGAAAGCAGAATAAAACTGCCCCCCGCCTTTCAGCTCAGTCCAGCCTGAGAACATCTGGACACTAATAGATCTCTGTGCTGTCCACTACTGTTCTGCACTCTGCCTGAAGCTGGGCTGTGTGCATCTCCCACTTTGCTTTATCTGCATAAAGAAAGTGGTCTAGAGTAATATGCGGGGGGTAGGGGTGGGGCTGGGGGTGGGGCGTCTGTTCCTCATGTCTGTGCATTTGAATACATGTATCATGAATATGCATCTGTTAACCTGGAGCATTAGGCCTGCGGTTGGTCAACGGGCTGGTCTGATTAAAGCAAGCTCTGTCTCACATGCACACACTCATCCTTGCTGGCTGCTTTTGTCTGCTCCAGCCCCGAGTTTGAATTCTCAGAGCCACATGTAGGTATTAGTAGCTGAGAAAAAGCATTACTTCCTCATTTCTTTTATTTTTGCCACACTTATATGTTACAGATCATCAAACATGTTATAAAATTAGACAAAAATAACCCAAGTAAATACAAAATGCATTTTGTGAATGGCACTTTCATTTGTTATTGGAAAAAAAAGCTATTCAAATAAACTTGGCCCTATGTGGAAAAAGTAATTGCCCCCATTGGTCAATTATGAATAAACTGGGATCAACTACATTTATTTGAAAGCTGAGTTCAATTTCTCTAGCCACACCCAGGCCTAATCACTGCCAGACCTGTTCTAGCAAGAATCACTGAAATACAACTTGTGATCACTGGTTTATATATGTATATATGTAAAATTTGAGTTTGTGTGTGTGTATGTGCATACAGTGGAGTCCAACCATAACACAACTGAAGCCCCAAGACAAATAAAAGTGATAACATTTAATTAAAATAAAAATATATATTTAAAATTATGTAAGAAGTCTGTCATTATTCAAACTTGTGAAAATGGACCATGTTTTGGCCTTTTTTGACAAAACATTATATATATTTTTTACCGTTATCCCTTCAATTAAAACGCATGTTCAGGCAGCTGTCTGGTAAATTTGATCTGCTCATCACTAGCTTTTGCACAAACTTGTTGAGTCCAGCTGTAGTGCACACTCATTATAGCAAGAAGGGAGAATAACAAGAACAGAATAACTGCTGATAGAAATTATGCTTATTTTCATTATATTGTTAATATATTATGTAATAACATAAATAAGATGCATATGAAATGATTAAAGAAAAAAAACACACCACTTCAATGTGAATAAGGTGAGAGTATAGTTCGTTTTTACAAAGAGCCTAATAATACAATATATACAATAAATACAATACAATAAAATGCAATAAAACATAATTCCCTGAGTATTGCAGAGGTGTCAGCAAATAAACAGGGACCACTAAACTCAGGGGTGGACATCCTGGTGTCCAGCAAAGAAGTTCCCCTCCTTAATCACTCACTACACCTGAAAATTAACAGGTGAGGTGAAGCAGGTGTACCTGAGCAGAGAAATCACCAAACTGTTCTGGACACCGGCTCTCCAGGACACAAAACATGTTCAGGAAGACAGAGCCTGTAACGTGTGTAAGCTGTAAACTTCAGGGCCTGAATAAGCTGTTTGTAAAAATAATTACAGCTTATTAACGGAAACTAGCAAAACTGCAAAGAATTCTGGGAAGAATTCTACTCCATAAATGATGACCTTTTGTGTAAAACTTCTGCAACACATCTGTGGTCAGTCTGAGTGTAATTTTTTTTTTTTTACAGTTTTAACTGTGTACAAAATCAACACTGTATCTGTAGTTGTGTCGAATAACAGCACGTATTTGCAATTTGTCTTAATTTATTAGCTCTTGTGATGTCATGATAATAATAATTTCAAAATAATAAGTATAAAACTATTTTGTGGAATAGTTCACATGGTTCACACAGCGTCAAATCAAGTCAATTTTATTTATAAAATAACATTTCTATAAGGATCCTCCTCTGATTATAAAATGAATACTTTTACATAGTATATCCAATTAAATAACACATTAAATCTTTTCATGTTATGGACCCTTTGATTATTTTTATAGTGCTAGTTCAAATGACACCTGAAGTAGCATGAGTTAAAAAAAGATCAAATATTGAGAGAAGTAAACAATATTTACTGCTCAGTACAACATTTTACATCAATCTACGCATGAGATACATCATTTATTACAGGTCGTTTTCATGAGAGGTTCGAATGAATTTATAAATGGCTCCCAAATGTGACACAAGACACTGTTGAGTTTTTAAATGTTAATTGTTTCAATGGCAATATGTCAATGTGTCAGTTTGTTTAAGCAAGTTGAATGCTTCTTGTCCCATTATAATAAAAACAGAAATACCTCATGTGAAAATTGAGAATATTGCAATATGTTGCCAACATATTATGACATATATAGATAGACATATAAATAGAACCTCTTGAAATGTATTGGTAATATATTGCATGTTTGTATGGGACTAGATCCTGAACAGGATATAAGTGAAGTCTATGCCATTTGTGTTAAGATTGATTTTGCTGGAAATATCATGGCGTTCGTCCCCCTTTAAGAGCTCCTGATGTTTCCATACTGTGTGGAGGATTGAATGATGTGGAGAAGGTCATGTGGAACTTGCTGTGCATTTAGCTTTATTTTCCAGACCCTGAGAGCATTAGTAAAGATTGGCCTGTTCTCCTTCTTAGCCTTCTCCAAAGGGGAGGAGAACGTCGGGGCCAAAATTCTTGACTTATGTTTAGGTCAAGTAATTATGTGTGAATTACTGTATGATAGGCAGGAGCTTTTTGACGATGGAGATGTTTGTTATTGCATTGTCATTGTCCTGAAATATGAACTGCATTCCCGTATCAGATGTGAAGCACAGCGAGGGATTCCACTGGAGTCTTCAGAGATACTTTGCTTGAAAAGATCCAATGGTTAAAAAGCTAGATTGTTCCAAGGTTTATTGAAAAACAGTTTTTAAAAATATTTCCTCTATTCCTATATTTGGCTGTTGGTGTTGTGTTGTTGTGTTTGGAGGTTTCGGCGTGTTCCCCTTTAAGACGAGAGTGCTGTGTGCAGCTGAAGAATTTGCTCTCCTGTCGCTGTGAATGGGGCCCGGGCAGGAGCTTAGCGAGGGGCCCAGTGTTTTGTTCTGTTACACATCAATAGGACGTCAAGCAGGGTTTGGGCTTGACAGCCGGGGGATTAAAGCCTCTTACCAGAATCTGTTGGCCCCTCCTCCCTCCGAACCCGCACACTCCAACAATAGTCTGAAAGAAACACATTCTTAACTCTTCGAGTACTAAGTTGTAATTTGCAGGTGGCTACAGCCCAGACCGGTGCAGCTCCAGAGCTCCAGGCTCACCGAAAAGAGAGGGAGTAGATGTGCACCATCTCACCCCCAGGCTTTTTTTTGGAGGCCAAAAAAATATTTTTGGAGTTGAAGAGCACTGATTTTAGAAGGTTCTATAAAGAACTTTACAACAGGTGTTTCATCAGAGAGAACCAATTATTGAAGAGTACTGCTGCAAAATGTAGAATCTTCTTGGTTCTCTAAAAGGAACCTTTTTTACTGCAATGTATAGTACACTTTTAAAAGGTTCTTTAAAGAACTATAAGGGGACTATAAAAGGGTTCCTCCAATGCTGAAGACAAATAATCTTCTTGGTGGTTATTTAGTGGAACCTATTTAATGCATTAAAAAATGTTCTATGAAGAACTGATCATGGCAGATGTTCCACTACAAAGAAGAACCATTTGAATAGACAAAGAACCATTTAAGGATTGATATTTGAAGGTGTTAACAGCTATAGTGTTAAAGTGAACTGCTTGTAGAAGAGCTGAGTAGTGTAGGAGTAGGGGTTGTTGTGCTTTTGCATTGACAGCTTCAAAGCTGTGGATTGTTCTGTGTGCACCATCTCTCCCCCATAAAGGTTTATGGTTTTTGGGGGTTTTGCTTCATGGTGGACAATGGTGCATTTTTGGAGTTGGGATAGCCTCTGGAATGGTGTATTGTGTTCTATCAGCATCTAATCATTCCCAACTATAAATGCTACACCGTATGTCGACAGCTTGGGGTTAGCAATGCAGCCGCCGTGGTTAATAATAACCAGATGCTCCCGAAGAGCACGCGGTGATGGGTCTATGCTTTGTAGTGACAGCAGTTGGTATTGTCCTCTTGGTTTCTTGGACAGCAACTCAGGGCCTGGAGCAATGCCAGGCCCCCACCCTACACCCCCCATCCCCCACTATGAAATATTTGACACATGCGTGCTCAGACAATAACAAATCAATAAAACTCAGAAGCTCTCGTCTGAACTACTCTCAGGCCAAAGTTTGGCCCTGGCCACCAGATGGAGCTGTGTGTAAGCAGTGACGCTGATGGCACAGGTGAGACGTTCTCTGGCATTGGATTTCTGTTTGAGCAAGAGCTGTTATTTAGGGTTTTTTGCAGTGGATTTTTAAGAGAACTGTTTAATCTAAATGTTTACTCTGCCATGTCGTTCTGACGCGCTGCACGGATGTGGTGAGATTAAAGCATTACAGCGCTCGTTCATCACTGGAGATGGAGATGTTGAGTAAGGTGTCATAATCCAGGTGATAAAAATCACTCTGAGAGGAAAGAAACACGGCGTGCGGTTTGGGGATACGTCTGAAGAGATGATCATGTGGTGAGCATTTGAGCAAGGGAGGTGGAAGAGAAGCAGGGCAGTGCTGAAATAAAGCCCCCCTGAGAACTCGTGTCCAGAAGCCCCCACCTGGTCAAGCAGAGAGGAGACACAGATGGGTCAGGCCTCAGGCTTCCTTATAGGCCCGGACGGCTGTGTAACCCCACAAAGCATCTGGGAAATGATTCAAAATGTCAAAATGTGTGACTCCTGCTTACAAGAGCTCAGCAGCCTTGTTGTGTTCAGGAGAAAGTTTGATCAACCTGTTTCCCAAACTGTAGAACCAATACCTTTAACTGTAGAACCAATACCTCTAACTGTAGAACCAACACCATTAACTGCAGAGCCAATACCTTTAACTTTAGAACAAATACCATTAACTGCAGAGCCAATACCTTTAACTGGAGAACTAATGCCATTAGCTGAAGAATCAATACCTTTAACTGTAGAACCAATGCATTTAACTGTAGAACCAATACATTTAACTGTAGAACCAATATCATTAACTGTAGAACTAATGCCATTTGCTGAAGAATCAATACATTTAACTGTAGAACCAATACCTCTACCTGTAGAACCAATATCATTAACTATAGAACAAATATCTTTAACTGTAGAACCCATATTTTTAACTGTAGAACCAATATCTGTGTGTTCACACTCGCACATCTTGACAACAACCATTCTTTGAAAGGTTCTCCAGATGGTTCTTATAGCTCTTGTGAAGTGGAGTGGACACTATTAGGAGAAATGGTTCTTTTAAACAATAGAGACTTGTTTTAAACAATAGTGGAATCCTTTTAAGGCACTATATAGCACTTTTTAAAGTTATTTATAGAACTTAAAAGTTCTTTAAATAACTGTTTACAACAGGTTTCCCATCAAGAACCATTTAAACTAGACAAAACAATTTAAATATTAAAATGGTTCCTCTCTGTGATGGAAAACCTGTGACTATACAGTACAGTAAAACGGTTCTACTACTGCCACAACCTTTTTTAAAAGGTTCTATAAAGAACAGTTTACAACAGCTTTTTAATTACAGAGAAAAAAACAATGAACTACATAAAGAACTATTTAAGCATTCAAACGTTCTTTAATTGTTCACGTTTTTGTTCAGTAGAGTTCTATTTACTAAAGAACCCTTGAAGTAGCCTCTTAAAGTGCAATGTGACCCATTTTGAACTCAACACAGAACGGAGGAGTTGATTGGATGGTGAGGGACTACATACCATTAGACCACATTTTTCACTGGAGACTATTTATCTACATAAAGGGCCCATATTACTCATTTTACTTTTTACCCGACTTTTATGATTTGTGTAGGTTTTATTGTGTAGGTACCAAAAATATATACTTTATTTACTTTATTTACTTAAAAGTCACTTTTTCCCCTCACATTAAAAGTATTGTTTTTTTTCCTTTTTGTATATTTAAGGCTGATGTATGATCTGTTCTGATTGGCTGCTCTGTATTGCACCATTAAAAAAACAGTCCAGGTGGAAACATTTCTAATAAGTCTGTAGTGAATTGCATATACACGTATAAAAAGGTATAAAAAGTATAAATGGTGTTTTTTGCAGAATAGATAATGAATAAATATGATAAATTAGTTTGTGTTAAACATTTTTCCATAGTTCATCAAATATCAAATTACATAGTAAATTGAACCTTCAAAAATATTATGGGCCATTTAAGCAAAAAACCTAACAAACAAAAAACATTAGGTTTATTAGTACATGAAGTAGCATGAGTTAAAATAAGATCAAAAGTTGAGAGAAGTACAACAGTTTACATCAATCTACATGTGAGGTTTATTATTTAATACAGGGCGTTTTCATCAGAGGTTCAAATGAGTTTATGAATGACTCTCAAATGTGACACGAGGCACTGTTGATTTTTTAAATGTTAATTGTTTTAATGGCAATATGTCAATGTGTCAGTTTGTTTAAGCAAGTTGAATGAGGGGAGGCTGCTTCTTGTCCCATTATAATAAAAACAGAAATACCTCATGTGAAAATTGAGTATATTGGAATATGTTGCCAACATATACATATAATACATTGGATTGTATTGCTAATGCATTAAATTTATGGGAGAATATTCTGCATCCAGTGTACTATTTGATTTATTTATGTCTGCTATGATCCCATTATTCAGTACGATTAATATTTCAGAAACACATTGTGGTCCAGTATGTTTATTTTTATTAGTCAAAAGCAATTTACTACAGGAGCTCACAATTCCAGAGACTGACAGCAAAATCCTAACATGTGTGCAGTAACTTATCATCCATACCACACTATCATACACATTGATAGATGTACATGATCAGCCAATGAATTGGTGTAAGATGTAGAGCACAGCTGGAGTTCCAAACATACATTCATTTAAAACAATGTTACCACCACTGCCCACATACTTCCATGCATCCTTCATGTTGGAATGGATGTTTAGCAGTGCAGCCACTAGAGGGCAGAGTCAAATGTTTCTGACAACACCTAACAAGCCGGCAGTGAAGGAGGGTTTAATAATGTACTTGTTAAAAGAGTGGCAAAAGAGGAAGCTTGTGTTACATCATATAGATGTTTACACCTCATCTGAAAAAGTTCTGCCATTGTTTAAATGTATTCACCACGTCCCCATGATGCTCTGTTTCTCCTGTATCCCCAAGCTTTCAGAAGACATGCAGAAATGTGGATGAAATGAATGCAAAGTACATACAGAAGGCTCCATCCATATCCATATTTAATGCTGAGCATAAATGAGGCGTAAGAGGTTGCGGTGCTTCAGTTAAATAAGGAAACATGAAGTTAATCAGGAAAGATGAAGTACAGAACCAGTGTGTCAGTAAACACCCTGCTTATTCCAGCAATAAAAAGCTCTGAAATTCAGGACAGTTGCGATATGTAAAACGGAAGAGAAATAAGAGATCGGATCACTCTCAGCTGGCTTGTATTCACTCAGTGTCTTCATGAACCTCTGTTTTTAGAAGCAGGAGCATTAACAACACCCTGGGTGCTCCACCACCCCAGACAAAGAGGACCCAATGACAATGTTTCTTTATTTATGAGGAAAATGTCATTGGCTAGATTGGATATTGGCCCTAATTGCGCGTCTGGTCAATGGCGTTTTTGAGAGAGCCTCAGTAAAGTGGCAGCCTTTCAAACGTGGCCGGCTTTCCCCCCTTTCGTTTTCCTGTCACCAGTAACAGAACACAGATGTGTCGTGGGGCAGCAATTCCACCTCTATTTGTTTTAGCGTTGATCGAGTTATTTAAAATGTTTGCAGTCCTGAGAAGGACTGCAAGGGGGAGAGGCAAGAAGGGCTGGGAGCTTTCATTTGTGTGTGTGTGTGTGTACATGCTCAAAACAGAGAGTAAGTATAGGTGTATGTGTGTTGGTGTGGATGCTGGCAGCAGCAGGTAGAGTCAGCGACAGAGCTGTGTAAACAGCCCAGAAGAACGTAGACACATGCTGTGAAAATAAAGTCAAGCAGGCAGCTTTTAAACACCAGCCTGTTTAGCTTGGGATGCTTCCCAAAAATAGCCAACCCAAAGCTTAATATTCTTATGCAAGGCATAAGCTTTTAACACCTGGACAGGGAATGGAGACATAATGCCAGGACTGTTGTTAAAGTGGTTCATTTTAACACTGTTAGCGCTTTTGTTATTGTTGTTAACCTTTAGGAACTGAGAGCTATTACTATTACACATTTAATATTACATAATTTGACAAAATATAATTACTATATACTATATAATATATAATTACATGCCATTAAGTACAATTCAGTTTCAACTGTGAATTATTGTTCTGCAGTGTCTTACTTGAATTTGTGTTTCTTTGTTTGTTTTACAATTATGATTTGATACCAAGACCTCTAATGACTTTGCACATCTTCAGTTCAAGCATTAATTTCAGGCCATGAATGTGATAACACTGAACAATCGTCGCACATCTAATTTCTGCTAGCACCCTATGAGTTTCTGGTATGTCAGCCCTAGGCTAATCAATAATTGAAACTTGTAAAAGCTATTTCATATCTTATTTAAAGCTTATAACAGACTTAATAATATATATTTCTGTGAAAGCTGGGACGTTTTGTCAAATGCATTAAAACAATAATGTGATTTGTTAATTCTACCTTTAATTAACTGACAAACATGCAAAAAGGAGATTTTTAAAATAATTTCACTAACCAAATTTGTAATGTTTTTCCTAAATATACAAAACATTGCAATTTGATGACTCTAACATAACAAAATTGGGACATAGGTGTGTTTACTGTTGTGTTACACTACTGAATCATTTGGGAAACTCCTGCAGTTCTGCAAGTGGAGTTTTTACACATTTTTGCTTGATAAAAGAGATCAGCTTTACAGTCTGTGTTGGCTGTTTTCTGATTCTGCTCTTCATGAACCTCCATGCATTTTCAAAAGGGAATAGATCTGGACTGGCAGCAGGTCAGTTAAGCACCTTAATGGTAGCCTTTTCTCTACAGAGAATCCCAGTATATGCCTCCATAATCAATGGTCCCTTCACACCCAAGCCATGGGTGCCATGGACACAAGTTTTCATGATTAGCTCATCATTTTGTCCTGTAAACATGTTGAAATGTGTCTTTTATTCCATCAGGACCAGAGAACTTAACTTCTGGACAGAAATGATATATGGCTATAACTCTGCATAATAGAGGTTACATTCTTTGATCCTGTGCCAGACTATTTTATGTGACCTGTTTCCTAAAGTCCATGTGGTTACATTCATCACTGTAGCATGCTGGGTTCTCAGGCAGTGCCTTCTGAGGGCTCGAAGGTCATGCACAACCAATAGTGGTTTCTAGTCTTGCTCTACATGGACTGAGATTTCTCAGGATTCCATGAATCTTTTTACAATTTTACAGGAGATATTGAAAAACCTACATTTATTAAAATTTTGCATTGAGTGCTGTTCTTCTGAACAGTTGCCTCCTCTTAAAAAGATCCTTTTATTATTTATTTTTTAATTTGTCATATCCTCACCTGTTTCCAGCTTACCTATTGCAGAAAGTTTCAAGGAATTAAATTAAAAATGTGTTTTTGTTTACATAATATAATCAAGTTGTTCATCCAAACCATTAAAAGCAATTTATTTGTGCTTTTGTCAGTTCAATAAAAGTTGAAAAAAAGAGAATTTTCAGAAGATTATAATTTTAAATTAAATTGCATTTAAAGAATGTCCCCACTTTTCTGTAAATGGGGTTTAGTAGCTAAAACCATAACTGGTTGAGTCCACTGTCACTTCTGTACCACTCAGATCTTCACACACTTTTATTTATTAGTGTGAATATAAATTTAGATGCAAGTCCTTTATCTGCCTTCTTATTATTCACTATTTTTTGTGAACGTGTAGACGACTTGGACTTTGGTGTTGGCATGGTAACAGTCAAGATAACTGATCAGCTGTGTCTAAGCAACTAGAACTTTAGAGGAATTGATTAGTTTGTCTTGTTTCTTCACATGGGGCTAGCTTTTCCAATGGCAGCTCAGATATGAGCCATCTGAGCAGAAGCACTCTTAAAGTTTCTGCTCCACAAACTGAACTCTCCTTTAACTTTCTCAAAATGAAACAGACTAACTAACGATGCTGTTACGTGAGGAGCAACTAAAGTGTTTCTGTGACAAAAGCTCAAATGTTCATTTCTTTTTCTGTTCAAACAAAGTCAAAATGTATCATACTTTCTGTGCTTGGATTTGATGAAAAAAATTGTAAGGTGTTGTTTTGTCACATCATGTTCTTGATTCAGAGCTGAGTCAACATCACAATCAAAGCAAGTCCAAGACCAGGATTAGTGGAGTCAAGAAGTCAAGACTGGGTCCAAGGTATCCAAGGTGGCCTTAGTCAAGGCCATGTCTGAACGATAAGAGAGACAGGAACAGAAGCACAAATAATGGCTAAATCAGAAAAAAAAGATTATGATTATGATGATGATGATTATTATTATTATTATTAATACTACTACTACTACTACTATTATTATTATTATTATTAATCATCATCATCATCATAGTAATGACAAAAACAATAATTAAAACAGTGCAAGTAAACATATGTAAAATGATCAAAAACATTAATTTTATTTTTAATTTAACTTATCAAAATGAAAGCTAATATGGATAAAATGGATAAAAAAACGAAGCAAGTGTTTTTTAAAGCTAGCTGGACTTGGTCAAGACAAATGGCCAAGTGTGAGTCCAAGGATCTGTGACTTTTGGTATTTATACTTGACCTTGTCTCAGACTTGCGTATATATGCAGTATCTCACAAAAGTGAGTACACCCCTCACATTTTTGTAAATATTTTATTGTATCTTTTCATGAGACAACACTGAAGATATGACACATTGATACAATGTAAAGTGGTCAGTGTACAGCTTGTGTAACAGTGTAAATTTGCTGTCCCCTCAAAATACCTCAACACAGCCATTAATGTCTAATCTGCTGACTACAAAAGTTTACATTTCTGTTATATCTGAAGCTATAACAGTGCATATTTCTTTTCCTGTATCATTTATAAAGTCACCCCTTGCTGCTGCTCATATTCATAGTCAGTGAAGTTTCTTTCAAAAGGTGTAGAGCTGGAGGACCTTTTGCTCTGCACATGACAGTGGTGGTTAATTTGAAATCTTAGACCAGGGGTGCTCACACTTTTTTGGCTTGCGAGCTACTTTTAAATTGACCAAGTCAAAAAGATCTACCAACAATAAA
>JBBIGC010000131.1:17903594-17942653 GCA_037576955.1 Lepidarchus adonis
CTCTCTCTCTCTCTCTCTCTCTCTCTCTCTCTCTCTCTCTCTCTCTCTCTCTCTCTCTCTCTCTGTCTCTCTCTCTCGCTCTGTGTCACTCTCTCTCTCTGCTGTAGAAAACAGCTCTGAACCTCGTCCAGGACCTTTTACTCCAACAGCACCTGAGAGGAAAGAGTCAGTGGAAGTGTAAAGGAGATGAAGCCCCCCACCCCCACCCCCTCCTGAACAGCCCACAAGGTAAAGCCCCTTTGTCACCCGGCCGTACACAAGCGGTCTGTGTTTATTTTATCGAATGTTTATTTCATTTTTTAACATGCCACTCAAGGCTCCAAGGAGGCGCATGTGTACCTTTCCTCCCCCCGTGTAAACACGGCATATTTTGCCGCCCCTTTCCCCCAGTAAAAAGTTTATATCTGTAATCTGTTAAGTCAGATATTTTAAACAACATCTCGCCGTGTTTATAAACACTGCCGGCCCGCTGTAATGAATTTATGGCGATGCATTTTTCCCCCTCCTGTCCGCTATCACTTCAAACATTTCAGCGGCTGCCCGGGAGAAAATTAGGTAAAAATGTTTAGCTTTTCCCATACTAAAAAATGGACAAAAAGAGAAGAATGTCTTCGGGATGCTAACTGCAGTCGGTAGAAAGGTCTCACCATCACAAAAACAATATTAATAAAAGAGAGGCTAGCCTAAACACCTTTGTTGTTAGAATAAAGTAAAGCAAGTGGTCAGATTGATCATTCCCACAGCTGTGAGATAAATGCACGTAGTGATAAACTGATGGCTGGGATAAAAACTGACCATGCTGTTAAACATTATAATCACAGATTCATTTCTCACACCATGCATCATGTAGCTGTATGGAGTGATGTACTGTTTTCCTAACAAACCTGCTATCTGAATTCCTGCTGATGAGATATTTTTACAAATTATTACACTGAATCATAGTTTGTTTAGTAGCAAAAGGGTTCGGTTGCTGCAAGCCAACCACACTATAAGAACGTGAGAACGTTTGGTTTCAGCACAAACGGATGCTTCTTTAAAGAACCACTTGTGAAACGTGGGAATCTGTAGAACCTTTAAAGAACCTTCATATACACTGATCTACCACATTACATCTGACAGGTGAAATAAACAACATTGAGTATCTCATTGTCTTGTCTCATTGATATCTTAGGCAGCATGTGATCAGTCAGTTCTTGTAGTTGATGTGTTGGAAGCAAATGAAAAGTTCTATACTAAAGTGAAAAGTGGCACAAAATCTTAGGGTGGCAGTGAGCCCGAGGCCAAGGTGACATTAAAATAAAGTGACTGGGAGGTGGTGGTGGCTGGCACAAAAGATCTTCTGTATCTGTCTGTAGTGCAGTAAACACACTCCTCAGTGTAGTGGGTGATGCTCATGGTCCTCCTCTCTGCCAGTCACCAGAGAATACATCTCCACAACTACCACAGATCCTGCTCGACCAATCAGCATTCCTCTTCTCCAAGCTACACTACAGCACTGGCAGGTAAAGTTCTGGCCATCAGTCACATTCGGTACAATTTATTCATGTAATCATGAGTTACAATGTGAACATAAACAATCACATTCATTCTTCTCTGTTAATAGTTTTGTTAAAGACTATTTTTCATTGGTTGGTACAATCACTGGATAGAATGTGAGCATCCTTAACAATCGCTCTTTCTCTCGCTCTTCTTCAGGCTACCCCTGAGATGCTAGTGATCCTGTCCCATCCTGATGCCCTACATTCTTACCACTGGAACTCACTCATTCCTGCTGAGGAGATCCCATATACACAGCCCTTGTCCACTTACTCCATTCACAGTCATCATGGGTACACAGGAAACTATCATCATCATCATCATCAAACATCATTGGGGGGTACTGCTTACCTGTCCCATAGCACAACAACAATGTTACATTTACATAGCGCCTCTCACATACCCTTTCCAAAAAAAATCCAATGGGATTAAGTGTAGGGAGATAAATATTCATTAAACAGGGAAGTTTTAACATCAATTTGGAATTTTACAGAAAGAGGTCCATCTCCCAATACTTCAATCTTTATATGCAAATGCTGGATCTTTCACTCCAAGCTCTAGGTGTCTAACTCCCAACTCTAGAAACTGAGACTGTTTCCATTGTTTCCCAGTGTTGATCAGAGCATAATGGGTATCTGAGTCACGGTTTCTTCCTTCAGGGTGTTTGACCTCGGTTGATCATTAGGGGCTGTATTCTGTAAAGCTTCTTTGTGACAGCTGTGTAAAAATGCTCTATATTTAATTTACTTGACCTTTTGACAAGATATAATTTGGGTGGTGGACCATTGAGTGGTAATATGGTTATAGAACAACTGTGTGCCCACAATGATCACCATGCAGGATTGAGATTGGGCCAACACCCAAAAATATCAGATCTATAGTGTCTCTGTGGTCAGAAACTGACCACTGATTAAGGATAAGCACACATTGTGCATAGCAACAGCTAGGCAACCATCTCTAACTGTAAAAAAAACAAAGTAGAATTTCAAGGGAGAGGTTTCAATTACACTTTCCATACCTAGTGCATGATTCATTTAGACCGTTTGTCTGTGAAATTAACATAAAACATGATGTTCAATGCTGTGATGCCATGGTCCCTTATGAGCAATGAAATATTTCATCAAGGAAGAGTGAACGCTCGTTGTGCTGTAGAAGAGTAAGCAGTACCTTCACATTTCTTTAGATGTGAAAAGATGTGCATTGAGACAGTCAAATTGTAGTGTAGGGAGATTGGAGGGGAGCGGGCCACGGACAGGGAAGATTGCTCTTGAGAGTAGCCGCACATTAAGCTTGTCAAAGAAATGCCTGCACAGTTGGGAAGGCTGTAATTAAGCTTCCTTCATCCAAGAGAGCATCTCCATTATATTCAAATTAGGCGTGAGTGATTTCCATCTGTCTGATTTGAATATGTTTATATGAGAAAAGCATATGCATTCATTAGCATTGCTTGAAACAAATGCTAGAAACAGAACATCTAGGTCAGGGGTGTCGAACTCTGGTCTTGGAGTGCTGGTGTCCAGCATAATTTGATGATTTCCCTGATTAAACACACCTGGCTCAACTGACCTGTGAATGTGTTGGAGGGGAACTAGCAAATAGTTCTGGACACCGGCCCTCCAGGACTGAAGTCTGAGAGACCTGACCGAGGTGAACCACTTGGGTGTTGGACATATAGATAAAACAATAGCTATATATATCAGAATATTAACTCTTGTTGGCCGTACATGTAAGGGGCAGATCTGGAGGGTTCTAAGGCATAGAGTTTTCTGGTAAAATAGGATATTGACATATTCTCTCAGATTTATTGACAGTTTGCCCCATCCTTATGCCCCAGGAAGTCCCAGTGTCTCTGCTACCTTCTGGCTCTGCCCTTTAGTTATGCTATTATAGCTCATCCTGACAGAGTTCCTGTTTTCACTTAGAACACAATGTACATTGTTCCTAACCACTTGTAACATTGAACATCCCTAACAATCTCTCCCTCTTCCTCTGTCAAGATTCAAGAGTCAAGATTCAAGATGCTTTATTCATCACATACTAGGTTATACAAGTATGACCAGCAGTGAAATGTGACCAGGTGTGCTCCGTAGATTATACAGAATAGAAAGAAGTAAATCAAGAGACACACACACATTCCTACACACATACACAGTATATACACGGAGTAATCAAATAATTGATTAATTTGATTATTTACATAAAGTGAATTTGTATTTGAAGTGCAAAAAGCTTGTATTGTCCGATGTGCAAGTGTAAAATTATTTGGAGGTGAGGGCTTGGAGTGTGTTTGAAAGTGTCCTGTATTGTAGCAGTTGTGTGTGTTATGCATTGTCCTAGTTAAGGAGTCTGATGGCCTGTGGGAAGAAGCTCCTCTTTAGTCTCTCAAACTACATGCTACCTCTGAGATGCCAGTGATCCTGGGCCAAACAGATGCCCTAGTTCTAGTCAATGTTTTTACCGCTGGAATCAACTGAATCCTGCAGAGGAAAAGCCTCATTTGCACAGTTTTACCTCATTATGAGCTTGATCTGAATTCTATAAAGCCGCTTTTTGATGACATCAGTTTGTAAAAAGCTCTATAGAATAAAACTATAACCGTGTTGCACTTTCTGAAGCTTTTAAGCTGAATAAAATATTTTGTTTACTTTGTAAATGCTCAACACTTGAGAGGGACAAAGGTGAACCAATTGATTTCTCAGTCATAGAAATAATGGAGCGGTTTCTTTCTCAAACATTCACGACCACGTCATTGGAGAATGGTTTGTTCATTTCACTCACTCTTCATCATAAAAATGGCTGAAGCACTGAAGTTCCTCACATAAATCTCTAACTGATGAAACATTATCTGCTCTGCCTCTTCTCCATCCCATGTCCACTGGGGCTTGCTTGTATCTGACGTTAAATGTCCCTTTTTCAATGGAAGGAAGATAGATAGTGGAAAAGAAGTTACATTTCAAGAGCAGATATTGACCATACCTAGCTAGGCATTAAACAAGTAGTATGAATTGTCCAAACCTCTACTGGGTGCATCTAAGAGAGCCATAAAGTATAGAAACAACACTGTAGCAGTAAATCTTCTCCATTATTTGTTGCCCCAGGAAGAACATTACACGTCTTCCGGTGAATGTGTGTACAAGTGTGTGAGCTACATACTCACACAAAATAAAGACTCAAGAATAATTCTTTGTTATATTTCTTGATTTCTCCATTTTAAAGAAGATTCTCTACATCCACATTTCCTCAACAGTTTATCAATGAACCATCCATTGAAAGGTTCTTCTGGGAGAACCAAAGGTAGACCTTCAAATGCATTTGTTTTTATGGGTATAGCTCATTAATAAATGCAAGAACGCACAAAAAGTGTGGGTTCTCCAGGAGGAGAGGGAAAGAAAGATAGAGAAAATAGGGAGAAAGAGAGAGAGATTGGTATCTCACTGGAGAAATATGGCGTGTTGGGTTTCTGCAGGAACACAGTACTTTTTTGTTGCACCTCTCTTTTCCAACCATCTCCTCTGCCACTAATCTCTCCATATTACCTTCCAGGACGGCCGAGCTGTTTTAATATCTGTCACAGCCTTCCTGGATTTTATGACCACGCTTCCTCCCCTTTCATTTGTCTCTCTTTTTGTTTGACTAGCCTGTCATGCTCTTTTGTATAATTCTTTGTCTTTGTTTGATAGGAGAAATAAGAGTGATTTTAGACCTACAGTGCGTCTCTGCTCTCTCTCCTGTGTGTGTGTGTGTGTGTGTGTGTGTGTGTGTGTGTGTGTGTGTGTGTGTGTGCGCAACCTTTTTTGCTTGGAGAATGTGTCGGTTCTTTGCCGACACTTGGTGTAAACACTCTGATTACGGCCTGAGCCGGTGTTGCTGTGCTTTTGCCCAGCTGCACCTGTGTTTCATTGGTAACGGCATAGCAACTGGTCTTTCATCACAAAGGAGAACATCTATTAGACCTAATGAGGCCTGGCTGGTTTGTGCTGCTGTAGTACGAAGAC
The DNA here is from genome assembly GCA_037576955.1 of Lepidarchus adonis. Classification (NCBI taxonomy): domain Eukaryota; kingdom Metazoa; phylum Chordata; class Actinopteri; order Characiformes; family Lepidarchidae; genus Lepidarchus; species Lepidarchus adonis. The sequence goes on from JBBIGC010000131.1 coordinate 17,909,126, forward strand.
TCGTGATTACCGTTTCAATCAGTCCTGAGCCTGGTGTCTCTTTATTAAAGGCATGAATCTGCTGTCAGCTACAGACTCACTGTTACAGGAACTGAACTAGTTGGTTTAGGATGCATCATCGTACTGGTTCATATCACCATCATAAAGGTGATAAAGATGATTTTTACGTTTTTACATTATTAATTGAAAATGATTTACATTAGCAACCCAGAAGTCTGATTTTGTGAGTTCAAAGTCAAGGCATGATTACATTGCGATTACAAATTACATAGCTAATTGTGCAATCAGCTTTAATTACATTATTAGCAGGTTCATGTCTGAACATCTGACTTTATTCCAGTTGTTTCAATGTCAAAAATGGCCAAATGAATACACTATGGTAAAAAATATCTATGTTGATCTTGTATTGATATTAGATTTAGTTGAAATTGCTATATTTTTGACATGTTTTAGTGGGGAAAAATTGGAAGCCTCAAACCTTCAGATTTTGAAAGTAAATTGAATGCAAGTATAATCAGGAAAAATAGGTAAAAATATGTTTAATAATACGAAGGTCTGCACTCTTACATACAGAAAAAATGTTTTTACAAGGTAAAGTTAATGTATTATGTGCTTTTTCATGTCTCGGGGGGGAAAAATGGGAAGAGCTCCCATTTTCTGACCTCCAGATACAGAATTGTTTTTTAATGTTGTGTAAACACAAAGTTTAAACTATTTTAAAAACATAAAATCTTTTTAAAAAATCTCTATTTAATAAATAAATTTAATAAAATTGATTTAAGCTTTTGTTATTGCTGACCAACTGTTTTAAAGAATGATCTCAGTGTCCAAAGACAAGTCCATGCAGGACCTCAGTAACTTCAGGATACAACTATTTGATGAAGGTCCATACTTGTTTTTAGAAATATATGTACTTGCATGGTTAAAAAAATCCCATCTTGTTGAGATTCAAAGCTTTGCCTTGTTATTGTTGTAAAAGCTGAAAGGCCAGAGCAGAACTAATTCGATATGCCCTTGTTAGTGAAGGCCTTCAGACTGAGTGTTTGTACCTTGGAAAAGCTCCATGGAATTGTGTTCCACCCTTTAAGCCAGGCTCTTGTCATTTTGATGTTTGCTTTTATGTCCTGGGCATATTATTTTGTTATTATCGACCAAAAAAAAAGCGAGAGCTCCTGTTTCAAGCAGCTCACAAATTGAATATTGTATTTAAAAGTCAATTTCATTGAGGAGATTACGCAAATCAGCCACTCTCCGTTTCCACCGAGCGGCCTCCACCTTGATGCATCTCTTAATTTACTGTGGTTTACTCTATTCATTTGCCAATGCCCCGCCAGAGATCTTTTCATGCTTCGCCGCTTGCTTATGTTCTTTACTTTGCATGGTTACGGCATTTGTGTTCATTCTTTCTGCACCCGCTGCAGTCAAAATCAAACCCTAAAAGCAATTATCCCCTCGACATTTAATGTGCTCAACCAAGGTGAATTTTATTTCACCATGACAAGCTGAAAACCTCAGAACAGAGTGGGGCCTGGGAGTGTCCCCCTGCCTCACAGGCCATTTAATAGCACACAAACATTTTCTGTCCTCAACTACAAATCCTTATGTGGAATTTGCTTTACTGGCTTTTTATGAAGGTCAGCCAAAGAGCTGTGGACCACAGAATGGACCAAAGCTGGGGCCTGGGCCATCGGGGGTCCTGTGTAATAGCACTCCTGACCAGGGGGAAGGAGATTACCCGACTTCTTTACAGCACACATGTTTGACATTAACACATCCTACTCTGGTAGTTACATATGTGATTAAAACAACCTGGGGGACAGGTGGGTCCTGGAACCAGCTCTTTGTTCTGTACGTTTTTAAAAACAAAGATGTCTGAAAGAAATCTTGGGTGTGATACCATGGAAGAATTACTTTTGGTTCTCACTGTGTCACTTCTCAGCTCAATGGCTTCCACCACTTTTTAGAGAACCAGAAAAGGTTATTTGGTCAGACCACACGGTTTCTGACAGATGGGTATTGTCTCCTCTTTTTTGCTGGGTAGAGATCTGGAGTAGACCCGGGGTTGGGATGGATAATCATGAGCTTGTATTTGGGTAGAACAAGCACATTTACGGGTTACCCTGACTAGGACCTCTCCCCCACAAGCTGAGCCCTGACCTTCGGTTATTTATTTTCCTCTTGTCTCTCTCCTTTTTTCGTTCTTCTCCCTCAGCAGAGGTTAGCGGTATTTCATTCTGAGGCTCAGGAAGTCTCACGCAGCGTGCAGAGTGGCTTCAAGAGTAAAGGTGTTCTTATGGTGAGAAGGTCCAAAGATTGCTAACAAATGAGCATCGATCAGCGTTTTCAACCCCTGCAGCAACTATGGGCAATAAAAGACAAATGAATCGCTCCTGAGTACGACCATGTCCTTTTTGCAGTGTCGTGATGTGTTAGTAACTCGAGAGGACGGCTAACGCCCTGCAGAAAGCACAGGCACACGTTAGCAAAACTAGCCGCAAAAGCACAGCCACACGTTAGCAAAACTAGCCGCAAAATGGAGAGCATTTAGCCATTGCTTCCTTTCTGCATCCTTTCCAATATTATTTTTCCTCTTAAAATTCAAGGAAAAAGTAATCCCTCATCCTACACCTGTCATTTGACCACTTAGGCCTATGAAAAGGTTTATGTGAGCTGACTGGCCTGGCGCAAGAAAATAAATGGGTGTTTTGGGAAAAGGGGAGAAATGTTGAGTGCTTACGGATAGGTAGGATTCAAAGTGGCATCTGCAGCGGTGTGGAGCATGACCGAGCGAGGGCCCATGCTCACTTTCACAGTGCTGTGTTTATAGTAAGCAGCTTTTGGGGGGAATCATTTTGCCCTTTTATAGGCATTCTCTCCATCCTTTGCAAATATTCACTAATGCGATGGCATCTGCCTCCCTTTTTATTTCTCTCTCTCTCTTCTTCTGGCAGCGGGGTACAAGTGAAGGCTGACGGTGTCAGGACAGTCTGTTCACCCGTCACCTTCCTGTGATTCATCCACTTGAGATCTCTTGTAAAAGTGCCCTTTAAAAAGTGGCTGGGTTTTTTTCCCCTTTTTTAAAATCCACAAAGAAGTTGTTTTTATTCAGAGCATGTAAAAAGCCCCTCTCTACAGTGTTTAGGTTGGAGCCCTGTTCACCAACGCTGCACACCATCAACACTCTGTCTTAGGGTGTGTGTGAAGGACTGTCTGCCTAAGATACATATACAGACACACTCAATGTTTGGTGTATCTTTAGGATGTAAGCCTAAGAGAAGTGAACACACTGAGGTCAACAACAATTTTTATATGTACAATAACTACATTTTCTTTGCCACCGATCTGATGGGAACCATTTATTATTGCGAATCTGCCAATACTGTCCCGATACAATATTTAAATTTTCCTAGATAACACTTTCACCGCGCCCTCTTCAAGTACATTAAAGTTATTAAAATCTGATGTACATGCTTAACAACAACAAATTAATTCTCATGTTGTCTCACAAAAAGATGTGTGCCCAGCATGTCCTCGGCTGCCTATTTTACATGCCATGCTGTATGAGATCAGCCAAACCCATGTGCTTCAATAGTTTTAATTAAATAAGGGGTTAATCCAGTGTACAATGTGTCTATCGAAACTGGAAATGTCTGTATTAAAAGGAATCGCAATCACATCTGATTTAATTTTTGTCTGAAATGTCAGTGTTGAGGAGTTCTGCCACATTGTAGCTCTAAAAGATGGTGAAATCCTGAATTCTGTACTGCACTGATTGCTGCTTCTCCAAAATGATGAGTTCAGTTACCTTCTCTGTAATTTTTTGCTTTTTCACTGTCCTGAAGACATTTCCCCCCCCATTTAAAAGTGTCTTCCAGTGTGTGTTGCTTCAGTGCAGTTTCCAGTATTAACTGTATTTCATTGAGTGTTTACATGTTAAGTGCCAAGTCAAATTGGTAGTTTTAAAATGAGCTCAGCACTTTCATTGCTCAGGTGAACTAAACAGCCCAGTTGCTGATCAATGAGATTGGATTGAGACATTTCTAACAATAGCCTTAAAGCCATTCACTGTCTGCACATTTTGTTAATCACTCTGAATGGGAATGACGTAATTGTATTGTAATGCATAAAATATTCCCATACTTAGGCATTGTTCTTTTCACGGAAGCACATGTGCTTTTAAATGATCATAACATGTCAACTGTCAAAGCTTCAATGCAACAATGCTCCCAGAGAAGACAGTATGGGAAAGAGTGGAGTTGGCAAAGTTACTGCAAAGTGAAGAAGAGCAAGGAGAAAATGTCACATTTCAAAGCTATTAATATGTACATGGTACAGTGGGGCAAAGCATTAAGTCATGTTCCTTATTAAACCTCACTAATGCCATGATACGTAGCGTGTCATCAATTAAAATCAATCATTGAAGTCAGAGAGTCATGAATTAAAGATGGCTCCGGAGGTGGATGGAACATTTCAGCCTGACTGGTTGGTGCATGATCTGTTTTTAGCATGCTTGGTCATAGGTCATTGGATCTTTTCTGCAAGGCTTTTGTACCTCAATATTTTGCTGTTAGAGCTTCTGTCCACAGTTTTCTCCTTGTACCTGGAACTGGGCAAAATGGTATGACAGAATGCAGATTTGACCATACAACAGAAAAGGTGAAAAAGGTTATATGATCTGTAATAATCATGGAACCCCTGTTGTCAATTATAAAGTTCTTTAAAGAACAATGTGCAACAGTTTCTCCAACATAAAGAACAATTTCACTGCGCAAAATACATTTATACATGCATAGGTCCTAAAATCTGATTAGCAGAGCAAAAAAAAAAAAAAGCATAACATTTAATATGGAGACCTATGACTACCTTGCAACTGAATTTTGCCAGTTCACTGATGGTCACTGTGCTGGGAAGGCCCAGCAATTTTATATCTTTAGCCCATTATCATTCACAGAGGTCATTCAGTGTGCTTTACAACATAAATAAAAGTGAGGCTAAAATGAGGTAACTAGAAAGACAAATAGATTAAGACTAACATAAATAATAAATAAATAAATAAATACAATTTAAATTGAAGAATTTTTTTTCTGTAAAGTGAGCACTTTGTCTTAACAGCAACAGTATTAATATTAAGGAACAATACTGACACATACTTTTGGAATGAAAATCACAGTTACATATGTATATGTGTAAATATGTGGTAACTATGTGGTTTTCACTCCAAAAGTTGGTGTCAGTATTGTATATATTGTATATATATGTTTATATGTATGTATACATTTACATATATGTTCGTGTATGTGTATTTTTATTTTTTTGTGTGTGTGTAGATTTGTGTATATTAATGTTGAGTCCTACAGTCTTTAGAATACATATTTGTCAGCTGCTACAAGCATCTTCTTTAAAGTTATTGAAATCAATTTTTTACTTGGTGTCACATCTTTCTATCTCTACCATCTCCACACTCCAGGACCATTCTGCAGAATGCTGCTTCATTTTGATAACCTTATAAACCTAATCTTAAAAAACTGAACTGTTCTCTAACAGTTATTAAAGATAATATACAAATACAACTTTTAATTAGAAATAAACTTCAGAAAAAAGATTGTGATCTAAATCATCTAAAAAATTCTTAACAGGGTGAATTTTACTCTGCTATTAATTACTTGCATATGTTTATTGCTAACAGTTCCTAGTCTGACTTAATGGAACCTAAAATTGCTTAAAGAAAAGACGCTTCAGCACTTTAGACAACGTAGTATCTGCTGTGAATTTTTTATGGTCATGATGTTTATGTTGGTAAGTGTCCTGGTGATCCCCATACATACATCCAAACCAAAAACCCTTTTATTTTTGCAAAGCATTGCTCTGTGTTACTTTCCATCAAAAGCAAACAAACAAACAAACAAACAAAAAAACCACACAGCAGAAGTCATTGCTATTTTTTGCAACAGTTTTTTTCTGAGAAATTTTTCTCAAACCAAACACAACGACTGTTTTATTTGACAACTAAGCCTGAATCTGACTTCTGTGTTTATATGGAGTACTAATAATCCATTATTGCAATGCTAAAAATAGCTAGCTGGGTAATTCTCCTAATTATCCCACTAGCAAGTCCTCATCTCCCTCACCTACATCCATCTCTCCTGTCTAGAACTACACCAAAAAGCCATTTTTCTTTAGTAATGGCAATGGTTATGTAAAGAACAATGATAATTCAAGAAACCATTTCATTCCACTTAAAAGAACTGTGTAGTTTGTAAATTTTAAGAACCTTTTTGTAATAAATTTTTTCTAAGAGTGTAATAATTGCTCAAACCTCACATTCACATTACTAATATTTTAATGAATATGTTGATTTTATTTTATAATAATAAAGAAAAAGGAAAACACTGAATTCCAAAATAATAATGTTATTCCATCTGTGAAACATGGTGGTGGCAGTATCATGGTTTAGGCCTGTTTTTTGTATCTGGGCCGGGACAGTCTGCCATCACAGATGGAACAAAGAATTCTGAATTATAGCAGTGAAATATAAAGAAACATGTCAGGATATCTGTCCAAGCACTGTATCTCAAGGGACAGTATGACATAAATGAAAACTTCTTATTTTGCCAGTCATTCTATTAGTAAAAGGTTAAGGAAGATTCAAGTGTTTTGGAAAGGCCAAGTCAAAGTTCTGCCCATAACTCAATACAAATGATGTTGAAGGATCTGAAGTGAGTGGTTTTGTGTTTGGAAACCTGCTAATATCCCAGAGCTAAAGCTGTTCTGTTCTACATTACTGATCCAAGCAGCAGTTACCAGGAGCATTTAGTTGTTGGTACACTTACTATGGACATTTGCAGATGTGGATTATTGGATAGTTTCTTTCATAAATAATTTTAATAATAATAAAAATAATAATGAAAATAACAACAAAAACAACAATAATACAGTTCCTTTCTTAAACCCAAGGTCACTTCACAGAGTCAAAAGCAGGTAATCAATTATTTATAGGTGTAATTTACAGAGAACAAAGAACATTAATTATGTTAATAATTTATGTTAATAAATTTTTTATGTTAATGAACATTAATATTTTCGTCAAATTTCTTGTTGGCTTTTTATTGACTCTTTGTTTGAGGTCCAGTGTTGAGAGACAGTGTAAACTCATGTAGAGTTTACATTAGAACAAACTATTTCAGTTGCATTTCAGTGCTGTTGCTACTGCCAACATTGCACATAAAGATCAGACTATTGTATTAAACAATGAGGCCTAACCTGTGCTTGATGGTGGCTTTCAAGCAGGTCTGTCTGTGTGTGAGTGTCTGTGTGTGTGTGTGTGTGTATGTGTGTGTGTGGCTTTGATTAGACACACCCGGTGAGGCCCCTTCCCTGCCATTTCATCTGTGCAGGAATTTCTCAGTTTCAGAGGGGCCTCTGAGAAAAATCTCAGCGCAAACAAACAAAATATCAGCTTACCTCGCCTCGCAATATCGGCTCTCCAATCTGGGGACGCTGGAGCAACACACTGTTTATTGTTTTAGCGTAAACTCCGCTGTTGCCATCGCTCCCACCCTAATTAGATTTTACCTTCCTTGTTTTTCTTGTTATCCCTCTCTCTCGCTGTTCTTTTTTTTTAGTCATTCTCAAAAAGGCCAAAGCACAGAGCTGCATGAGGCGAGGCCACACGGGGAATTCGGGAGGACTTCTCAGACGGGAATGACACTCGCAATCCTCGGGTGTCGAGGGAGCTTTCTGAGCTTTAAGATGAAGTTGCTGAGTGGCTGTTATCACGCTGTAAAGAAAACGGTAGGCAGTGATATAAAAAAAAGAAAAAAGAAAGCAAAAACTGAATATAAAGAACAAAACTGAACTTCAGAACTTTCAATGCACAAATTTAAGTCTTAGGAAGGAGATGTTGACATGTTTGGTATGAGTCCCACATGTCTGAATGTCAGGGAGCTCTTTTTTAAACATATACACACAGTCTGTTCATTTAAGTGTGATGTGGGTATGGCTTACCACCAGGGATGGTGCAGGCATCTCTATGTGGTTTGATTTGCCCCGTTGTGGCCCAGCTGAAGCAGGCACCCGCCAGCTTCCCCCAGCATTGCCAACAGGCAGTGGCACCCCTCCCCTGGCCCACCTGAGGGGGCTGTCACCCTTTTCCAGGGGGTTGTGATGCACCTCTCCTTCGGGGGCACCAGGTCGAGGGCTTTATCACCAGGGGGAACCCTGTATGAAAGGCCCCTCCGTCTCAATGACTGGGTTTTAAAAGGGCTTCTCAGCGTCTCTGAACCCACTTGATTGTCAAGGGAAATTTTATGATCTCAATTGTTGTGTTGCCTTTCATCACTTTCCCAGCTCCCCCACCACACATACACACACATACACACCCGCAACTCCCTCGACTGCCGTGCTGAGCAGTGCAAAGTGTTGGGAAAGTGCCTTCAGAGGAGTGCATATGCTACTTTGTACTGCGTTTTTTTCCCCCTTCCACGCGTAAACGGGCCACCTTGAAAACTCTCTTTTAGAAGTTTCCTCACCCTTCAGGGCCTGCAGATGATTTCACAGTGCCCTAAACCTCCAAAGCAGTTCATTTACAAACACATGCGCTTATATATTTATACACCCCTGTGCGATTTTCCTTGTTTTGGCTTAAATTTTTTTCACTCTGTTTTGGAAAAATCTAAAAGTAGAGGCCTTGACAAGAGGAGCTTACTGACCTAACCCCATCACCCGTAAAGTCCACTTATGGTATTGTATATGCAGGCAATGGCACTTTGTTTTCTTTTATAGGCTTCATTCCTTACATGGAGACAAACAGACCATAGCCAGTGTGGTGTATTGGGGGGGGGGGTTGTTGCATTTTTTGACTAGCAGGGCAAAGAGTAAACCTTAGGAGGTGGACCTGGGGTTAGAGCTTCCATATTAAAGCCCTGGCTCCTTTGGATTGGATGTCGCTGCTCATATCAATGTGGCATGTCCATGTTTAGAAATGAAAAACTACACGACAATAGAAGCTGGAAACCTGAGACGATTCGCTCCAATGCACAGTTTATTTCACTTCAAAGTGCACTTGTCGTTGGCTGGCAGAATTGGCTGTCTGAGCTTCTCATTCTAATTCTCTCTCCCTCTCTGTGTTTCACTGACCTCACTATCCATATCTCCCTCCTCCCTCACCTTCCTGTTTTGTTTGCTTGTTTGTTCAATGTTTGCACCTCACAACCTACATAAACTATATCACCTATACATTACACCCATTACTATGTCTAAACCGCTGGCTACAAAAGTGAGTACACTCCTAAGTGAAAATGTCCAAATTAGCTATTCTACCTCCCCAATGTCTTGTGACTTGTTTGTTTTGCAAGGTCTCAGGTGTAAATGGGGTGCAAGTGTGTTAAATTTGGTGTGTTTGCTCTCACAGTCTCTCATACTGATTACTGGAAGTTCAACATGGCACTTCACAGCAAAGAACTCTCTGAGGATCTGAAAAAAGAATTGTTGCTCTACATAAAGATGGCCTAGGCTATAAGAAAATTGCCATCACCCTGAAACTGAGCTGCAGCATGGTGGACAAGACCATACGGTGGTTTAACAAGACACTCAGAACAGACCTTGCGATGGTCCAGTTGCATGAAGTGCACATGCTGAGTGTCATATCCAGAGTGTGTCTTTTAAAAATAGACGTATGAGTCTTTCTAGAGCCTATCAGTGCTCAGACCATACGCTGCACACTAAACTGGTCTGCATGGCTGCCATCCCAGAAGGAAGCCTCTTCTACATATTATGCATAGGAAAGCCCACAGTTTGCTGACGACAAGCAGATTACTGGATCCATATCCTGTGGTCTGATGACATTACAAAGACACATTTGTCTTGTATACAGTCAAGCATGGTGGTGGGAGTGTCAAGGTTTGGGGCTGCATGAATGATGCCAGCACTGGGGAGCTATAGTTCATTGAGGGAACCATGAATGCCAACATAAACTGTGACATACTGACACAGAGCATGATGCCTTCCTTTTGGGAACTAGGCCACAAGGCAGTATTTCAACATAATAACAACCCCAAACACACCTCCAAGACAACCACTGCCTTGCTAAAGAAACTGAGGATAAAGGTGCTGGACTTAAAAGAAAGGTGCTCCATGATGTCGTAATGGAGGAGTGGAAGAGGATTCCAGTGGCAACCTGTGAAGCTGAACTCCATGCCCAAGAGAGTTAAGGCAGTGCTGGAAAATAATGGTGGCCACACACAATTTGGACATTTCCACTTGGGTGTACTCACTTTTGTTGCCTATCGATTTAAACATTAATGGGTGTGTGTAAAGTTATTTTGAAGGGACAGCAAATTTACACCGTTATACAAGCTGTACACTGACTACTTTACAAATTTTGCAAACCTACAAAAAAACATCCCCAAATGGTTAACTGAATTTAAATGTATTGTTAACTGCAGCAAAGAAAAGTTCAAAAAGCAATGCAAAGCAAAGATATCTTTCTTCAGATCCTTCAAAATCAGATCTGTTGCTAATGTAATCGGAAATGCTTTCATCACTGGTATTGCTCTATATATTGAATACATTGCTTCGTGAAAGCAACGACCTGGAGCTTAAATTCTGCAGCTACGTTTTCAATTAAGTGTGTGTGTCTGTTGCCTTGCCCTTGTTTAATTTAGCTCTTTGGTGTAATGCCTGGTCAGACAAATACAGTTTTGTGATCCAAGCAGGTAAATCTGTAGGAAAGTGTAACTAAAAGTGTAATTTTTCAGATTATGTGTGAGCAGGGATCAAACACTGCATAATTATAACATGGACACTGTTCAGTCCTCCCACCCATTTCCTTTGGTCGCACAGGAGCACACACACCAGCATGCACCATTTAATAGAGTTCTTTAAAAAAAAGCGAGAGGGAGAGAGAGAGAGGACAGAAAATGGATCCTTTTTTCACTCACCACCAGCCCCTCCTATGTCTGTTGCCCATGCCCCCTTGCTCCCCGGGCCTCACCCCACTACAACCCCCCCAGCACTCACGGGGAATGTTTGGAGGCCCTGTTCATATTTTGTTTGCACAATGCATTCCTGAAGGCTCTTTATTTATGTCAATCTCTCTTTTGATCAGAGTCCGGTTACCCCCACTTTGTTTCTGTGAGTGAAAGAAGCCACCTGTGAAGCAGCGGCCAGGGGCTGGAATTTTTGGGGAAAGTTTACCGTCAATTAATATGGCAAAAATTATTTCTTCACATGGTAAACTACTTATGTAAGGTGATCCCCGGCTGGTGCCTGATTCGCTGACATCTGGCTTGGATATTTTGCACAGATGGCTCTACCTGCTCTGGGAGTCTCATTTCATTATTTTTTTTCTCCTCCCCTCACCCCCCTTTCTTTTTTGTGGGTGAGAGGTAGGGGTTACAGCTGAATGCTGAAGAAAGCAACACAATGGCTTGGGGTGTGTGTGATGGTGAGTTGTTTTTTCACCTTTAACTGTTTAGAAGTAGCTGCACATGCAAAAGCACTGATCCAACTGAACTTTGCAGACCTTACAGTGCACATCTCCTGTAATAAACATACAGACAGACAGAGAGACATGGACAGAAATGCACACAGAAAGACAGACACAGACAGACACACAGATAGAAAGACAGACAGACAGACAGGCGTTGACAGACATACAGATAGATAGACAGACAGATGTGCAGATAGACAGAGCGACAGACAAATAGACAGACAGACAGTCAGATAGATAGACAGATGAATAGACAGATATACAGACAAATAAACAGACACAGACAGACAGATGAATAGACATGCAAATAAAAAGACAGACAGATAAACAGATAGACAGATGAATAGACAGAGAGACAAACAGATAGACAGATAGACAAATGAATAGACAGACAGATATAGACATACAGACAGACATATAGATGCTTTATTGATCCTGATGTAAACGTAGAAAATTATTAATTCAGTCAATGATATTAAAAAAAATATTTAAAATAGAAATACTGGCCCTCACAGACCTGTTATTTCTTCTTTAAGAAGCTCTTCTATCCTCCACTCGTTACCTTTATTAACGGCACCTGTTTGAACACGTTATCTGTATAAAAGACACCTGTCCACATCTTCAAACAGTCAGACTCCAACCTTCACCATGGCCAAGACCAGAGAGCTGTCTAACAACACCAGGGACAAGATTCTACACCTGTACAAGACTGGGATGAGCCAATCTACAACAGGCAGCAGGTTGATGAGAAGTGATCAGACTGAAGAAGAGAATTCCAGAGTTTGGGGGGTCAGCTGCTGAAGGACCTGCCTGACCTGTCTTGTGTGAGGTTCATTTTCATTCTCATATAAATTTGATGCTGTTTTGTACTGATAATGTTGTTGACAGGCCTCAAACATGATGTCACAGGATTTAAACAAATATAAATATAATGAATTATAATATGTAGACAAATATAGAATTATGCAGTGACATTTAGGACAAGAAATGAAGGGCAGAAATTATATTAGGAAGGACAATCATCAAACTTATAATATCATTTATGACTGAAAAGCTTATTTCATACATAATCTAAAATATCCAGATGTTTCATTTGTACCAATGACAGCATTTACACATGATGCAGTTCAGAGGGATATAAGTGGAATAAGATCTTTTTTATAATATTACATATATTCAAGGATAAAATATTTATATACATTTATTGCCTTGAAATAAAGTTAAAATGGTCTTAGCATAAACTAGATATAAATATATTTTTGCTTTTTTCAACAAATCTTACATCCATTTGGCAAATTAATGCTCAATATAAGCATTAATATTAGATCTTCCATATATTTTCAGCTGCTATGATTCTAAAATACATCCAAAATTCTCAAAACAGTTGAGAAAATGACAAATATGTTATTAATGTGTTAAATGTGTTATAAATGTCTTATTTAAAATTTAATATATATTAATTATTTTATGTAATTTATATAGGAACGTTAGAATGCATAAATTATTAGTGTACACAAAATAAAAAGAGGAATTAATATGGCAAGAGTTTCCAAACCTTTGTACATATGAATCAGAATATACAGGGTTGGCGTTTTCAGAATGCAGCAGAGTTTTCAGGCCTGCAGGAAATACAGAGTTGACATTTTCAGAATGCTTTAGACTTAGGGCTTTTTAATATCTTCAGATGTGGGTTTCTTTGCCATTTTTTAGGGAACCCTTATCCCGAGCTGATTAACCTCTCTAATCGAGTAACGGCCAACTCTCACTGGTCAGCCTTTTTTGTGGGCGATAATCAGAGTTTCTCGCCTGGTTTGAGAGACCAGCTGAGGGTCCGTCTCACTATCTTTGCAGAGTGAGATGGGAGCTGCGGACATGTTCTCATCCATCCCTCCATCTCTTCCTCCCTCCCTCCTCCTTCCCTTCCTCCGCCATCCCAGAACCCCCTCAGGAGCCACGGACTCACAAGCGCCCCATATCCAAATAATTAATCCAAAGCAATTACTCACCGCCTTCATCCGTCTCTCAGCCTGCTAACAAAACATTTCTACATATGTCCTCATCAGTTAACTTTAATTACGCCCAGCTACAATTTATCAGCCGCACATTAATGAAACAGGCTGCAGCAAGATACTCGCAAAAAAGTCCCTTTCTCCCCAGTTTTCTTCTCTCTTTTTTTTGAACTAGGCAGAAATAATAAGGAGGAAACCCAGCAGTGAGGAGTCTGACAGAGAGACAGCGAGAGTTAGGAGATATTGCATTTTTCTTCTCCCAGCTTTGTTCTAATCAGGGAGCTGACTTACCTTCATAAACTTTCATTCAGCACAAAAAACAAGCTTTAGATTTAAAGAAACCCTTCCACAATGCTTCCTGTTTCCTCACCTGGAAGGTGGAGATAGTGTGCAATGCTTGACGTTAATTGAATCCCTGCTGCTCGTGACAATGGACGACAAGCTTTTGTTGCGTCTTATTGTTTTGTTGTGCAATACGAAGCGATGAGTTCAGATGTATTTATTATGTGGAGGATACTGGCTGAATAGACCTCAGTCCGAGCGAAACGCCCTGCTGCCTTCAGACGAAATGTGTTTGTACTCCTGCGTGTGTTAACACAACAGCTACTGTGTAATTACACACAAAAAATGATTTATTTTACACCACTACTAGAGCTGGGCAATGTGATGATATTTATCATTATCAGGACGAATTGGGCTCACAATGAGATTCTCTGAGCATATTGTGATATCGTCAACACTTCAAGAGACAATTGTTTCTTAATACTGAATAAAAATAATTTTTGTTTTCAAATGTTTCACTTGCAGAACACATCGTAACATATAGTGAACCAGGAAAATTTCTCAAAGCGTCATGATAAGATTGCTGCAGGCAGTGGAAAAAAGTTGGCATTGCACCAAACCCTGATGTTCAAGAAGGTAAACCAATGTAAATATAATCAAAGAAAGATACAGTATGAAGATCAGAAATTATAATAACTTGTCAGATATGATTGAAAAGCTTATTTCATGCATAATCTAAAATATCCCAAACTATATAAACTATATATATATAAATATTTTTTGCTTTTTTCAACAAATTTACATTACATTTTCCATATACTTTATTAGATGCTCTTGATATGATATTTGTGTAGCACAACAACACCAAATTGTGTCCATTGGCCAACATTAGCTCACAAAAAATAACCCCAAACTCATCACAATTAGGCTTGGTAAAAAAACAACAAAACAACCCTAACAAACATAAATACCTTAATCTTAGCAACTTGCAATAATTAGAGGAACATACATGTGTTTGCACATTATGTATTTATTTTATAATCAAAAATCAAAGTCTTTGGGTCATAATATTTTATTGTTTTCCAGAATGGTTTTACATTGTTATTTTAAAATTGTAGATAATTCTTATTGTAAATTCTAAAATATCTATCTGTTAGCAGTACATTAAGAAATCCTTCTGTACAGTTCCTCAGAATATGCTTAAGGAAGATTCCCAAGTGGCACAACTGTCTAAACGTCATCTCTATCTTTAGTTTGATCCCCAGTGGTTCCACAGTTAACAGAGACTAGATGGTAGACTGTCAGCAGGACGTCTGTTAGCTGACAACAACACTTAAAGAGCTTTGAGCTGCTCAATAACATTTTAAAGATACAGGGACTGTCTTCATGTGACTCAGCAGAGGAACCTGTTATTGTGCGGAAGAAAGAGTGAATGTGGTTAGGAACAAACGTGAGCGGCAGTGGTTAGCACTGTTGACTCAGAGCAAGAAGGTCCTGGGTTCAACCTCTGCGTCATCCACTCTTCTTTCTGTGTGGAGTGTAAAAGCCTCTGTGTTGCCCTGTGATGGGTTGGCCTTTCTTCCCAAGGTAAACCCTGCCTTGGGCCCATAGTCAGCTGGGATTGGCGCCAGGATCCCCAGGACCAAGAGGTTTGGAGAATGAATGTCATGATATAAAATATAAAATGTCATGAATAGATGCTCTTGTTGGCCTTCATTTGCACATTTGTTTACATTTGTTTCAATTTATTTATATTGTTTATATTGAATAATGATTGCACTATATAGGTTTGGTAGGGTTTTTATATAGGTTTTATACAGGTTTATTAACGTTTTATATTTCTTATATTCTTTATTTCTCTATTGTGCTCTATTTATTGTTGTTTGCTCTTAAATTGCTTTTAAAGACTCTCTCCACCTTCAAGAAACACCTCAAGACTATACTATTCTGTGACTACCTCAGCATATAAAACACTTGTATATATGATTAGGACATGTTAACTATGCTGTAGCACCTACTGTCTGTTTTAGAATTACTCATAAGCTCTTAACGATAATGTAGAAATGTGTTTCTCTTTCAGTTAGTAATGTTGTAGCACTTATCTGCACTGTTGTAGCACTTACACTGTGTTCTATGACTAAGAAGATTGTATTGAACTCCCTGTAACTCGCACATCAGTGTTGTCATGTCTGAATTTATGCTTGATTGTTTCCTGTACCTGGAAGTCACTTTGGACAAAAGCGTCAGCCAAATAATTAAATAAATGTAAATGTAAATTTGTGTATCTGGGGGTCACAGGTGGTCGCAAAAAGCCTTTCACTACACATCATACTGTGTATGACTGTGTATGTGACAAATAAAAATTGAATTTGAATTTGATTTGCTGAGAAAGACTGATTTTGAGAAAAACAGGCCTTAAGATGTCATAGATGACAAAGTACTAGTTAAGATCCTGTCATTACTATTGGGAGATTTTAATTTGTTTTTAAAGGGATGTAAATGACTTTGGGTTTGAGAAAGACACTTTATAAGTGTATCTTATAATTATTACTTTGTTTTTGGATGGCACAACATAATAAAGATAAAACACTGAATTGGAAAAGAAAAAAACTTTATTGTGATTACCGTATTTTCCCAACGATAGGCTGTGGATTATACATTGATTTTGCAAACCTACTGTAGTATTTGGTGCAGCTTGGTTAAATGGGGCAGCCTACTTAAAAACATGAAAACACATTCGATAAGAGTACAATTCGGTGCACAAAAAGACGACATCCCCAAATGATTAGTTGAATTTAAATGTTCTGTTTACTGTTTGAAAAGCAACACAAAGCAAAGTATGCACCATATAAAGCATGTAAAGCACCATTGCCTACCTCCACTTTCCAAGTTGTTTGTCGGAACTAGCATCGGTTAGCAGTTAGCCTAGCCATCATGGTAGTCCTCAGTGCACCAAAATACGCAGACTCTCTGTGTATTGTAAAATAAAAGCGGTTGTAGAGTTGATATTGTCTAAATGCAGCATATGATTAGCTTTACTAATAACCTCACAATCTCTGTCGAATACGATCAATGAATCTCAAGATAAATAAGAGAGAAGAAGAAGAAAACCCTTTCTTTGATGCTGGAATACAGCACTGCACTCCTTCGTCATGCTACAGCTATGATGCACCTCTGCGCATGTGATGGAGTTCAAATTCTGTAGTTCTTGCATTGTGGCATGAGATCAGAAAGTTCTAAATTTGATCTATTTAATTATTTATGCTCAACTACTGTATAATGTCATTACTGGTATAGGCAGGTTTGTGTCAAGTTTTGACAGTAAATTCAGTAATGCTGTGGCAAATATATTATATTAGAGCTTTAAAACATAAATGATCATTTTCTGTGGCTTATAGAATGGGACGTTCTGTAATGTGGGGCAGCCTTTCGTTGGGAAAATATGGTGCAGTTTAAGAGAAGAACTGTTCTAGATATGTGGTTATTTGTCACATCCGTGCCCAGTGAGAGTCCCCAGACAGCGATAATCCCGTTTCTGATGATCCACTTCTCCTGTGTTCTTTGTCTGTTAGAAGAGTCCAAAGTGGAGCAGGATTCTGAAGGTTCCGGCACTTTAGTAGCAGACCAGGGTCGTATGCAGCAGCTCTGAGGGGGCTCATCCTTGCCTCCTCAACCAAGGGCAGCCTGGGAGCAATTTGGCAGTGTAAATTGTTGCCACACATGGGGCCGGTTGCTGGCAGGGTCAGAAGCCCTCCATGTCACACCCTGTCATTTCAAATTAAGTTATGCAAAGCAAGGAGGCCGCTTAATTTTCTTGTAAGTCGGACCGTGGGGCCCCTGGGGCATAATGAGCAGGAAGTTATAATTGGGCCGAGCTGTTGATTGCGATAATTGCTACTGTCTGTACGAGGTAGCTGGACCCTCTGTGATCAGCCTGTTACCACGGCATGACAGCGTGCTGCTCCACTGCCACCCGGCCTGAGCGCAAAAAAAGCCCAGGAGGTGAGGAGAGATGGGGGCGGCGTGGAAGAGCGTGAATGGGGATGCTGCTGGTGGTGGGATTTGCAGAGATAATGGTGGTGGGTGTTGGGATTTCAGTGGAGTGCAGCAGCCCTCCTTAAGCCCCATTTTCTCTTCCCCACAACAATGCTCTCCATCCTTTCTCGCTGACCTGCTGATCGCCCCTGCCCACTTGTTGACCTTAATTCTACGCTTTGTCTGGGAGGAAGCACAACATGGTTCCTCGGCTTTGTTCTGGACTGAGAGAGAGGAAGAGGTCAGCGCTTCTGATGTAACTCAAGCTGCAGAAGAAAGACAGCAGCCGTGATAGTCCAAAACCCCTCAAAGCCTGGGCAACACTGTCTCACCAAACAGAAACAAGACAAAATGTCTGTCTGAGGTGCCGTGTCTTTGTTGGGATATTCTCCACTTTCGTACTAACTATCTTCTACCCTTACACACCATCCGAAACGCAAACCAGACAACTTTTTCTCTTCTTCCCGGTCTTTCTCTCAGCTCTCTGGTTGTAATAATGGCTGTGATTAGGGCTGATGAACTTCCTGGCTCCTCTCGCTCGCAGCATGCTCTCCTGCGTTTGCTAAGACGCACCACCCTGAGTGAAACTCTCATTACTTCTCTTGGCTAGTAAACATTATTAGTCATTCTAGGTCATTAGACTTCAAAGCCAAGGGGACAGAGTGTTTACTAAACTTCTGAGATCACATGGCGTAGCTGCCTCGTCATTTCAGACGAGCCTCTAATGAGATAAACACTAATTCAATCTGAACAAAATTGCGGAATCTTAAATATTTACTGTTCCCGTCTACAAAACACGATTAATCCGCAGAACAATATTAAAAGACATGTTATTTGAGTTAACGGTACCAGGATTTGCTGTCATTGTTACTTTGCTGGGTGCTGAGTACATTACTCATGCGACTTTAGAGACATGCTGGATGTATCAGACGGTATAAGGCCTCACCTTGGGTAAAAGACTAAAGGGACTTCTCAGGCCCTTTCCACATGTAGCCAGGTACTTTCAAAAATTTAGCCTTCTCTGTGTTTTTGCCTTCCGTCCATGCATAAACACTGGTTCTGGTTAATGAAAATTGCTGGAAATTGCTGTTTTTGCATCTACCTGTATCACTCCATCTCTGTGTTTGCTGTTTGTCCACCTACCAGAAACAGTAATGACTCCCTCCGCTACTTCTGATTGGCTGACATTGCTATATACCTCTTGCGTTGGCATGCTTTTGACAGCGATTAACAAAAAAGAGTTCATCATTAGTCTCAGTTCAGGGATATTCTTGAGATATCTCGAATACATTTTTTAAAAATATGGCACTATGGCTCTTTTTCATTTGTTCCATCTTAACAGAAGTTGAAAAATACATATTGCATACATGTATATGTATGTAAAGTATCATGACGTAAAGTGATATGTGCTAGTTTAAAGTGTCAGTGAATGGTGAACATAACAGAATGTAAATGTACTGGGAGAACTGGCTCAGCAATCTGTGGCAGTGCCGTGCCTCACTAGAGTAAAGGACAAGTCTGAGTGATTTAGTCTGAGATCAGTCTCTTTATGCATTGAGGGTCTTAGGACCCCCTCCTCATTATTGTCAATGCTAAACCGACCTACAGACCTGCAGACCGACATACAGGGTGCTTTGTAGTCTACAGAAATTACAAATTACATGAATACATTTTATTAATAAAAGATCATTTTTAGTATGTGGGGGTGTCAATTATTTATTTATTTATTTATTTAATGCACTTAAGTGTAGTCATGCCATTGAATTACAAATGACATTATTTAAATGTATTTATATAAAAGTCATTTTTTTCTGTGTTTGGGCCCTGGGCATCAGAGTGGTGCAGTGGTTAGCGCTGTCACAGCACAGGATTGGATTCCGGTTTCCTAAATAATAATAATAATTATTATAATAACTTGTCATGGGCACTCTGCCTCTGGCCCATAGTTACCTGGGATCGGCTGCAACTTCCCTGCAACCCTGAAATGGATGATGTGGTTTTGAAAATGGATGGATGAATGTGAGGGCCATTATTTATTGTTTATTTATTTATTTATTGTGCACTTAAGTGTAGTCATCTCATTGTCAAATGTACCCTACAAGAAACTGTGCTATTAATAGGAAGTTCTATATTCATACGCTCTGTAGTATTTGCTCATATTTGTCAAGTTGCTGATATAAACCCACTATTGGTCAGTTTCGCTCGGTATCGTATAATTAGCCTTCAGCTAATTTCGCCCACCAGCATCTTTCATTAGAACTGAACATCTCAGATCAGTCAAGACCCTTTTCCCCACCCATCTCAAGGTGCCCCATCTCGTGTCTGAGACTGAGCTGCTTTTCTGGGTCATGAGGGTTAATGAGGGGCCCTTCCTCTACTTTATCTCAATGTACTAACTCCCAGCTCGCGTTCAGGCTTCAGTGCAAATACACCACTCCACACTGGACTTCACTCTTATCTCCACACTCCAGCGCTTGACGGGACCGAAAACTACCTAAAATAAGGAGAAGCAAAGTGTCGTCCATGATCTTCAGATAAGTTCACTCAGGGTATGAATGGGCCGTACAGCCGGCACCTGGTGACCCCGAGCGATTACCCGCATTCATGCTCATCGTAGCAATCTGCTGCTGTTCTTAGGGAAGAAGTTTCACAGGCATTTCCTGGGAGAAGACTCATGTAATCTTGTAATGAGAGTGAAATAACAGTTAAAAACCACATGACGATTAGTGCATATGGACAAGCGTGGCCCCATCCCTTTGTTTAACTTCCCTCCATAATGTGTTTTGGGCCGTTCCACTCATGACGCCCAACAAGTAAACTCGCCGACTTCTAATTGCTGGCTTTCTTCAGTTTTTTCCCCTTCGAGATGCGGCTAACGATGCGCGGCTACAAAGGCAGAGCAGCACTGGGGTTAACATGTCTCGGCGCACTCCCTGGAAGCGGGATTTTTGGGGTTTAGACACCCACTGAGAGAGAATAATGAGTATATGTTTCTAATCTGGGCCCCTAGGAGATTGCAGCTCTCTCGTCTTTTCACATTGGTGGAAACAGGCAGGCTTCCCTTCCCGCTTTCTCTCTCTCTCTCTCTCTCTCTCTCTCTCTCTCTCTCTCTCTCTCTCTCTCTCTCTCTCTCTTGTTCTCTCTCTCTCTTTTTTCACAGGCTAATTTAGAGCTGTCTTTGATGCTTTCTCTGCGGAGCTTCTGTTTCAAATATCCAAATGCAAGGATTAGTGGGCTTTTGTGCCGTAAACCCCAATTTATCCTGTTTTCTCTTC
The DNA here is from genome assembly GCA_037576955.1 of Lepidarchus adonis. NCBI lineage: Eukaryota > Metazoa > Chordata > Actinopteri > Characiformes > Lepidarchidae > Lepidarchus > Lepidarchus adonis. Next base: position 17,930,215 of record JBBIGC010000131.1, read on the forward strand.
ACTTTATTTTGGCATTCTTCCGACCCTAGAACCTGCAAACAGTGACAGGCCAACAACCAGCGCTCTGTTTTGTTTGTGCCTATGTGTCATGGGCAGCATTGTCAACGACGAGCAGATTGCACGTTTGTACATGCGTTCTGGGGATTCGCCTGCCACCAGGGCCAGCCGGAGCAATTTAGACGGCGTATCTTGTTTTAAGATTCATTAGCGAGGAATAATGTGAAATAATAAGGACTGAAGCATATTCTCCTGGTGTTACTGCAAATCCCTTTGTTGGGTGCAGCAGTGTCACTTCTAAGTCAGGGGCTGATGAAAGAGAGGGATGAGTAGGAGACACATGCAGCAAGCGCCTGTCGTCTATTAACTTCCATGACTTTCAGGATCCCTCCACAGATCGCCGGCTGAAGCGCTCAGTGGATCTGGCAGCTGCGCTCTCTCCTGCCTCAGCGTACTTGTTGCACTGTCAGACATTGTGCATTTAAAGCCCTTTTGTGTTGGTGTGTTGCCATGCCCTGTCACTCTAATAATAATAATAATAATAATAATAATAATAATAATAATAATGTGATGGGTATAATAAGAATAAAAAAATGCAGTAACAAGTACTAGTGTTATGTGTTTTTTCATACTGATATTTGATTATTTGTTATATTTAAATCTCTCTCTCTCTCTCTCTCTCTCTCTCTCTCTTTCTCTCTCTGTCTCTCTCTCTCTCTCTCTTTCTCTCCTTCATCTGTTAACTCACTCAACTTTCAGGATCCCTCCACTGGTCATCAGCTGGAGTGTTCAGTAGATCTGGCAGCCGCACTCTCTCCTGCCATGTACTTGTGCTGTCAGACGCCCTGTCACTCTTAGTGTCGCTTAAAATACAAAAAAAATATTATTCGAATATGAATCACGTTTGAAGTGTGAGAGATCAGGTGATCAATTCAAAATGGCCTCTCCACACAGCTAGTGTGTCCTTGCCACTCCCGCCCTCCTCTTCCTTTACCGTAGCCTTCGTTTTTTTGTCCTCTCTGTGATTGGGGCCAGCCTCTGACCCCTCTGTTGGCTCTCTGGAATTCCATACATGGTGCGTCTGCAGCCCTGCGTGACCCCGCGGTGCTTGGTGCTTCCATTAGCCGTGATGCTGGGAGGCGGGGTGCTGAGAGAATGAATCAGAAGGTCAGAGCGAGACGACTCGATGGAGTGCCTGCAGCCTTTTTGCTGCATGTCAACAATGTAGCCATTCTCGCCCTGCAGAAAAGGCCTCTGAGCACCTGTGGACTCCTCACCAACCCAGTTTATAACAGAGTTAATGAAGGCGCCAGCTCAACCTGCAGAAACACGTTGCAGAGAAATCTCATTTTAAATTTCTAATTCTGCCCTTATCCCAAAGATAACGTGTGTCTAAATGTGCACCAGAGCCACTCAGATATGAACAGTAGTATATCAACAGGCTGCCCCTCATTACAGGCCCCATTCAATAAGCTGCAAAAAATGCTTATTAATGTGTTAAAAATCTACAATAAGCCGCCCCATGTTACTAGCCACAGCGTTATTGAATTTACTTATCTGAAGTAAAAGCATCGAACTTGACACAACCCTGGAGACCTTTGCAACTCTGTACCTGAAGTGACATTATACCGTAGTTGAGCAAAAACAATTATATTGATAAAATTTGGATCTTACTGATCCAAATCATGCCGCGATGCAAAAACTACACTGCAGAATTTAATCTCCACGCAAAGTCTGTAATATCTGAAATGAACGTGTCCAACATTAGCGGCAGCATAGCAGCACAGGTCACAATTGATGTTTACAGAACCGATTTGAAGAAAGGTAAGCCTTATAATTTTTGCATTTCAGAGTTGCTAATTTTATACTGAAAGATGATTGACAAAGCAGTGCAAAGCCAATTCCCAGCATCAAAGAAAGGTGTTTTTTGTTCTTCTTGACAGAATATGACAACCAGATTGTGAGATTATACTTTGAAAGCAAATAATATGCTGCATTTAGACCAGATCAACTTCACAACCACCTTTATTTTACAATACACAGAGGGTTTGCATATTTTGATGCATCAAGGACTTGCGTAACGGCTAGGCTAACTGCTAACCAATGCTAGTTCCGGCAACTTGTTTGTTTCCATTTTCCAGTGGAGTGTTGTGGGATATGGTGGTTTCATGGGGAGCAATGCATTATGGACTGTGTAGAGTGTGTGGCAAAGAATGGGTAGGTAAGTGCAGATGGAAAACAGTTGGAAAGATAATTGTTTTTAGCTGAGAGAGAGCATGGGTTAGCAGCACATGCTGGAGCAGCTTGGAAATGGAAATAAAGTCATGGGTCTCAAAACAAAACTCTGAGTCTCTGTGCTGGGTGGAAGTAGCGGAGTTACTCCGACCACATTCACGAGGCGAGTACGGGAAATGTAATATAAGCAATGGCGCTTTACATGTTCTTTGTTTTATATTGACCCAACAATTATTTTTCTATGCGTTGCTTTCGAACTGTTCATTGCTGCAGTAAAAAATGCATTTAAATTCAACTAATCATTTGGAGATATTGTCTTTTTGTGCACTGAATTATACTTTTGCAAATGTGTTTTCACGTTTATAGATTAACCCATTTAAGACACCCAATACCAGGTTTGCTAAATCAACGTATAAGCCACGGCCTATTGTTGGGCAATTATGGTAAGTGGTTGTAAGTTGGACTGTGAGTTGTTGGGTGTCAGCAGGTGCACAAACTTGGAGGTGGACGAATTAAATTCTGATAGATTTGATATTATATTTATTTCTGGAGACTTTTGTGTAATTCTTTTATACATTCTCCATTCTGCATATCCATTTGGAGTTGTGGGGAAGCTGGAGCTGATCTCAGCTTACTATCACCAACCCATCCTTCTGTTTTTGCAGAAAGTTTTGCAAGGTACCTATGAGGTAGTTTATCAGATGTGACCACAGATATTTGGCGTTTTGATGTTTGCCCTATTTTAAAACTTGGCCTCAATGCGCACTGCATTAACCCCTCATATAATTTAAAGCATGCAGTATTGAAGCACATAAATTTGGCTGATTTCGTACAGCAGAATGTGTTAAACAGAAAGTCAAGGACTTGCTGGGCACTTGGGAAAAAGACAAGAAACAGGGAGACGATGCATGAATTCAATTATCAAGCACATACATTGGATTTGAATAACTTTAATGCACTTGAAGATGGCGCACTGAAACTGTTATTTAGGAAAACAGCAACATCAGATCTGGACTTGGTATCAGCAGATACTCAATAATAATTGTCTCAAATCTGACTCCACAGTGCTAACAGTTCGTCGTAATGATCCTTTAAATTATGTATTGCTGTTTTTTCCATGTTGTAGATACTGGTGCGTGATGACAGCTAGTTTAATAAACTTCCATCAGCTTAAAACTGAAAAGACCAACATGTCTTGGTTGAGGAACTGTAGGGCATCCTCTCTAAAGGCCTTTAGCGAGAACTTTAAACCTGCTGTAGCTTAGAAGAACTTTTTAAAGTTCCTCTTGTCACATCGTTCTGGATGGAGTTTTGGCATAGGCTTTGGAATGTCAGAGGATGACAATTCACAGCTCTCAGGCCTGATTGATCAAGGCCTTCTCTCTGGCGGCCTACAAGAAGCCCTCCTGTACCTGCCAGACCATGGCACATGAGTGTGATGAGCTGACAGGTGGGCCAAGTCAGGACGATTTTTTTTATCCTCGTAGGTTGGCAGGTGTACTCTGACAGGTTCCAGGGGGAGAGGAGAACTAGTCTGGATCTTTCTCTGACGTCCCTCGACTTGGATCCTGGGCTGGTTGAGCTAAACCAACACAACATCAATGGTCACCCTCGGCAACACGCGTTTACATGCTCAACCTCCTCTGACCTCCTCCCTCCGGTTCCCTCTGTTCCTACCAACAAACCGCACACTTGTGTTTGCTGTTGCCTTGCTCATGGGATTAATTTTAGAGGCAGAGGGAAGGGGCAGGAGAAAAAAATAAGTGTCATGCGAGTCGACAGGCAGTGATTAAGGTTTTAACTGATCATCCTCTCCCTGACAGCTAACCAGCTATTATCTTAAAGGAATCAAACGAATGTTCAAAGCCCTCGCTGGGCACGCAACATGAAAGGAGATGTCAGCCCCTGGCAGCTGACAAGCCAGGGGGAAAACTGGAGAAGTGCATGGGGATATGAGAGAGAGAGAGAGAGAGACACACACACACACAGAGCAAGAGAGAGACAGAGAGAATGTCTGTATGTGTGTGTACGAGAGAAAGAGGGAGGGGAGAGAGGGTGTGTGTGTGTGTGTGTGTGTGTAAGAGAGAGAGAGAGCAAGCAAAGGGTGAGAGGGTGAGAGAAAGAGACTGAAGAGGAGAAGGAAAGAGAAATATTAAAGGATTAGAGAAAGTGAGAAAGTCTGTACAAAAGAAAGAAGGGAGGGAGGGACAGAGAATGGAGAGAGAGAGAGAGACTGAGAGACTGAGAGACTGAGTGAGATCTTCATTTTTGTTCTACTGTTGAGAGTACTGACACACTGATGTCGGAGCCCAGATGCTCTTGTGCTACAGCAGCGCAACACAATGGAGCTCTGTGTTTGTTTGTGTGGGAACTGGAGTGGAAAAGAGGGGAACGAAGACGTGCAACAAAAGACGATGACAAAGGTCAAAGTAACTCTCAGCATTGCATCTGCTTTTTTCTGAAGCAAGCTGAAGTGTGTATGGCTGCCAGCAGTGTATACGTGGGTGCATATGGTATGTGGGTGTGTATGTGTTTTTTAAAGATAATATGTCCCGATTGTGGAGAAAAACATGGAAACAGCAGTAACCTTCAGCAGCAGGATCAACAACACGCTTCAGATAGGGGAAGGGGCTACACTTAACACATATGACATTTCTGTAAATTTGAGTGGTTTGTTTTTTTTTGTTTTTTTTGCTGAATTCACTAAAAAAATCAATAAATGTGAGTCCAGTTGTTTTAATGTTTTCTGTTATGTTAAAAATTATTGCAGCTCTGTAACCAATACACAGGAGCCTCAAAAATTATATATTTAAATATTACAGTAAATTCTTTCAGTCACATTCGTACTGAATACTTCATTCATATTACTGAGGATCCATTTAAATGTTATTTTGCCCAATCTTGAATATGAAAAATAAGATTTTTTATTCTAAATATTTATTTCATTATTTGCACATTTTTACTCAAATGCATTATGAATATAATAATTCCTACTATTATGAAAGGTTAAACTTTCATGAGCTGTAAAAATCAATAAATATTATTTGAATAAATATTGTAGTAAGAGGGTTAAATGTGGAATAAAAGGTTTATGCAGAGGAACAGGGTTTAAGTGGGATTTTTCTTTCAGAAGTATGACACATTTAAATAACATAAACTCACTAGACAGTATCTCACACTGACAAAATGTAAAAATATAGCCTGAAATAAATTTATTCTATGAAAAAGAAAAACATTTATTTTCAAGAAATATATAGTTTAAACAAAACCATGTGAAATTATTGTAAACACACTGTAACTGAAGCTGAAGCCATTTATTCCTATTTAAATTATATGTTTAAATTATTTTGTGAAGAAACTTTTAAGCAGTAGCCTTCCTGATTAACTGGGGTACAAACATGAGGTGACACAGGGGACAAATAATCATCAATCCAAATGGAAGACTTATGAAAACATACAAATCAAATGATGGAGATACACGCTGACCTTCTTGAGTCAAGGAATGATTCTAAAAGTATCTTCTTTTTTTGAAAATGTCAATTTCTGCTACTACAGGAAATTAAACATCAACTAGAACTTGTTACAAACTTACCTGGAAGAGGACGCAGGTTTATTTTGCCCCCACGTACAATGAGGAGAGTAAAAAAGAAAATAACATCACAAAGATTCCTGCTGAATAACAGGAAAAAGTCACATTTTGGGATTTTCAAATCTCCAAAACCATCTTCCTTCCAGCAGATTATTCAGAAGGTTTACCAGAAAAGAGAAATTTCAGCCAGTTAACCACAGTAGGGCCTAGAACCCTGGATGATCTGGATAGGTTCTGTAAAGAGGAATGGTTACAGTACACAGTATTAAATAGGAAGTGTGAAAATGATGAAAATAAACAATAAGACAAATAAAATCAAATGAATCAAATCATCATTGAAAAAACTTTAACAATTGTGCTTAATGGTGCAAATCTTGACACATAAACTAACTAACCTATTAAAAATGATCTCAACATGATTTTGACATGGTTAAGTTCACTGTGAGGTAATAATCTCATCCAAATAGTTTTAGCAGCCTTAGGCTAATATGCTAAACCACATTAATTTTAATATAGAGAAAAGTTCTAAATGCACAGAATGAGGTACAACCATTATATTATACTACTTATAAGTACAACCTATAAGGTTGTAAAAAAAAAAAAACTAGAAAAGTTGACATTTTTGTAAAGATCAAGGACAAAGAGTGAGAAAATATACAAAACATGGCTATGGGTGTATAAATTGTGCTGAGGGGTGCAGGAGTGTAGGTTCCCTCCACAACATGAACACCACTGCCAAGTGAAGTGCAGTGAACATTGACTAAGTCGTTATTTCATTACAGTAGCATCTGTGGAATATATACTGTATTAAGCAGCAAGTGAACAGTCAGTTCTTGAAGTTGATGTGGTGGAAGCAGGATCATAAGGATTTGAGCCTTATTGTGATGGGCGCAGCAGCATGATGGAAACCCACTCAATATGGTTCTAATGTCATGGCTGATCGGTGTATGTAACGTATTTTGAGAGGGGATAAACGTCTGTGTGTGTGTGCGTGAGGTGGACCAGGTTTATGGCATGACTGAGAGAAGAGCCTGCTCACACACAGGGATGGCTGGGATCAGGTTTAATATGTGAGGACTTAAGTGCTGGATGGCTTTGTAGAGGAGGTACCTCCTGTTTCCCTACTGGGGCCTGGGCCCTCTGTGCACAGATAAACGTCATTCTCCACTCTTTCAACTTTTACCCCCTCCCTGAGCAAAGCTGTCATTTTTCACATGCTTGTCAGAAATACATAGCGGCATCCATGTATTAGATCTGAAAACCATAGGCTATGAAAGACACCACCTGTAGAAACAACCCAGAATTAATTCAACAAGCGTTCAAAGCTACTGCCTTAGAATAGTTGTTTGCGATGTAGATTTTCACTTCGTCTATGTCTAAAAAGACAATGGGCCTCGGTGTTAGAAACTTGTCATTGTGATCAGAGGGTTGTTGGTTCAAGTCCCACCTCAGGCAGCACTGAGAAACCCTTGAGTGAGGTACAGTGCTGCTACACTGCTTCCTGGGTGATGTTGATTGCTGCAACTATCATATGTTAAAGGTCAACTTTTATTGGGTGCATTCACAATGACAAACATTATCACTTCACTTCAAAAACTGTGCACTTCAAAAAAGGTTTCTCCCTGGTTAGTACATGTATTAGGTCACATTAAGCCCAATTCATTCTGTCTTTTATATTCAAAAGACATTCAAAATTCTTGTATACAGTGGGTTCAGACCCCCTTCATGTTTTCAAATTTAGTTTTATTGCAGCCTGATGCCATTTAAATTCTTTAGTTTCAAGTGAAATTAAGTGATATTTACACACACACACGCACACGCACACGCACACACACACACACACCTTTCCTTTTAATTATACTGTTTAAAAGTTTGGGAACTGAAGAGACCAACTGCTACAGTTCTGCAAGTGAAATTGTTGTCCATTTTGTCATAATACAAGGCTTCAGCTGCTTAACAGGCCGCAGCGTTTACTGTTGTAGCCAATGCAGAAGAGGCCTGGCATTGTCTTATGCATATGATCATGGACTTCCTGGGAAAGGTGTGGCCTTGATGGCAGCATATGTCACTTTGCAATCTAAAGGGATTAGCCATGACCATCTTTGCTTGCAGGGACTGAGCCTTTAGTGGATGCTCCTTTTATACCCAATCACGATCCCTCACCTGTTACCAGCTCATCCACTTATAGTGGAATGTTCAGAATTGTTTAACTTGCAAATGTCTTAGTTTAACTTGCAAACTTGCGAAACATCACTGTTATTTGCAGGAATCGAATTCAAATACAATCAAGTTGGTCAACCAAATATATTTTTGTTGTTAGTTAAATACAGGTTCATGAGAATTTACAAATTGCACATTTTAGTTTTAAGTAAAGAAAAACAGACCCTCTTCTGACACATTTTTGGGTGGTTAAATAGCATGTTTTGTTGATGTTCTCAGTAAAAATATATGCACTTTTAATGTTCAATGATTTTTTATCTTCTGAATTTAACATATCAGAGAGAAAACCAAATGCGACTTAAAAAAGACAATGAAGAAAACTTGTAAAACTGGCTCATTATGTGCTGAAAGTTGTAGCTCCAGACCTGAGGGAATAGAACTTGAATTGTTAGCACTGGTCCGCTGATACCTCTGCAGTGTATGTGGGAATCAGAAAAAGTCCAATGTGCTATTTGCAGTATGGACCAGTCTACAGAGCATAAATATGGAAAATAGATTGTCACACATTTTGGAAAGGAACAGATGTGTTAACATGGTTTTGCTTTTGTTACTCATATCCACTTTTCTGAACTTTCTGAAACTTCCTTTTTCTTTTTTTGAGACTAGAAGTTGGCAGAAGTGACAAATAATTGCAGTGATAACTGCTGTTAATAAGCATTGTCCATAGGAGTAGAAGTTCAGCTCAATGTAGACACTTTGGAAAACCAAAAAGTAATATTGTTCACCTAATAGTCCTTATTCATGCGCTTGCAAGAAAAATTTTGTGACAAAATGTGAGGTGATCTTAATCTGATAATAATTACTAATGCTTCAGTCAAGGAAAGCTCTCGAAACAAGGGTAATCCGAGTCAAGTGTTCTCCGCTCTGACACGTAAAAATCTACACATTTCTAGTTACCTTCTCTTGAAGGGAAACTGGTCAAGTGCAGTACAGGTCAATCAAAAACCATTTCCTCAGTAGAAAAGATGTTGAGTATGGGGAAAGCTTACTGTAGATTTCAGCCTTCAGACCACAGTCAAGTAGATTTATAAATGAAAGAAATTTAGTCCTTATTACTGTCTGCGGTAGTTGGTGTCCTAATGACTGCAAAAGCACAATGCAATACAAACCTACAGCAAGAGGTGGTATATACAAGAATCTCTACTACTTAATGTCTGTGTGACGTGCCTGCTGGCCTGAAGAGCAATTACAACCAAAGCCCACCTGCACTGGTCTTTTGCTTCTAGGCTAGAGATGATACCTCGCTGAATATGGGTGGGTTGTGGAAAACAGGTATGAGCACCCTGATGTGAAAAACAGGTTAAAATGAACTAACTGCTGACCTGTTCATACAAGGTGTTTCTCTTTCCCAGCATGATGTTAGGGGGAGGTGCCCACTCTAGGGCTGTGCTCTGGGAGCTGATAATATGAATGGTGTCTCAAATAAACAGAAGAACTTGCAAAGTAAAAGGGAACTCCCCAACCTGTGCACACCTCCCCCAAAATGGGATCCCCTCTCCCGATATGAAAGGGAAGCGCAAACATGGCTCCTCTAAAGAGGACATTCCTCAAAAAAGCCAATTTTAGCTGCTTTTGGCAATGCTTAGATGGTGTGAGCAGCCATTTTCATATGATGAAGAACTAACCAAAGTTTAAACCAAATGTAGCACATGTTTTGCGCTTCCCTGTGTTCCTCATTACCATATTCCCCAACCATCGACCGTGGCTTATACATTAATTGTGCAAACCTGGTATTGGGTGCAGCTTGCTTAAATGGGACCTTATAAGTATTGGTAAAAGTATAATTCAGTACAAAAAGATGACATCCTCAAAATTATTATTTGAATTTAAATGTACTGTAGTGCAATGACGATCAGTTCAAAAAGCAACGCAAAGCAAAGACAGATCAGATCAGATCTCTCACTGTGCTGCTGCATCCAGCCTCTTAAACTTTTCTAGCCCTTTGCTACATTACATTACATCCTAGTTTATAATACAAGCTGGAAGAAGCTAAATTTAACAGAAACAAAAATTTGTTGGCTGGGTAAAGGTTTGAATGACTGGAGGGTGTGGGAACTGCACTACAGCGATGTCAATCATCCAGCTACATATAAATTATTCAGTATAAAATGAGCAACACTGTAATGCAAAATGATTAGGCTTATCTTTCTTCAAACCCTTCAAAATCAGATCCACAAACATGATGTCGGGCATGAATTCATCTCGGATATTGCAGACATGGCTTTGTGAAAGCAAAGACTTGGAGCTTAAATTCTGCATGAAGTTCCTAATATTGTCAATTTAATTGTTAATGCTCAACTACGGTGTAATGTCACTACCGGTATAGAGCTGCAACGGTCTCCAGGGTTGTGTCAAGTTCGATGCTTGTATCTTATCTTATCTTATATTATCTTTTCTTAGTTTTTAAATATAACTCAGCATTTTTTATTGTTTATTGAACGGGGCGGCCTATAAAATGGGGCAGTCTATCATTGGTAGGGTTAATTGTCCTGATAATGATCTACACTTAAAGAAAAATCCTGATTATTCAAAAAGATCCACAAACAACATCTCTTTCTTACTGAACATGAGCTGAAAGCCAATTCACCTGCACAATCTCACAGGAGAACTCTGAGATAAGAACATGCCCCTAGCTGCACTTGCAAGTGTACAATCAACTCAGATCAAGCTTGTAGTGCAGTCGTATAGCAGTTTCCCTTAATGCCCTTGCACAGAGGGCCTTTTTTCTGCAGATCCATAGAGGAGACTTGTCTGATTAGACCTGGTTTAACTTCCCTAGCCTGCAGGTTCGATGGGATCATCCTCAGCTGAAGTATTTAGCGCTGCTCCCTTTCAACCACCGTCATGTAATAAGAGAGACTCCAGCTTTCTCTAATGACATTTTAGCCGACATATCCGGAGATTAACGTCCTTCACTTTCGCGTGGTGTCAACTTTGCTTCCATGCCACACACTCCAGATTGACGCTTTGATATTTGCTCTGATGGAGTCTTCCTCCCTTTAGTCTGTCTTGAACCCACCGTTGTGTGGTTCACTTGGGGATTGTAGATAGGAATCCATTTCCCAGCTGTGCGCACTTGCAGTCCACACACATCTACGAAGGGGCTATGAAGCGATTATGTCATGTTAGCCCTGTACCATCATAGGCTTTCAGTTCAGTGTAAAAATTATTGATCTTTAGAAGGTTGTCAGATGTGCTGGAACAATACCTTTCTATATATCTGAGCTAGACGAGGTAACAAAAAACATTTTTGCAATCATCTGGGACTACAGCACTTTTCAAAATTGTTGTATGATACTTGTTTCAGATCTGTTTTTTCCAGTCACATCAACTTTGTGTGTTAGGAGAAATGTTAATTTACACTGTACATGTAGAATGTATAAGCACCAAAGAAGTAAACTGTTCAATCTCTTTAGTACAACGTCAAATAGTCTCACAATGTTCTAAAGCTACAGAATGTTTTAGAAGTGTTTCTTTAAAAAACACTTCTCTTCTGCATCTGTCTGGATTATCACTGTACAGCATCTAGCAGTATTCAGCATCATCCTCTCATTCCAGACCAAACCTTGGTAGCGACGCTCCATTGACTGAACGTCCTGGTGAGAACATTCTTTTGTCTCATTACTTTCTGTACCTAGATTTTCTGGAAAGATCTCTAGATGGGATCAAGGAGTAGACTTGCAACCACATGCCACATCCCAGTTTCTGCTCTGAATCATTGTGAAGGAGACTTATGGCCCAGAAAGTAAAACTCTACAGAACCCACAAAATCATCAGTGAGGAGAATGGCCTGCTGACTTGTGTTATGGTTTTGATAAACTGCGGCCACAATATGATTTTCTGAGGATATCGTCAGCACTTAAGAACACTGCTGAATTCATCAGTCTCGCTACAGTGAACTCATTTTAGGTAAAGTTTTGTGATATGATATTTCTTGCTATATCGCCCACCTTTAGTCTTAGCCCAATCATAGCTGGGAATTGGCACTTATATCTCAGACACTTTTACAAAGCAGTTTTCTGTCATTACTGGATTACTCAAGTGCCTTTTAGAGCGAGGAACATTAATGTAGAAATTCTGGTCTTTAATGTAGCTGCCATCAGTAAATCAGTGAAAGGACAGAAGACATGCTCTGTAATGGTCTGGTTAAACGCTCCCCTGTGCTACATGTTGAATGCCCCGTGTCCTTTGCCTTAGAGTTTAACCTTGTTGAAAGCCACGCTACACCAACCACCACTCTCACCTGTACAGAGCCATGTAATAGTATTTCCCTTTCTGCCTTTGTCCTATTTGTTGCTTGGAAGTATTAGACTAGTTCTCTTATATATATATATATATATATATATATATACACACACACACACACACACACACACACACACACACACACACACACAC
>JBBIGC010000131.1:17942753-17963763 GCA_037576955.1 Lepidarchus adonis
ATAGAATAAGAAATAATGTTAAATGAATAAAAGATGTAAAATAAATCAGAAGAGTACTTCAGAACATGTCAACACCATCAGGCCCACAAACAATTTTCATATCTATCACTTTTGTTGATATCCAGTCAGGTTCATCCTCAGGGTTGCGCTTGGAGCCCATTTTCTTTACCTCATGCTTGTTTCCTCAACAAGTCCTTCTTTCATGGGACATCCCTTTCTTTTGCACATGGTCATCACCGCCGTGTCCTGGTTATATTCGCACCTTAACCTCAGCTGAAGAGTAGAGACTATTCTCACCTCTATAGAGGGACAGAAGAAAAAAGAAATGCTTGTACTTCAGGGGGTTTTTTTTCAGGGACTCCAGTGTTAATACACACATACAAACACACAATTCACAACTTGTATGAGTGTGTGTTTGCATTTGAATGGACAAAGGGACTCCCTGAGCTAAACACAAGGTCTGTTCAAGAACACAACCACCACCACCTCTGAATATCCCACCACGCTTCCATCCACTCCCTCGCTTTGTGCATTCAAATGGTAAAATCCATCAACATAAAACATTTTGCATGGTATTCAACATTTTGTTCTGAATATTCGAGATCAGGGAATGCTTATTGAAGTTGCGAGATTGCAGACATATATTTCGTGCTTTCTTGTGACCATCAGAATCCCATTGAACATGCATAACACAATAATATAAAATATATGGAATGTAAAACATTATTGTTGTGGGTGTGTATACAGGTGCTGAGGAATGTACAGCATCCTTGTGCTCTGTTATTCAGGATGCTGTATTCAGAGCGGACTATGGTCAACCTTTATGTCTTTGAGAATCTGTCATGCTGGTGAATTGGGTGGCAGGGAAAACAGAGCAGCAGTTGGAACACTGAAATCTGAGTCCCAATGCACTGGCAGACGACCTTTTATAGGCCTACTGCTTTAAAAAACAGCTAAAATGGCTCGAAATGACACCAGCCTTTAGCTAATATCTCCTGGATCTTTTATAAAGACTAATGCATCGACTCTTTTGTTTGCGCAACAGGTATAAGGATGCTGCCTAACAGCTTGGCGGGTAGAACGGTACAAAAAAATGGTGAACAGTAAATTAGTGTTGTCCCCACTAAAGTAATTACACCCATTCCCTCGTTACCATTTTGATGATATTGATTGCAAATGCATGGAAGCGAGGGATCCTTTCAGAGACTACAACAAAGATATAAATCATGATTTGAGTTATTAATATCCGCCGCGCTATTAGTTCAGTGATTTATGGACCTTTACAAAGAGGCTGATTAGAGGGGCGAGGTTGGGTAATCTTCTGAGAGGGTGCTTATTAACACATTATTTTTCCATGAGAATATCAATGAATGCCGCCTTGTCATTATTGACACCCCTCTAAGAGGAGAGCGTTAAGATACAGCCATCTCCATGGGCTTTTGTCCTTCTGTGTGCGTGGGTCTGACTTAAACAGACACAATTGCGACGCCCGACTGTACTCCAGAGGCTTCTGACATGCATAGGGTCTTTGTTTCTTCCGTCTGTTTTCCTTTTCTCCGCTTCATTGAAATTGTTTAATCATCCGAACCCGGCATGATGTCCCAGCAGACTTTCCCGAGCCTTCAACTTTCCATATCTCTTCCCAGCTGGAGGTGGCGGAGGTAGGGAGGATGATCGTTCAATATTATTATTAGGACGAGTGCTATGTGTTGTCTTCCTCATCCTGGCCTCCCTCCCAGGCTGTATGGGGCATCTTAAAGAAAAGCCCCCCAGCCACACACCCACACACACACACACCTTTTTACACCCCTCCAGCCTCTGATGTGCTCAGACGCTCTTCAAACAGCAAGTCTCTGCCAACCACAGCCTAATCCTTTGCAGGTGACCTGGGCCGGTGCTCTTCAGGCAGAACCAGGGCAATAGAGGGCGAGGGGGGACAGGCAAGCAGGGAGACGCACCACTGCATTCAGGACCCCCTCTGCTCCGTATCCGTCAGCCGAAGCTTTTAACTCTTTCACAGCTCACATGTAAAACAATGGTAGGCTCCGCTTGGGAGATTCCCATTAAGAGCCTTAAACCACAGATGAACAATCGCAGTAGTAGTAATAATAATAATAATAAGAAGAAGAAGAAGAAGAAGAAGAAGAAGAAGAAGAAGAAGAAGAAGAAGAAGAAGAAGAAGAAGAAGAAGAATTATTATTATTATTATTATTATTATAGGTGTATTAAAAACAAAGCTAAGATAGGCAATCCTTAAAATAAAGAGAGAAAAGAAGAGAGAAGAAAAAACATGAGAAAAGAAAAGGTATAAAAGCATTTTTTTAAATACCAAGAGAACGAATCTAAGAGCAGTTTTTTCCATATTTTTGTTATTTATGTCTTGAATTTCCCTATTGTAATGTTTAATAAGGACTAAATGACTTAAAAAACCTGTAAATTATTTTTCTGTCAAAAACTCTGTACTATATGATGGTGTATGTCCATTTACCATATTTCCCTAGTTCCCCAGTATATAGCTTATACATTGATTTTGCAAACCTGGTATTGGGTGCAGCTTGCTTAAATGGGGCAATCTATCTAAAAACATGAAAACATATTTGCTAAAAGTATAATTTAGTACAAAAAGACCAAATGATTAGTTGAATTTAAATGTACTGTTTACTGCAGCAATGAACAGTTTGAATAGCAACGCACAACAAAGATAGATCAGTGATGGGTCAGTATAAAATGCAGAACATGTAAAGAGCCATTGCTTATGTTATGTTTCCTATGCTCGTCCCGCGACCATGGTTGGAGGCTAACTAGCTTGGCTGAGTAGCTAAGTGGCAACGTCACTCAGGGTAACTCCCCAACTTTGAATGCAAACACTTCTGAAGCAGCACAGACTCACACGGCGGCAGAATTTCGTTTTGGGACCTGTAATTTTATTCATTTATTCCTGTTTTCTCTCAACACAAAATTTCTGTTCCCCGTTCTCATTTCCAAGCTGCGCCAACATGCGCTGCTAACCTGTGTTCTCTTGCTAACAGGCTACAACTTTCCGCTAAAAACAACACTGTTTCCACTCGTTTTTGGTACTATCCACCCGTTCTCTGGTCGAAGGTACTACTCCTCTAATGTATTGCTCCCCCGACAACATGGTAAACAAACAAGTTGCCGGTACTAACATCAGTTAGCAGTTAGCCTAGCCGTCATGGTATCTGTGTATTGTAAAATAAAAGAGGTTGTACAGTTGATCTTGTATAAATACAGCATATGATTAGCTTTTCTAGATATAACCTCACAATCTGGTTGTCATATTCTGGTGAGAAGAGGTAAAAAAAAACTTTCTTTGATGGTGGCAAACTGCTCCGTCACGCAGCGATGTCAATCATCAATCCACATGTAAATTCTTCAGTATAAAATTAGCAACACTGAAATGAAAAAATTATTAGATTTACCTTTCTTCAAATCGGATCCGTAAGCAACAATTGCGACCAGATCAATTAAATTTGATTTAATTGTTTATGCTCAACTACGGTATAATGTCACTACAGGTATAGAGCTGCCAAGGTCTCCGGGGTTGTGTCAAGTTAGATGCTTTTACTACAGATCTGTGAATTACAGTAACATCGGCTTATGAAGCGGAGTTTTATAACATAAATGAGCATTTGTGCTGCTTTTATAATGATGCGGCCTATAATGTGGAGTAGCTGATTCTGGAGTGTCAGTGTCCAGCATACATATACATACTCACTACACCTGGCAATAAACAGGAGAGCTGAACCAATAGGTGTTTGAACAGAGAGATCTCCAAAATCTCCAAATGAACAGTTACATTTAATAGATCGAACCAATGCAGCTACAAATGCAGTGTTGGAATGTGTGTGGGAAACATTTACCAGCAGGTCAGGAGCTATAACACTCATTTCTGTGTTTTTTCTTTAGAAAAGGCCTTTAACTTATGAAGTAAAATGACTTTTATTATTAATAATACACATTCTGTGTAACCTGCCTGCCATTTACAGCTGTTCAGCAACAAAACAAATGGGACAATCCTCTGAGGAGCACCTGAGCAGCAGGACTGGTGCTCAGCTTTCCCCATAACAGCCTGTGAGTATTGGCTTAACAAGCCTTGTCATAAGAGCTTATTGTAAGAGGTGAGTCTAATGATGCCAAAAGAAACCAAGCTGGAGCTGAATAGATTATCACACTTTGTTTTGTTATGTAATGCTGATGAATACCACACATGAAAAGACAGAAAAATATCAAATAAATATATACATAAACATTTAAATATACAGTGCTGTGAAAAATTATTTTTGTCTTGAATATTGTTGTCTCTTAATAAATTAAATCATAATTTTAAAACTATGTCTTGGATTTACTCTGGCTGTCTTTGTCTAATATTACAATTTGTTGGATGATCTGAAACATGTAAGTGTGTAACATGCTAAAAAATAAAAATTAGAAAGAGGGCATACTTTTTACACACAGCAAATGTATATAAAGAACAAAATATTAAGCACAGTGGTGCAGTGGTTAATATTTCTTAGTAGCTTTGAGATACATGTAATAGTGAAATCATGCCTTAGGCCTTGTTCAGACGATTGTCTGAATCAAGCATTTTCAGATGTCTGAGGCATTGGATGAGTTTGGATCAAATCAGACAGTTTTTGAAAAACTTGAAGAAACTTTCACATTTCTTCAGAGGTAACAAAAAAAGCTTCCCTTCTTCACACATTGAGCAGTCTGAGGGTGAACCCAGTAGGGGGCGATGTTTTCTTTGCATTACAGTCTAGACTGACTCGTTACTACCCCCACAGGTAAACACACAACATTACAGTCTGGATTGACTCATTACTGCCACCACGGGTCAACTTACAACATTACAGTCTGGAATGACTCGTTACTGCCCCCACAGGTAAACACACAACATTACAGTCTGGACTGACTCATTACTGCCCCCACAGGTAAACACACAACATTACAATCTGGACTGACTCATTACTGCCCCCACAGAGAAAAAAAAACACAACATTTCAGTCTGGACTGACTCATTACTGCCCTCACGGGTCAACTCACAACATTACAGTCTGGACTGACTCTTTACTGCCCCCAAAAGTCAACACACAACATTACAGCCTGGACTGACTCATTACTGCCACCACAGAGAAAAAAAACACATTACAGTCTCATTAATTTATTTAAGACTCCCATGTTGATAAGACCTTATTTTAAAAGTTATATAAAATTGGAATGTCAGGGCAACATTTGAAAGCAGGGTAAATTATGAAACGTAAGCCAGTAAATGGAAAAACTGAGCTCCTGGTTGTCTCAAGATAAATATTTGAGGGTCAGGTTGACCATAAAGAGATATCATGCGATGTAACAGAGCCTCACATCAAAAGCAAGCATTGAAATAAGACCAACAAAGAAGTCTGAAAGTTAAAAAAAAAACGCAGCTTAAGGTCAAAAGAAAATTAATTCTGATAAAAGTTCTATTGAGATGTCATCTTTGACCTAATACCAGGGGTATTTCTGGATACTGACATATGAGAGTCTTTTTTCACTTCTGGTAGGTGTGAGAGACACCTGTGTAGTGTAATAATGAAAGCAGCTCCTAATCAAGTCTTAGCCCAGTTCCCTCACACCACAGCGGCAGTTTTACATCACACATAGCATGCGTGTGGTCACTGCACATGTGAAAAAAGTACGGCCTGAGCATCTGTCCCTTTCTCTCACATCTGATATCATAATGCAAAAAAGTGATGGAGGTTGAGGGTGGGCATAGGGGGTGGAAGAGTTGGTGGAGGGGGTTCACACTGGTGAACTTTTTAAAGTTCCTTACCAAGCAGTACCCATCTGTCTTCATGTTCGAAGTTACACAGAAGCGACAAAGAAGTGCCAGAAGTGTACAGTAGTGCTGTTTATCCCCATGCCGTGTCCAAGCCAAGCGTCTGGCAAGGTTAGAGCAGGGCCCATCTGATTGCTGATAACTTGCAGCCTAATGGAAAACAACCAACTATCTCAGTCAGTGAGAGAAACAGAATGTGGCTGGAATCGGTTGGCCAGTGGCCACAAACAAAAAAAAAACAGGACAGGAGCTGTCAGATAGCTACGGCCAAAGTGCAAGGTGGACTACAGGCGCAGTAATTGAAAGTTGGCACGCTCCAGGGAGCGTGACACAAAATCAAGTAGCTTGAACCTTATTTTTCCGACAGACGGATGCCGAATGAGCAGAGACGGTGGGGGCGAGAGACAGAGACGGAGAGGGGGGAGAGGCAGAGATGCACTCTGAGCGGGCTTCTCCAAGTCTGATGCGCCGATGGGCAGGCGGCAGAGGGGCTGAGCACGAGGGAGAGGAGGGCGCTTAAATGGTGAGAGGTCCGGGGACCAGAGTGTTAAATCCTGCCTGACATGGCTAATGCTTAAATCTTATTCCCCTTTTTACAACAACACAGGATCAACAAAGCCCCCGGCCAAAATCCTTTGAGGCAGTGACACAGAAAATTCCCATCCCGGAGCTTCCAAGGGAACAACAAACAGAGGCAGTAAATACAGCTGCATACATTTGGCCAGATAACGTGCCACGACCCCTCCCCAGCCGGGACCCTCTGTAACCCACAACACACACACACACACACACACACACACTCTGAAGCACACATTTACTCCCCCCACTCTCCCCGACCCCCCTCTCTGCTCTTAGGCCCGGATCAACACTTTTCATGCTTGAGCAGGGCATAGCAACGCTTTGACTTTCACAGTCTCGCCCTGTGCCCTCCCCCCTTAATGCCCCCCTCCTCTCTCTCCTTTGTGGCCGGGGTGAGGGAGGGCACAGTGAAGGAAGATGGAAGGTTGGGAAGTGGGGGCCCTGTTGCTTTAGAAACTCTCTTTGTACTGATTCTCTCTCTCTCTCTCTCTCTCTCTCTCTGCGATTTCCACATAAACCATGCAACAGTGCGATGGTCGTGTGCCCCGAAACACATGTGGTTCACAGACGCCAGGCTGTGGCCACGAGGGGAAAAAATAGGAAGAAGTAGGAAAGGGCACTGAGGGGACATAAGACGACTGAGCAAAAACGAAAAAGGAGGAAAGAATCTTACCAGTGAGCAGATGACACAGGAAAAGGCAAAATATATCCCAGTGCTCAGATATTTTCATGGTGTACATCATCTGTATCAGGGTTTTTGGAAGTTCTAGGCCGACAAATGACACCATAGTCCTAAAGAAGCCAATATTATACACATAATTATTCTAAGCAATAAAAAAACAGGTGCAAAAAGCTGTAAAAAAATGTGTGAATTTATATTTACTTATATGTAAATATAAGAGATTGACAATTTGTTACTTTTTTACCTGTACAGTTCTACTGATGCTGTGTTATGATATAATGCTCAAATGATAAATGCAGCTTTGTTCTTTGCTCTAGAACAGGGGTGTGCAGTGGTTCTGGAGGGCCAGTGTCCAGCACAATGCTCAAGATCTCCATGCTCAAACATACCTGGATTAACTCACCTGTTCATTGCCTGGTATGGTGAGTGTTTAAGGAATACTACCAGACTTTGCTGGACAGGCCCTCCAGGACCAACTTTGGGCATCCCCTGCTCTAGAAGTAGCCCCTTGATGCCCACAATCTGCCCAGAGAAGAGTACTGGGGTTTCAGGATAACCATCGACACATTGCTGGTCCATACAAGCCATTGGATGCATTCAGGACTTTGCATGCATGAGTGTATGAATGGAGAAGAATGGAGAGGAGAACCTAAAGGAAAAGGAAAGTGTCCACGTATGCGAGGGCTGTGAAGAGGCCTGCTGTTTGATGTAATCCAGGAAGTTAGTTCTGTAACCCAAGCCCTCCATCTTGAAAAAGTGTGCAGAAGAGGGCTGAAGGAGGCCCTTGTCTGCCGGCCGCGAGTTTTCCACATCTGTCTTCCGCATTGTGCCTGTCTCTATAAACAGCCTCCAAGCTTGTTATGGCTGCGTGAGGTTTTTCAAGGAACATTTTAACACTGATTGCATTTAAGCGTAAAATCATCCATATTAAAGTTCACAGTGTGAGAAAACAAATTACTGCACAATATTCTGCAGCTTGTGCACTTTTTTTTCTGGCCTCGCACCCATGTTTATGCAATGCGAGTCACGCGACATTTCCATGCCTGCTTAAGGCATAGCTGTTTTTTTAACTCACCCCCCTCCCCTTCTCATCTGGAACGCAGTCTAATGTGCTTGCCTTTTCTTCAGGATATTTGACAGGTCGTTGCCTTTGTAAATACTTCCCACCCGGTTCAAACCGGTACCTGATACTGCGTCCCACCATCACCACCACCACCACCACCACCCCTCCTGCTCCAGTCACCTGGCAACTCAATGTGAGTTTCTTGCTTTCGGTGTGAAGTCCAAAACAAACAAAACGAACATTACCAACAAAGTTCCTATTCAGCGTTCACTCGGCTGCTGTCCGCCGGATGGATTCTTTGCGGGATGGTTCTGTTCTGCCCCCGGTTTTTGATCAAATCTTTTATTCTGTGAACAAGCAGCAGTCAACAGCAGTGAAACGAGCCTGTGAAGAAGAAAGAAAAATAAGACAAAGCATCAGGAAATCAGGAACCATTGTGCTAAAAAAGGCCAGGGGTAAAAGAGATAGATCGACGGATTCTTGGTCTATGTTGTTTGTTGGTTGTGATTGCTTTGATGCATGGTGGTTGATGGTTGGGCTGAGAGATACTTGAGTAAGTCACACATGATCTGTCCTGTCCGAATAGCGTTTCAGCATTTTTAGGTTTGAATACTTTTTTTAAATTGCTCATTGTCTTTTTTTTTTTTTACATTTTGTAAATGGAAAATACAGTGCCAAAACAAAAGTATCACAAAGCAACAGGTGGCGATATAATCCTAAACTCTAAAGAAATGTTGGCCAATCAGAAGCCTTGGCATTGGACAATACTCGGAGCACAAAGTGTGTCCCTAGTCGACATTACTTAGTACACAAAGTGTGTCCCTAGTGGACATTACACAGTACACAAAGTGTGCCCCTAGTGGACATTACTCAGTACACAAAGTGTGCCCCTAGTGGACATTACTCAGTATACAAAGTGTGCCCCTAATGGACTTTACTCAGTACACAAAGTGTGCCCCTAGTGGACTTTACTCAGTACACAAAGTGTGCCCCTAGTGGACAATACTCAGTACACAAAGTGTGCCCCTAGTGGACATTACTCAGTACAGAAAGTGTGCCCCTAGTGGACAATACTCAGTACACAAAGTGTGCCCCTAGTGGACTTTACTCAGTACACAAAGTGTGCCCCTAGTGGACAATACTCAGTACACAAAGTGTGCCCCTAGTGGACTTTCCTCAGTACACAAAGTGTACGTCTAGTGGACATTACTCAGTACACAAAGTGTGCCCCTAGTGGACATTACTCAGTAAACAAAGTGTGCCCCTAGTGGACATTACTCAGTAAACAAAGTGTGCCCCTATTGGGCATTACTTGGTACACAAAGTGTACTTCTAGATGACATAACTCAGTACACAAAGTGTGCTCTTAATGGACATTACTCAGCAGACAAAGTGTACTTCTAGTGAATATTACCCAGTACTCAAAGTGTACTTCTGGTGAACATTACAGTATATATATATAATAATTTTTTTGTACGGCCCGGTACCAGTCCACGGCCCAGTGGTTGGGAACCACTGCTTCTAGTGAACATTACTCTGTACACAAGTGCGCTCTTAATAGATATTACAGGGTACACAAAAACTGCCTTAGTGGACATTACTCAGTACACAAAATGTGCCTCTAGTTTACGTTACTCAGTAAACAAAGTGTACTTCTAGTGGACATTAAACAGTATAAAAAATGTGCTTCAAGGGGACATTACTAAGTGCACAAAGTGTCTCCCTAGTGAACATTACTCAGTACGCAAATTGTGCCTTAAGTGGACATTATTACTCAGTGCACAAAGTGTCCCCCTAGTGAACATTACTCTCAACACAAGTTGTGCTCCTAGTTGACATTACTCAGTATACAAAGTGTGCCCCTAGTGGACTCAATTCAAACTCAAGTAAATAATGATTTTATTTATTTATTTATATATTTTTATTTTTTTTGCATTGTGATATCATGGTACAAAAATTACAAATTTAGCTTTTTAAGCATCTATACATATAAAAATAAATAAGATAAATAAATACAAGATGATAAAATCTCTGCCACCCTATATCACGTATACATGTTCTATAATACTCCTCCATCTTTTACAGCTTCTTATGCAAAATGTGGATAGTAAGATTGTTATCATGCAGAATATGATATGAATATGAATAAAGCACATACTTTCACTCACACAGACTAACAGCTGCCTGGCGATATCATTATGGGAAAATACAGAGCACTTGGCTGGCCCGCTTTGTTTTTCTATGCCTTCCCATCACATGTTGAGATCACCTATTTAATTCAATTAAATGTTTTAAACATTTTAATTGGAAACAACTGACCAGAAACACAGAATCACATAAACAGGACTATTTCAACAGATTACATTTAATATTAGCCATCTGGCCCTTATTAAGACCACAATAATAATAACAATTCAAAAGGGGGGTGGGAACTGCTTGGGTTGACTGTCTATTCCTGTTTTAATTTAGAAAAATAAACAGATGACTGTTTTATGGGTGCTCACCTCAGCTGCATGGTGATTCTAAGTTAATATGGCTGAAAATGGCTGAAAATGGCTGACCTGCTCCTGAATGGAGAACACATGTCTGAAGGAGGATGGGTTAGCAAAAAGCTCTAATTGCAGAATTTTCAAATGAAAGCATATCCTTTGATCTGTGCTACTGCTTCATACTGTGAGAATTGTTTTAAATTGTCGAAGTTTATTGGACTTTAATTCTGTTTAAAGGGCCCATACCACAGAAAACCGAATCATTAAAAAACCTGTAAAATATAGTTTGTAAACACTATTAAAGGTTTAAAACACTTGCTGCCTGGTTCAGAGAGTCCATAAAATCACTTTACAGTACTCTAAATATTTTTATTCTAAATGTTTTATGAATGATTTATAATAGTTTATTAAAGCATAAACCTTTAATATATTGAAATATGTTGCTTTAGCATGAACCTTTAATATATTGAAATATGTTGCTAATAAATTAAAATATAAATAGTAATTTAAATACTGTAGTATATTGTATTACTGTATGAGAATAAGCAGTGATAACACATAAATAAAAGGCTTTCAATTAGTTTTTTAAATAGTTTATTCAAATCATTACCCATAGAATTTACAACCTCATTGGATATAAATAAATAGACAGCTTGAGTGTTGGCATGTTAGCATAAGCCTCACCCCATCTCCACCTAATGCTGCATCCATGGTAAACATTATGCAAAACACTAAATATTCAACTTTTCATCAACTCACTAAAGATCACAGTATTCTGTATTCATCAATCAGTGTTTTATCAAAACTGTTTCTTAAAATAAACATACAAATTACAAAAAAGACAGAGACAAGAACATTAATTTGATCTTTACCTGCTCATCTGTATCAGAAGCTGTGCATGACCCCACAGCAGACCATCAGAGTTACTGTGTGCAAGGCTGAGAGAGACCTTCATACTGTTGACACTTTTTAAAATAACTTTAGCTTTTCTTAGTATAAGTTACGTAAGGAACGTAATGTAATTCTCCATGAGGAGCACAACAGAAAACCCATAGGCATCCATGCTTTGTCTCCTATTTTGTTCATTGAATGTGCTTATTGATGTCATTAAGCCATTTATTACCTAATTATTAACCATTAATGAACTAATAATAAAGCCTTCATTAACTCTTTATAAGGCAGTCGTATTGTAGAGTGGTGTCCATAAAACTAAGCTGTAAAAGTAGAACCATTAGAATAACCATACCAGACATAAAACCACCTCCCTAATATTGTGTAGGTCACTCTCCTCAAACAGCTAGGACCCATCAAGGTACTGTATGGACTCCACAAGACCTTTCATGGTGGTCTGTGGTATCTGGCGCCAAGATGTTAGCAGCAAATCCTTTAAGTATAGTTAGCTGTGACAAGGTGCCTATATTGATCAGACTGATTTGTCCATCATATGCTGCAGATGCTCCATTTGAATGAGAAGTTGGAGGCCAAGTCAACACCTGGGAACTCTTTGTGATTCCTGAGAATTGTGTACAGTGTGGCAGGCCAGAGGAATTAGGGAAAACTGTTGCCATGAAGAGGCGTGTGTGGCTTCAGTACATGATTTTTGTAAAAGTAACATCATGAAGGTTTTTCCCAGGAACTTCCCAAACTTCCGCCAAGTTTTCCAAAAGTGGTGCACAAAGCAATTTCCTTAGGGACAATAAAGTTTTTCTGATTCTGATTCTGATTAACTTGGCTGCCAATATGATGTTAAAGAAACATGATTCAGGTCCTGTAGCCAGGCATTTCTGAAAACATAGCCTTTATGTCCTTTTCGTTTTGGTCACTGAAAATAGATTTTGAAAATGCTTTCCAAAGTATAGATTTTTGAAAACGTAATTTTTGTGGACGAGGGAAAACAAGAATTTTGTCAAAACCGTCAGCTTTTGTTCACAGCCAATGTTTTTGATTGGCTGACATTGCCATATGGTTTAAGCTTATTTCGCCACCTGTTATTTTGGTATGCTTTTGACATCATTCGACATTGTTATCTGTGTTTACATGTGGATAGAGATATTTATTTTCAAAACTGTGCTCATGTGGAGGGGTTTTCACTACAAACAACAAAAAACTAAACAAAAAATTAGTTTTAAAAATATCCAGCTACATGTGGACAGAGCCTCAGACTAGTCCACCTCTTTCCATTTATTTATGATCCAGTTCTTCATCATATGTTCTTAATGGGCACTCTGACTGGTTTACAGCTACACAGACCAATACACACCAACCTGTGATGCAGTGTGTTCTATTAGCTGGCATGAAGTTCTTGTGTGGGATTGCATCACACAGACTAGACTTCGCATCCCATTAACACCAATGAGCTGATGATTCGATTCACAAGTTCTCCTTCCTTGGAAAACTTTAAATAGGCAGTTACTACTGATTACCTAGAACCCTCCACAAGACCTGCCTTGTTGGTGATAATCTAGTCATCAAAACAAGGGCCTTGCACTCCTGCTTCCAACACATCAACTTCAAGAGCTAACTGTTCACTTGCTGTCTAATTGTTACAAGATAATCAATGGTGACCATGTTGTCCCACTGTTTCACTGTTAATTGGTCATTTCACAGGATCTAAGCAAGAGTGATAAAGTGGAGCTGCATTAACATCTAACCACTACCATTAACTACCAAGGAAGTCTGCTTAGTCACTCAGGAAATACTGAATCTTACACAACTTATAGATAACTACTTAATAGCTATGGAATATATAGATTAATTACTAGTTCATTAATAATGAACACTAACTGGCCATTTGATGTGATAAATCAGCCTTCTCCATCACTTTTAATTCATGTTTTCACAAACTGACAACATACTGTACTCAATCATGCCCAGTGTTTTTTGACTAATAAACTTAAAGTTCATTTTTGGTACAGTACACTTTTATCATAGTAGTGATAAGGTGTTAATGCAGCATGAAAATTAATTTCTGCTTAGTTCCACATTGTTATTACCTATTATACCTATTAATTATGAAACAATATTATTGTCGCCAATCAAGGTAATTCAATTGAATGATTTCAATGAAATATTGATTAATGTACATCCACCTGCACCATACAACAGCATATCCACAATTCTTGCCATCCAATCAAGTCAGAGTTGGTATTGCCTAAGCTACATTTTTGTGTCATATTAGTTTATGATTGCATTAATACCTAATGTGTCATGAGAGAACATCAAGGGAAATGAACAAAACAGCAAAACAAAACAAAACAAAATTCTATTAAAAAGAATGCCCTCTTAATAAGCGGAACACATAAAAGTTATTTATCAAGTTATCAGGTTATATTTAGCACTTAAACTCATTAATTCACAATGGCAGGCCTGTGTGTTTAAAAGCACAAATTTTGTGCACCCAGAACAACATAATCATGCCTTTCTAACTCAATTTGCCTTCTGATTGATTGCAGCATGAAGAGCTGCTTAAAGAAGATATCATGCGCACAACTGAAAAGCAATTAATTTCAGGGTTTGGAGGCACACACATTCCCAAGCTTATTGGGGGAAACAGAGGGAAACCAATTGTAGACTCGAGTCACAGCTGACTTTAAATGTCATACTCAAGGTAGTGCTGGCCTAGCTGGGGTTGCCTATGAAACTGGGGATTGCTCCTGCATGCATCATTAAGGAAACATATGAGGTGATTAGGAATGGAGACGATGTGTGTCTCAGCGCCTCTTCATCTGAAAATAGTGTCAGCCTCCGACGCTAATCCTATTGCATGGTTGCCAGGGTAGCTCTCAGTCACACTGGGTGATCGCTGCTTGCTGGGACTATGATGTCCTCATCAGCAACTTTTTTTTACCCTGAGAAGTTGCCATACATTCAGAAACCTTGACTTGGTTGAACCCCCTTTATCTTTTAAAGGCCATTTTCCTTGTTTTTTGTGAAATAAGATTGGTCGATGTCAGTCATAAACACTGTAAAAGTTATAGCATATACCATATACTCTCCAGGCAGTACAGTCCATTTGCAAATTTAGCTGCAAAACAGTCAGTTCAGAAAGTACGTCACAAAAAGCAACACATTTACATATGTCCTCCTATTGAGCAGCTGCTTTTTTAGCCAGGTACAATACAGAACAGCGAATCAGAACAGATGCAATTTACATATATCCTGCTTTATTACGTATTACAACACGTATATGTACGTATAAGTATACATTGGTGTGAAAAATAGTTTGGTGCTTCTTGATTTCTTTTTTTTTTTTCAAGTTTGTCGCCCTTAACAAATTTAAATATTAGTCAAAGAAAACACAAGTAAACACAATGTGTTTTTGAAACATCTGAAACATTTCAGCATGACAAACATGGATTAAAAAAAAGACAACCCGATTCCAAAAAAGTTGGGACACTGTACAAATTGTGAATAAAAACAGAATGCAATGAAGTTTCAAATGTCAATATTATAATCAGAATAGAATATAGATAACATATCAAATGTTGAAAGTGAAACATTTTGAAATGTCATGCCAAATATTGGCTCATTTTGAATTTAATAAGAGCTACACAATCCTAAAAAGTTTGGGACAGGTAGCAATAAGATGCCAGAAAAATTAAATGCACATAGAAGAATCAGCTGGAGAACCCATTTGCAACTTATTAGGTCAATTGGCAACATGACTGGGTATAAAAAGAGCCTCTCAGTGTGGCAGTGTATCTCAGAAGTTAAGATGGGCAGAGGATCATGGACTCTCCCAATGCTGTAGCGAAAAATATTGGCACAATATCATAAAAAATTGCAAAGCATTTGAAGTTACCATCATCTACAGTGCATAATATCATCCAAAGATTCAGAGAATCTGGAACAATCTCTGTGCATAAGGGTCAAGGCCGGAAAACCATACTTTATGACCGTGATCTTCAGGCCCTTAGACGGCATTGCATCACACACAGGAATGCTACTGTAATGGAAATCACAACATGGACTGTGTTCACCAACAATGTCTTCTGGAAGTATCCCTCAATCACACACAGTGCACCACAACAAAATGTGACCTCAATATTTAACTCATCACACCTGCACATGTGAAGCAGTAGGCTGCCTCAATGCTGCCTGGCCTGGGACTTGAACCTGGAGCCTTAAGATCCAGGGAGCAAGGTCTTTAACACTATTTCCACAAGTCTTTGGATGGTGGGGGGAAACTGGACCACCCAGAGGAAACCCACACAAACAAAGGAAGGCGGTGGGGGTTCTTCTTCCCCCTTTTATTTAAAAAACTGGTTAAAAAAAAGCATTAATACACAACCATTGTCCCAAAGCAACCATACTATGCACATTTTAGTATTTTCATTGCTCCCAACACACCTGATCCAATTACTTACGAGGGGCGTTCAAAACTTCTACATTGTTGGAAACTGTGAAGGCAGGTGGAATAGTAATTGGTTGTGACTAATTGTGGCATGTGATGGATTTAAGAGTTGTAATGCGCCAGGGCCCAAGTGCAGGGGGGAACAAAAACAGAGGTACACCAGAAGGAGTGCCGGCCAAAGCAGTGAGGCAAGCATGATGATTCAAGTTTACTGCAATGCTGAAAATAGGAAGAAAGACAAAACAGGCAAGTGAGTAGAGACCAACCACTCACTCCTTGTATGTGCTATGATAATGTTAAAAGGTGATATGTTAACTGCTGAAGGCACTGCTCTGGGTCGCTGGCCATGTAGAATGTTCGCTTGGTTACCATCTTCCACCAGCGAATGCTCAGCCAGATAAGAGACGGGGAACCACGCAGCATACACATGTTTCCACAATCTGGCAACCCACATACACAGCCCCACACAGCACTGGCCTCCCCAACAAGATGATGTTTGCCGAAAAGTGGGCGAGTGTCCACATGTGAACCCAAGGACCAAACCAGCTGGCTCCCACACAGACTAGATGGAGTGGGAGATAAGGAGCCTGATTGCTCAGCAGAGCACAACTCCCACATCTGCAGTGTGGCATCACAACCCTGGCGGGAGGAGCGCCAGCCTGTCAGCCGGTGAGGGGAAGTCACGCCTCCCCATGCTGGCAGCCAGTGGGCACCGTCCCTTACAAGAGTCATCTGATTTCCACCTTTCTGAACCACTCAAAGGGGAAGAAAAAGATGTGATTATGATGTGAAAGCAGATTTGCATCAGTGGCTATCCACTCACCATAAACATTAAAAAGTTTGTACAACGGTGGAAAACTGCATAACAAAGGAAGGTGACTATGTATAAAAGTGATATCATTTGTTTTTGATGTCATTTGTTTTGAAATAGAGTTCTCAAAAAGAAAAGGTGCGGAAACGAGCTTCATAATAAAGAATAACTTAATAAGCCTTTGTTGGGTTGAAGTGAGACAAGCAGAAAAAATATTAAAATGTGCTGAATTGGGGACTCCAGGACCAGGGCTGGGAACCTCTGTTTAAATAAGAGAAATTAAAAATACAACATCATTGAGAAATCACATTAAAGCTGAAGGAGAGATAGAAAGACTTTTGCTCAGGCAGTAAAGGCTTAAAGGAAGTCAGACAGAACTGAATAAACGTTATAATTTCAGGGCTCTACATGTCCTGGAACTCAGAGGCCAACATAAGTAGCACTAGTTACTCATGTGCAGAGATTGGGCTTGTTGAACACAGCAGGGACTGACGGGCCAAATCTTTCATCTCCGCCCATCATTCTGCAGCCTGTAGCCATGGTTTCATTCTTGTGTTACGCCAGCAACCGAAAACACAGAAACCCCCCACACCGGGCCAGTCAGAGACTGCGTCAATCACTGTGTGATCTGACTTAATCCACAGGTAAGACTGTGGCTTTAGAGGTGACAGGAAACCTGCTGATCTGAATCAGCTTGTCAATTAACCACCGAGATGGCAGCAGTGCTGTTATAGTGGTTTTACATGGGGAAATGTGTTGGGAGGGTTCGCTTCATTAAAACATTGTACGTGTTTGTCTGCATCACTCAAACGCAAAAAAATTAATGGGAACTGTCTGAACACTGACAACAAATAACACATTATCGCCTTCCGCATAATGGAGAGACAGGTTCAGGACTACAACATCAATAGTATGGATTATAGCTTTGCAGCTCCCTCTCGGGTTAGTTTATGAGGTCCTCGATTGTGTGTGTGTGTGTATTCTAGCTGCTGAGGGTCTCGATACTGTTTCTTAAGAATTTGAATTAAAAACGGGAATGAGAGTTCTTTATCTTACATAACACAATTGGATTTCTGAAGCAAGCATTTCTTGAACAAAAGCAAAGATTTAATATTAATAATTTTTTAAAATCTTTTTTTTCCCCTTGAAAGGAGGCGAATCATGAGTCGTTTTTTGTTATTTGAGGATGCATTTCTTAAGTAAACTTTTTAAGAATTTGAATCATCTATTAAAGGATGGAGAACAAAGAGGATCAGTCTTCTTTCAAGGTCAGAGCGACTGTCGACCCAGCGGCTCGTGTCCTTGCGCTGGCCGGGGTTACAAAACTGCTACACACAAAAAAAAGAATTAAAATGCAATGATGTGTGTGCACTCCGTTTATGTGCCACATTTTCTCAGAGGGAAGGTTCCGCAACTGGTTTGATTTACATTATGTACCGAGAACAGAAACTTGACCCCATCAAAAGGCCTTGCTCCTAGAAAACAGTGGATTTATGGAAAAAAAAACAGTGAATAGTCAAAGGAGGAAAAATGAGGCGGGAGCTCTGATCAACACATAAAAGCCATTCAAGGAAAGAATCTGAAAAAAAACACAGTGCTAATTTCTATAGCACGTACACAATGCTGCTGTTCGACTGACAGCAGCACATTCCTCAGACCTCGTCTCTGCCCAGGGCTGTTTGTGTAAGACTATAGGATTCACAGGGATGACAGTAACCATACAGAATCCATACATCAGGCAGTGTCAGGAAGCTAGGGGTTATGGACGGATGAGGTGTCCCCTTTCGGTGAATCTCAAAGGGCCGATGGGTGAGCGGGGACAGGCGGAGGGGCTCGCAGGAAGCAAGGGGCAGATTTATATACCGTTGATCAAATTGCGGGTGAGTTATTGCCAGAGCCTCCCCCCATTCCTTGTCCTGCGGCACAGCACTATATCACCTTCATCCTGACAGGCAGAGTGCCTAATTCTTGAATCAGACATCCATTACAGAATAATAGAGCTGAATGGAGAGGTAGAGTTTCCCTATGGGGGATTAGCCTGCCGTAATTTATAATCCATAACATGCACGTGAAGTCATTCACAGCCACTACCCTGACAGTGCCCTTGTCAATCAATTGTGGGAAGCGACGGAGGAAAACAAATCGTGATGAATGAGGGGAGATGTTGTTCTTTTTCTGACATGCCGAGGGCCCAAGTAGTCAAGTGGGCTTTTTTGGTTATTAGCTCTTAAGTGCAAGTCATGCCCAGTCACTGTTCTGCAACTGAGCTCTAATACACTAATACTATACATTTTGCTTTTAGCAATGGATGCTAATGCTTTTTTAGTAGTTGCAAACAAAATAATCAATATTTTTTTTAAAAATGAACAAATAAAAAAATTTATGTAAAAAAATACAATGACCTGCCACTGATTTTTAAGCAGAAACCTAAAGTCCTTAACATTTGTATTAAGTCTTTCATAGCACACTGCGGCCAGTTCACTCCCACGATCAAATAATAGGCCTCATCAGTTATCATTAACATGCAATCAGTGTTGCCTCAGTTCCTCTAAGGGCTTCGCATTAGTGACAATATGTGATGCATCATGTGGCCTGCACCCTGCATATGAATACCACTGGTGTTTGTTCAAAAGCATGACATGCGCCTAGACATGTCAAAATTAAAATTGGACCAAACACCGATGCAATTAAAATGCAAATGCAGAAGATTAGAGATTCATACTCAGATAGACCCCGCAGCAATGCAGCCAATCGGCTCGTACGCAGGGTGATCAAGTGAGCCCCGCAGAGCAATATCATCAGCTCATTTGTTGGGGCAGTTTACAATGTGATTATGGGGTCACCATTTGTGTCTCACTCGTTTTGACCACACTTTCATAATTAACAGAGGTGTACGATACACAGAAGTCAGGGAAATTATTTGAAACAATTTATCTCAGGCAGTACACATGTTTTCACAAATTCAAACACTACATAATTCAGGAAGGGGTGTCCAAAGCTGGTCCTGCAGAGCCTGTGTCCAGTACAGTTTGGTAGTTCCCCTCCTCAAACACACTCACTACACCCGCCGATTAGTAGATGAGTTGAGGCAGGTTTGCTTGAGCAGAGAAATCACCAAACTGTGCTTCAGACTGGACCTCCAGGACTGGACACGGAGCCATGATGTAGGAGGAGGACATAATAATGTTGAAAGAAGCAAAAGTGGAGGCAGCTATAGATGCTTGAATTTCCTAAGTACAACCTCTCACACATCCTTAGCCTAAGAACGTTCCATATTCTTCACTGTATTTTTTACCACTGTGTTTTGTCCTATTTTCGCAAGCTTTCAGAACAAGTGAATGTAGAAGATAGATATGGAGCTTCATGGATGTCTGGGTACATATTTAATGTTCAGCATAAATTAGCATAATACTGATGCATTGTACAGTGTTGTCACCACTGAAAAGGAATTTTCTTTATTATATGTCCTATATTGGAATTGCAGGTGATAATTACATTAATTTTCCCGTAGAGACCCCACTTCAAACAATAACTGAAGACCCACCTCTTCAAAGAACAGCTTGGTCAATAACTTCATGTCCCAAACTAACAAACTCACAAAATAAACAAATAATAAAATAAAATAAAATAAAATAAAATAAAATAATGCATTAGCTTCAGCTCTGCTAGCATCTTGGTGGTACAGCAGCTCTTAACTGTGGTCTAGATTTACTGGTGTTTTCTCTGTACACTACAAAGTACAATTGTTCTGCATAAGAGCATCTGCCAAATGCTGTAAATGTAAATGTTAAATTAATTAGTCTTCAACATATTTGTTTTATGCTCACTTTACTTGATGTAAAAAATAGTGAAATATTCCTTTCCTCTATAACTGGTGTTGTACTTCAGCCATACTGCATCCACTGAATGGGGCTAAGGCGAGGTTGAGGCTGTTTGGTGGGTAAATGGGTCGGTGTCTTGGACTCTAAGGGATCTGGTGGAAAAATCTCCATTATTAGCCTTTAGTCCTGACGGCATGGGTATGGGACGGTGACAGTTCTCCAGGCACCGAGAAACATTAAAACCTGCCCACCAAGGGAACAGCCACCTCTTTGTTACATTCCAATGAGATTAGGAAGTGAAGAAAATTGTGTGTGTGTGTGTGTGTGTGTGTGTGTGTGTGTGTGTGTGTGTGTGTGTGTGTGTGTGTGTGTGTGT
>JBBIGC010000131.1:17967053-17977933 GCA_037576955.1 Lepidarchus adonis
TGGCAGTGAAGGGTGCTTTTATGTGGTGCTGGTGATTGGGAACTGGTGTGTGTGCTCAGGTGTGGCTTGTCAGAACTTCGGTGATTGTGAGCGGGGAATGGGCGTGTCGGTGGAACCTGGTGTGGCCGTAACAGCCTCATCCCTTTCCTTTGTTAACAACCTAATTTCAGAATTCTACATTCAGGCAAACACTTGACTATACTCTGCAGATTTTTGTGTATTGCCTCCTGTAGCACATCTGACCGAATTCATTAACCTGTTAACAGTGTTTTTACTTATTCAGGGGTGTTAAGGTAGAAAAATTCACTGTGACTATCACTTAACAAAGATCACTGTGTCAGGAGGACAGTCTGCTGGGTGTAGTCTGTCTGCATCCTTAGAGTACTAACTAACCCTGGACATGCCCCTCTTAGATAACACAGTCTAATCACCTTTGTACTTCAGCTCTAGGAGACAAGCATTCAGTGCAAAGTCTCGTTAGTAGTTTCCATTTTACTAAGCATTACTAATGTCCTAAGCCAGTTTTTGTACTTTTCCTTGTGGACTGAATCATTAAATCTGTTTACTTGCTTTTGCATCCAGGTTCTTCATTCAAGACTTACACACTGTGAAGGATCACAGTTCTGGTGACTGAGATCAGGGGCAAAGATCAGATGCTTTCCAATAGCAGCTTCAGGTTTGATACAACTCAACAGAGCCTTCCATAAAGGTGAAAGCCCATTGGACGATTGTGGTAGCTTTAATGGATGGAAATTGAAAGCATGAGTCCAAGTTTAATGAAAACTTCTGTTTCTGGAGGACTTCAGCTTTCTTTCAGAGGTGATTGAGGTTATCAGCTTTGTTTTTTTCCCCCATCACCGTGCACTGACCAGAAAAAGCAATCACACAAACAAATTAATTAGTCTCCCTCAACAATAGGGTCTTGATAAATTGAGTCTCTTGCGCATCACATAGCCCGTCGCTTTGAGTCTTTTTTCTTTTTTTTAATCTGCTTCCTTTCAATGCAGTCTTGAGAGGGTTGTTTACATTTAGCCTTTGTAACGAGACATTGCACATTCGGCTGCAATAAACATCTAATTATCATATCTCGGGCTACGGCTTAATTATATTTGCATAAAACTTGCTTTGTCTCGCCGTTTCCGCAAGAGTATGCACCGTCTTGTCTTTTCCATTATGTCGTTTTTATTTACATCTCTAAAACATGCTCAGTTAGATTATTTTTTTTGCCTTGGGTCAGCCCTTGGAGCTAATGTGAAGGTCAGACAATGGTGCCTTCCTAACTCTTTCTCAGCCAGCTAACTCTGCTGATACCAGGGTTTGCACAAAAGCTGTAGCCGATTAAGTAACACCTCTTAATTATTCATTTTTTTCTGCTTTTAACAGGAAGCCACTTAATAATTTCCAGCCTCTTGCATGTGTACGTAAATGCAGAGAAGAAAGACAGTCAAACAAAACAAAATAAAGCAAAAAAAAAGCAGTGGAAATGCATTCATGAGTGGTTTTCTCCTTGCCAGCGCTCGGGGCAGTTGGAGGCTGCGTCTTCATTCAATTATCAACTTGAAGCAGTGTGCAGTCATTAAAGAAAGCTCATTACTACGCGAGCAAGGGGAAAACAGCTGGCTGCAGGTGCACTACACGTGTGTGTGTGTGTGTGTGTGTGTGTGTGTGTGTGTGTGTGTGTGTGTGTGTGTGTGTGTGTGTGTTTGTGTGTGTGCAACGTGAGGACCAACAAGATGCTTTTCACAAAAATTACATTTCACCAACATTTCTTTTACACTTTTATGCACTATGGTGCTGTTCCCTCACAGCAAGAAGATCCTGGATTCAATCAGGTTTATTTCTGTATAAAACACCACCAGGTGCTGCAGTTTCTTCCCACTGTCCAAAGGCTTGTGGTGCGAGTGTGTGTGTGAATGGTTGTCGGTGTTGCCCTGTGATGGGTTGGCCTCCTGTCCAGGGTGAACTCTGCCTTGGGCCTGTAATCTGCTGGGAACAGTGATACTGCACCACTGTGCTCCCATCAAACATTGAAACAAACGTTTCAATACATGAGTAATAATAAAATGACAAGTTGTGATGATGTATGTAAACATGTAAAGCATAGAAAAGCACTTCTGCATTATCACACGCCAGTCCTTTCAGAAAAAATCTCTTTTTACTCATCTTACATTTCCTTTGTCTTGTCCATTGATCTGAATGAGTTAGACTAAGCCTTGTACTTATACTCATGGTTATTCATTTCCTGTAGGCTACTTACAAGTCTCACAAAGGACGGACATAAAAGCAAAGGTACAGGAGCTTTTTTCCTTCTCCTTTGTAAATCTTTTAAGTTTCATATTCTGCCATTTTAATTACCCTGCCTGGCTAGCACAGAAGAAATTGTGGATAATCACCAGTATAAAAGGTCTATGGCACTTCTAGTCTTCTACACAGCAAAAGGGCAAACACGTCGTCATAGGCAGGCTTTCATTTTTCCTCCAAAAACCTTACTTCAATAGTTTCTTGACTGACGTTAACACAAAACGCGGCTTAGCTGCTCACCTCCATTATTACTTCAGATGAATACCAACTGGAATGGGGGGAGATGCTGAAAATGGCATCTGCAGGTGAAGGCCAGTGATTTCTGGGTAATGTGAAAACATGTTACAGATAGAAGGAGTCTGCTTACACACCTACACCTTCATCTTCCCAGGTTTAGACATTAACCGTGTCAAGAAGCCATCACCATTACCAGACCCATTTTATTATTTGTGTCTGCTGTGCCGTAGGAAATTGTCCTGATTGTAATTTTTGCATGTACCAGTGTGGGTCCTTACCTTGAAACTGACGGTTCCCCAGATGATGTCCTACAGTTGACTGTAGTTATTTACTACAGCACAACACACCAATCAGACAACTTTCTTGTCCACATGGGCATCTGAATCAAATGTTCTTCTGATATTTGTGGCATCGGGTGATCATGGATCGAAAGCCAGTGGTGTTTCAGTGGGGTTTGTTTTTCGCTTTTTCTTATTGTCAATTTCTGGCAAAATCCCAATGAGCACAAAGAAATCATGTGTATTGTGTTTACATATCAATTAATCCAACCACAAATGTAGCAGTGGGCAGCTATCAACAGTGCCTGGGGAGCAGTTCTCAAGAACATCTCAGTAGAACCTGGGCTGGGACTTGAACTTGCAACCTTTGATCATAAGGACAAGACCCTAATCACTAGGTCACCACTGCTGCCAAGTGTGATGCTCTTAGCAGTGCACTGCTGGGAAACCTTGGGTCTTGGAATTCATGTGGTGTCATATTCCACCAATATAAACAATGTTGCAGACAAGTATACCTCTCCATGCCAAGAGTATTGGCTATAGACAATGGCCTCTTTCAGCATTTGCACTACACTGCAAAAATGGTCCAGGAACAGTTTTAGGAGCATGACAAAAATAATTCAAGGTGAGGTCTCCATATTCCCCAGTTCTTAACATCTTTGGGATGTGCTGGAAAAGCTTGTCGAATCTATGGAGGTCCACCTTGCAGCAAGGAGAGGCACTAGTATCTCTTTTAACTTGGGGCCTCCACACACTGGACTAGTTTGTACAGTGCATCCTAAAGATGTTTTTGTGGGATGATGGGAATCAATGTGGCTTATTGGTGTATAGATCCACATTATGCAAAGCATCAGTGCTAAATGCTATGCATGATGTGTAAATTATGCATGAATAAGAGTTGATCGTTCTGTAAAGGTGCATTTGTCCAATGCTCTGCCCTATATAACAGTATATAGTATGCAAATTATTGACCCTTGACCGCAACAATACTGGGACAGAGTTAGCATATGATATCATTTATTTGAATCACAGATTCACTCCCTATTGGAATGTTCTATATGGTGCTTTTGATGTAGAACAGCAATTAGAAGACCATTTCAAACACAGTGTTGGTCTATCCTGCACATTATTGATATGAATTTATTATCCCACTCATTCTGCTGCCTGGAAATAGAGATACTCAATGTAATTCCAAGTTTTGTTAGATCCATATCATAGTCTTCGTAATGCATACAAACTTGATTTAACCTCTGCATTTTCACGATCGACTGAATTAATTCAGCAAGAGTCATTTTTATTTTAATAATAAAGCAGTAATTTGGGGGAAAAAATCAGATTTTCAGTCATACTATAACCTGAATCACAGTGACAAGTCTACATATCTGATGTTTTTTGCCAAACTACGCTTTTAACCATTCAATTACAAGGAAAAAAAAATTACCATGCAATGCCCAAAAAATAACCACACTTTGTCCAAAAATAAACCACCATTTTAAAACTAATTTATTGTGCAATCCCCTAAAATAACCATGCTTTATCTAAAAATAACTCACACTTTCTAAAGAAATTTACCACGCAATGCCCAAAAATTAACCATGCAGTATCCAAATAATTTCCATGCACCATGAACCATGCGTGGTCCAAATATAATCACATTTTGTCCAAAAAGTAACCATGAAATGTCGAAAAAAAATAACCGTGCTTCATCCAAACAGTTACCACACTTTGTCAAAAAATTAACCACATTTTGTTAAAAAAAATAACCGTTCTTCATCCAAACAGTTACCACACTTTGTCCAAAAATTAACCACATTTTGTTAAAAAAAATAACCGTGCTTCATCCAAACAGTTACCACACTTTGTCCAAAAATTAACCACATTTTGTTAAAAAAAATAACCGTGTGTCATTTAAACAGTTACCACATTTTGTCCAAAAATTAACCACATTTTGTTAAAAAAAATAACCGTGTGTCATTTAAACAGTTACCACATTTTGTCCAAAAATTAACTACACTTTGTCCAGAAAAATAAATGAAGCATCATAAATCCATAAATGATAGATTTTCTTTTAGAGCACA
The DNA here is from genome assembly GCA_037576955.1 of Lepidarchus adonis. Classification (NCBI taxonomy): domain Eukaryota; kingdom Metazoa; phylum Chordata; class Actinopteri; order Characiformes; family Lepidarchidae; genus Lepidarchus; species Lepidarchus adonis. The sequence goes on from JBBIGC010000131.1 coordinate 17,971,948, forward strand.
ACAGCTAGGAAACCAAACAAACCAACAACTATGGATTAATTTTGAAGAGTAGTTTTTATTTCAGTTCAGAGAGAATGGGTGACTCTGCCCTGTGACACCTGGAACAAGGACAGATCCGCCTCTCAGCATTGTAAGTAGCTTGTCTGATGCCTGAGTCATTACAATAGTCAATAAATGAGTCGTATACAAGCGCTTCTCAAAATCTGTTGTGTTATATACTGGATATTGCACTGGGTTTCAATTTTTTCCGCATCTTTCAAGGCCTTGTTATATTGTCGTTTAGATTGTTTTTTCAAAGCAGCAGGCAGCAGTACAGGCATAAACAGGAATAAACACGTCTCTCTCTATTATGCGCCACTGTACAGTGCCTGACCAGGTCCTCGCAGCAAAGGGCAGCTTAATAGGAAACATTTTGTTGAAATGAACAGTGCTTAGGCCCCCACGACTTTCATTTTCTGTGACAATCTGACACAGCAATGGCTGCCTACCCAGACGCTACAGCGTGCACAGTAACAGAGCTGTGTGTATTGGAGCATAGTGAGATGAAAAGGAGATAAGTCATATCTCAGAGTGTTATGGCTGAGGAAATGTCACTTCAAAGCCATGCTAGACGTAGCATTATTTTCCCTGTTCAAATGTAACGAGTGTTGTATTAACTTTAAACGATTTGGCCTGCAAGGGCCTTCCAGGGGTCACCGACAACTGCTTGGATATCTAATCCTAAATCTCAGATTTTCAACACGTTTTATGGTTTATTTATGTCACAGTCCCTGCACACAGTGCACATATTATCTGACTGGTGTTTACATGTACAGTTCATGTGCTTTTATGGCCTCTGCACTCTCCCAAAGCTCATCTGCTGCTGCTGGAGCTCCATTTCAACAAACAGCAAGTAACTGGCTGCAGCAGTAAACAAAGCTGTGGAGAGGATGGCGGCCTGTTCTGTGTGCAGGAGAGCAAAATGAGGAATAACTAACACTGCCGTGCATTATCATGACACAGAACGCGTATTTGTAGGAGCTCCTAAACAGTGACCAGATCCGACTCTCCACCAACCATGGCAGTGCTGCTCGTCCGCTGGAAAACATTCATCTGATATGTGTCTCCCTCATTCTCTGTCTCTTTCTCTCCTTATTCTTCTGCACTCTCGCTCTATCTGTTATTCCCCCTGCCTCACCGCTCTGAGTCTCACATTACACTTTCCCTCATTCAGTCACTTCCTCTTTTTTACTCTCTCCATATATTCTTATATACACTCTCTCTGAATTCCAATTCATATTTCATTCATTCTCCAAAACACTTTTTCATTTCTTGTCTCGGGGAAGCTGAAGTCAATCCCAGCTGACTATGGGCCCAAGAGAGGGGTCACACTGGACAGGAGACAGACAGACAGACAACCGTTCACACACACAGTCACACCTATGGGCAATTTAGAGCAGTCAGTCAAACTACACAAGCCTTGGACAGTGGGAAGAAACTGAAACACCCAGAGGAAACCCAGGGAGAGCATCTACACTCCCTCAAATTCTCATGCATATTAGCCAACCATAGGGCAATTATACCATACTGCTTTTCAGGATGTTCAGCAAATCATCATCACCATATAAAACTCAACAAAACTCCACTGCCACAACAATGAAGCCAATAGAAATGGCCCAAGATTATTTGGAATAAAAACAAGAATCTGCAATTTGTAATTTCTCTTAAGCATGAAAAAGTAAAATGATATAACTAAGTAAAAATACATCTGGTTTGTCTATAATACATAATATTGCACAAAGTAAACACTGAGAAAAACACTGTTATGTGTGCAACCCTTGACCCCTAAGATGGAACTAAATAAAACAATCATGATGCTGTGATAAATACAGCTAGGGAGTATTTCAGAAAAAAACCACTGCTGCATCAAGGAATGAAACCTGATTGCTCATCATTAAAGAAAGTCATATATTAGTTCTTTGCAGAAACACCACTGGGTTTTATGAGCCCCAGCTCATCTAAGACTGACAGTGTTGTCATCAGTTGAATTCACACACCAGCTTGTTATACAGGAAAATGGACACTGGATTTTCCTGACCAGAGATGAAATGGACCATCCAGTCTGTTAATAGCTAAAGGTGCAACAGACCCATCACAAACTCCATGCCTTAATAAAACGACAAGGTGATGTAACACAGTGGAAAATATGCTCTATGAGTGTGTTGCAACAGTCAAATTTGAAATGTTTTTGTTCTTTACACAATACAAGTTGATTAGGGAAGATATCGAAATAGTTTCTGTTTGCTTTTGCCAGAGATTTTTTTCCAGGAATGATTTTTGTAATTATTTAGCATCTTTTCATTCGTCACAGAGTTAAAAGAATCTTGATATAAAAGCTGTGTGATTTCCATTAGATGAATGCAGTTTTCATCAGCAACATTCAGTGAGGAATGTACAGGTAGTTCTCTGTGACTGCATCCATTGATTTGGCTTGATGAATTCAAGGCAAATTCTCACTGACTTGCACTGTCCAGTGTAGTCATCTATAGTCATCTATCCATTTTAATGCTTTTGAATGAGAGACCTACAATAACAAATTATTTTCAAGTCAAGTCAGGTTTCTTTCTATAGCGCTTTCTTCAGAGGATGTTGTCACAAAGCAGCTTTACAGAATCTGGGTCTGAGCCCTTAATGAGCATCACTCCCTAAGCTGGAGGAACCTTGGTATGAACCTCAGAAACCCATCCTCCTCCGGACGATAGCAATAGCAAGCAAGAAAACAAACAAACAAACAAACAAACATTTATGGCCTATAACCTTGACAGTCACAAAAAATAAGTAGCATTCATTATTTATTGCATTAATGTTGTTATTATAGAGTTGGTGGTCCTATTTGTTACATTAGCATATACAGTATAACAACTAAAATTATTAATTTTCCTACAAACTATGAGCCATATTTATATGAGCTAAACTCTCTCTCTCTCTCTCTCTCTCTCTCTCTCTCTCTCTCTCTCTCTCTCTGCCTCTTTATTACTCATTTTAGCATGAGAATTATAGAAACATGCACTGTTAACTCCCTATACATCTCCTGTGTTCAACTTACTCCCTTTCTCCACATCTCAGGCCCACCAGACTTGTTTGCCGAGTTCGGGGTGCTGCTCGTTCTGAGCACATTCTTGTTTTGGTGTTGCATTTTAAACGCTCCCTTAACTAGACCAAGAGAAGCCGGTTACATTGACTGTATTAGTGCAGTGGAGTTATTGCATTTACCCTCATTAAGGCCAGTGCCGTTTACAGTCCGCAAACCCAAACTGGAACATTTAACAAGAGGGGACTGTAAAGAATGTCAGGCAAGCAACAGAGAAGAGGAAAAATACAGTAAAAGGAAAGGAAACGGGGTTGAATTAATTTCATTCATCTTTTCTATTCTGTGTGGAAAAACAGAAGAAGAAATAATCCATTTGCCTTTACCAGCATGGTTACATGAGACTGGTCCTGGTGACCTATTTTCAGATGTCCCCTCCCCTTCCCCACCACTGGAAATCCTTTGACTCCACCATGTGCCTCCATTGTCTTTATGGAATGAACCTCTTTTCACTCGACGCTAGGTGAATAAAAACCAATCGGTGGCCATGGCATTGTCGGCACTGAAGTCATCAGCAGAAAAATATAACCTAATTCCACAAGGGGAAGAATCCTCTTTATGGAGACATAATGACTTAAAGTTTAATCTCTGCTGCGCTCGCCTTTATGAAAAAGCACAATGTTCTATTTGAAGAAAGTTAAATTACACATGAAAATGGAGACGTGTAATATACTTAGTTAAAGTGGGTTCGGCCATGGCCCTGGTTAATCAAGGGATGCCCCCTTTAAAATTGCACCTGGGCCCTGTGCTCTGGTACAGGAAACTTCCCAGGGTCCTGTACTCCAGCACGGCCATAGTTTGTAAGCGTTAGAATAAAGAAGGTACATCAAAGCTCGTCACAAGACAGAAACTTTCTTTTTCCAAACTTTCCCCGAAATCCTGGTAAAACTCAAAGCTCACCGTCACATCTCATAGCTTACTGGGAGAAGATTTCAGGCCTAACTTCAGGACAGTAAAGAAGAATGCCTCAGGGCCTTTTGTCTCCTTTCCATCTCTCTTCAACAATCGTCTTTTCTCCTCTGCAGAACCTCTGCCCTTGAAAAAAAAACAGTATGAGACTATATAATACAGTGCTACTGTATGCTACAGCATGTGTTCCTTTTGGGAACACATGCTGAGATGTCCTGCAGCACCGTCAAGCATAGGACCAGTTCACTGCCCTGTCATTCGCTGAGAAAACTCTATCCCCCGCTTCGTCTTACTGGAGAGAATATTAATTTCATACTTATTTCTCTAACTCAATTAGAGGATCATTGAGAATCTTCCCTCCTGTACAGTAATCCGCTTTTAATTTAGCAGGGTTTGGGTACATTACATCAGACAGGAGCGGGCGCAGGTGAAGTTGGCAAATTATTATAAAAATGGAAACCAAATGAGCCATATTGTCTTGAATAGATGGCAACAGCGGTGTGTGTTGTGCTCTCACTGCCCTGTGGTTTGTTCCCTAGGAGACTGTTTGAGGCGCACACCAAACAAGAGAGTCCGTGTTTGGAAAATGTGCGTAAATCGTCTACTACTCCTCCGCTGTTATTGGATTAATCCTATATGATATAATTGGGTTCACTTTTCCACAAACCATCTCTGCTGTAAATACAAACCGTACGCGGTCTCAGCTCGTAACCCTTGCTTAGCAAACTGAGAAATACACTGAGACCACAGTGATGGCAAGGAAAACACAAGTTAAGACGTATGATCAGAGATGGGAAGAGTAGCCTGATTCCATTGATTTTTCCAAATTTCAATAAATTTCAATTAATAATAAGGATGCAAAAAGTCAGAATGGAGAAATCCTCTAGAGAGCATTTTTTCTTAAAGAACTCAAATACTGAGGCATGTCTGATTAGTAAAATATTGTTTTTGATCACTTGAGATAAGATTTTTACATAAAATGTATTTATTATTATTAGATCATGGTGGAACTATAAGACAAAGTAGTATCCACAGATTTATTACCAGATTTACCACATATTTCAATATTAACATTAAATAAACTAAATTTTGACATGAAGTTCACTGGTAGTTATGTATAGTAAATATAATGTCTATACTTACATACATATTCATATACACAATATTTTTCTACCATTTATAAAGAAGTTTGTGTTTTTTTTATCACAGCTTTTGCACAAATCTTGAGTATTACTACCTCTGTTAAATAAAATGCAGTGGGAGATTTTAGTACATCCAGCATCTGTCAGCAAAAGAAAGTGAAGTAACTGAAGTTTGGGCTCTTTTCTTTTTAATAAAATTAAATAAAATCATCAGCCAGAAATATGACAAATCACAAAGAAGTATGATGCTACCTCTGAAATAAAAAATAAGTTATAAACATAAAAAGAGAAATATTATTTTCCTCGTTAATTAAAAAAGTTAAATACAAAGTGCATTTCCAGAAAAGTTGGGATATTACAAATAAAATCAAAAAGCTGTGAAATTCACTCAGACCTTTATTTAACTGATAAAAACACAAAGAACAGATTTTCAATTATTATACTGAATGACCACATTATAGTTTGTAAATACACACACCCTTACAATCTGATGCTACAACACACTCAATGAAAGTCGGGACTCAGTTGTGTTTACCACAGTGGTACATACTTTTTCCTTTGATTACACTGTTAATTATTTAGGAACTAAGGGGACAACAGTATCTGTATTAATTATGCAAGAAATTCTATCCAATCCTGCTTAATGTAAGACATTATTGCTCAATAATCCATGGTATTTGTTCTTTGATTCTTCTCTTCACTGGTGTTAATTGTCACAGTGGCATTGCAGTCTTAAGCCACTCGAAAAGAGCTCAAAGAACACGTGCATTCAACAGTGGTTTCTGACCTTGACTTTCTGAGAATTCTC
>JBBIGC010000131.1:17980329-17991105 GCA_037576955.1 Lepidarchus adonis
TCACAATACACCCTCACTGTACACTTTCACTGTACACCCTCTCAATACACCCTCACTGTACACTCTCACTGTACACCCTCACTGTACACTCTCACTGTACACCATCACTGTACACCTTCACTGTACACCCTCACTGTACACTCTCACTGTACAGCATCACTGTACACCCTCACTGTACACTCTCATTGTACACTCTCACTGTACACCCTCAATATACAGCATCACTGTACACTCTCACTGTACACCATCAATGTACACCTTCACTGTACACCCTCACTGTACACCCTCACTGTACACTCTCACTGTACAGCATCACTGTACAGCATCACTGTACACCCTCACTGTACACCATCACTGTACACCATCACTGTACACCTTCACTGTACACCTTCACTGTACACTCTCACACCCTCACTGTACACCATCATTGTACACCCTCACTGTACACCTTCACTGTATACCCTGACTGTACACTCTCACTGTACACCATCACTGTACACATTCACTGTACACACCCATGGTACACCCTCTCTGTACACCCTTATTGTACATCTTTACAGTACACCATCACTGTACACCCTCACAGTGCACCCTCATAGTACACCCTCAAATGGCAGCCACCAGTTCTGCAGGTTGTCCCACTTAAAAAGATGAGAAAGAAAGGGAGAAAAAAGAAGAGTATAACACCATAAATATTGTGTTTGACTATAAAATCATATGAGCTTATGGAGAAGTGGGTGGGTTTGTGGGCAGGAAGTAAAGAAAGGGGGGTGGGCACTTGTCCTCAAAGTCTGAAATTTTTGGGAACTCTGGTGTTAATAGCACCTGTTTAAATTTGTTATCTGTATAAAAGACACCTGTCCACACCTTCAAACAATCAGACTCCAACCTCCATAATGGCCAAGACCAGAGAGCTGTATAACGACACCAGGACCAAGATTGTACACCTGCACAAGACTGGAATGAGCCAATCTACAATAGGCAGCAGCTTGGTGAGAAGAGATCAGCTGTTGGAGCAATTATTAGAAAATGGAATAAAAACAAGATCACTGACAAAATCCCTCAACCTGGGGCTCCATGCAAGATCTCACCTCGTGGGGTACAAATGATCTCAAGAACGGTGAGGAAACAGCCCAGAAAAACTTAAGTTTGCCTGAGGCCATCTGGATGCTTTAGAGGGGGTTTGAGAGAACGTCATAGGGTCAGGTGAGACTCTTTGGTATAAACGCCACTCGCAGTGTTGGAGGGCAAAGTATGCTGAGTTGCTTCCCAAGAACACCAAACCCACTGTAATGCAAGGGTGTGGAAACATTATGCGTTGGGGCTGCTTTTCTGCAAAGGGACCAGGATGACTGATCCACATTAAGTAAAGGATGAATGGGGCCATGTATTGTGGGATTTTGGGCAAAAACTACATTCCATCAGTGAGAGCATTGCAGATGAAACATGGCTGGATCTTCCAGCTTGACAATGATCCCAAACACACCACTCGGACAATGAAGGAATGGCTACGTAAAAAGCATTTCAAGGTACTGGAGTGGCCTAGCCAGTCTCTAGATCTCAATCCAATAGAGAATCTGTGGAGGGAGTTGAGTCTGTATCGCCCAGCGACAGCCCCAAAACATTAAAATTTTTGAGAAGATCTCCATGGAAGAATGGGCCAAAATACCAGCTACAGTCTGTGCAAAACTGGTGAACATCTACAGGAAACATTTGACCAACCAAGGTTACATTACAGACTCTCTCATCTTTTTGAGTGACACAACTTGCAGAATCGGTGGCTGACAAATTCTTTTTTGCCCCACTGAAGACTGTTTAGCAATAATAACATCACTCAGTAGTAACTATGCAGCTGTAATACTGAATGAGCTATAGGTAGGCTGATTTCTAAATAGTTGATTATAATAATGGGCCTGGATATATGTACCTTAATCTAGTATATGCTGACAATGTATGCTGCGTCTACAATAACTCATTAATGCATATATTTCTATATTAATCAAAATAAGGTTTCTTGTCTATTATATGTGTGAGGCCTGTACGTGTGTGTTGAGCATGCTGTGTGAGTGTGCCTGCCTAGTGTTCATGCATGTCTATCATGTCTATCAGTTATCCAGGGGCAGTGACTCCGCCAGCAGGCTTATGATGGGTGAGCTGAGGAGGCCTTTCAATAGACGCCTTTCAAGAGCGCCACAGTAATGATGCGGGGTTGCATTTCAGCAAAGAGGGAAATTAGGGGGTTCACTGAGGAAGAGGCAGCCACCAGTGAAGAGGTCCCTCCAGCGTGAAGGGGAGGGTGTACACGTGGGGCACCCTGAACACAGCCCAGTTGAGTGGCAGCCCTGATATCGCCACCATCACACACCGCTGCCTGTGTTAATGGATAATGCCCCGAACTGCCAGTGTCTTTGTTTGCTGGGCCACAGCCATAAATATGCATGAGGGCCGGTGGGGTGTGTGTCGTTCATGTGTGTGAGTTTATATATATATATATATATATATAATCAGTGAGTGTATGTGTGTGTGTCTGTGCATGTGTGTGTGTGTGTGTGTGTGTGTGTGCGTGTGTATGCGTGTGTGTGTGTGTGCGCATGCACATGGTGGGGGTTTCACTAATTACCAGATTCCTATCATGAATATGTATGGGCGCATCCTTTATTATGGGATTGGCTTAAACATATCACAGGCTGAGGAGCAGGGCCTGTGCAGCATGCGTAATTTGGGGCCTTTTAGAGTGTTTGACTTTGATGACAGGGAGATGCAGGAGAAAAAAAGGGGAGTGAGAGAGAGAGGGAGAGGGAATAGAGAGAGAGAGAGGGAGAGGGAAGAGGGAAAGAGAAGGAGAGTATTGTGGAGATAATTCTTACATTTTGAGAGTGGCAACAGTGAAACTGACAACTGAGTGGCAAGTGACAAAAAATCACAGCTGTACTTATGTGGCTGTTAGACTGAGTGTGTTGTTTAGGCTCAGGATGTAAGTTGTGGTGTTTCCTTATTTAGTAGAATAGAACATCACAGCTCTTTGTCTGAGACAGATGGACATCTACAGTTCTCATTAATGATTTGTTCACTTGAATTGTTTTAATTCATTATATAGTATTATACATCATTATTTATTATTTATTATATTTTATTATACATCATTATTTATTATGAGTTATATATAATTATACATCACAATTTGTTAGTTGTTATATAGTATTATACATCATTATACATTATTTGTTATATAGTATTATACACCATTATGTTATTTGCTATACAGTATTATATATCATTATTTATTATTTGTTTTATAGTATTATACATCATTATACATTATTTTATATATTGTATTATACATATCTTATTTGCTATATCACATTATACATAATTATTTGTTATTTGCTATTCAGTATTATATATCATTAATAGTTATTTGCTATATAGTATTATATATTATTTTACATATTGGTTATTAGAGCACTGTTATGCATTATTCATTATATAGTATTATGATAGTTTGCATATAATTTGTTATATAAATTTATAGTTTTTAATTCTCAAATAATTGTCAGTTTGTGGCATTTTAAAGTATTCTGGTCTGATTTTATTAGCCTGCTTTTCTTTTATCACCTTGGCATGTGGAATTTCCTTGCCTTCAGTTGGATTCAGATAGAATTTAGTTAATTTACAGGCAGATTGGGAAAAGATTTCATCAGTTAACTGTAACTAAATTTAGACAGACTATACTTGGGCTCGGACAAGCTTGTTTGTTTACAGGTTAATTCAGGTTTTTTTGGTTGGTTTACAGGCTGGATCAGAGAGGATTTTTTTGTTTTACAGCATTGTTCAACAGCAAAGATTTGTTGCTCTACAGCAGAGATTTGTCAGAATTTTGTTAATCTATAGCAAAGCTTGTCATTTCGTTAGGCTGGTTTCTATTACCCTTTTGAAATGGTGAACTAAAAAAAGAAGTAAAGAAACACATTTAAAAAATATATATTTTATGTTTATATGAGTATTGCCAAACTGAACTGGAAATGCATTTTTGCATTTAAATCACATTTAGTTACTGTATACAGGCAGCCAGTTTAAGAGGGTGTCTTGGTTGAAACTGGCTGTCTTCTCTCAGGCAGGATGCTCCATGGGTCTAACTGGACTGAATAACTGCCCAAAAGTTAAATGAGTCATTAGGAAGTTAAAAATCCAAAGGACTTCGGCAAATTGTTCAGACAAAATTGTTCAGACAACAGTCCTTTAACTGTGGCCACTGACAGGCACAAGGTTGCATAAGATATTGCTATCATTAAAAAATAAATCTCAGCTTTAATCACATAACATCACTCAGATGAGTCACATTTTTAAAAAAAATATTTTTGCCAAAATGCTTTTATTTTTTTTTAAATATTTTTACAACTTGACCACCTGACCACCCGACCAGACCTGACTACCTGACCCCCTGACCAGAACTGGCCTCCTGATTAGATCTGAACACCCAACCAGACCTGACCATTCCTGACTTCCTGACCAGATTTGACCTACAGACCAGATCTGACCAACTGACCGGATCTGACCACCTAACCAGACCTGACCACATGACAAAACCTGACTGTTTGACCACACCTGACCATTCGACCAGACCTGACTATCTGACCAGACTAGACCACATGGCCAAACATGACCACCTTACCAGACCTGACCACTTGACTAGACCTGACCACCTGGGGAAATGTGACCACCAGACCTGACCACCAGACCAGAAAGTCACTATTAGAAGCAGATAATCATTTTAATGAGCAGAGTACCATCTAACAAAGTTCACCACGTTCATTAGCTGCCACTATCTGCAAATAAACTATCCTTTGCATCAATACAGATGTTGTTAGTTTTAACGTTCCCTCTGCAGCAAGAGACTGCGGTCTAACAGTGTTAACTCTCGAGTAAGCTTCCTAGTTCTCTACAAATATGTGAAGCAAGAGAGGAAAAAAAGAGTCATCAATTTCAAGAGAGAGTCTCATCCATCTAGGTGTTGACGTAGTCCACATCTCTCATTTCCCTGGAAATAAAGCTTTCTCGCCGACACTCATATGCCCTGACACCCCTCCGTCCCACACATGTCCTCCATCAGACAGATAAATCTTTTTTCCATGTCTTCCTTTGTCTCGTGCCCATCCATTTGCCATGTCCTGCACTTGAAAGTTATTACTAACCTCAGAACAAGAGCTCAGTGCAATCTAGCAAAAAGCTGGGAACTCCTTATCTGTGATGAAGTGTGTGTGTATGTGTGTGTGTGAGTGTCTAAGCGAAGGAGAAAAAGAGTCCCATAAGGTCATTTGAGTTCACACGAATCAAATCACATCCAAACTAAAGCCAGTGTCAAGTCAGTCTTACTTACTTTCAGCCTGTTCCGCATCCACTCTTTATGATATTTCATCACTGTCATATCAAAGTGCCTCCTGTCATCAAACTATCTACCTTCTTTTGCCTTGTTTTTCTCAATGCTTGACATTAAAACAAATGGGAACACATTCAGAAGTGTAAACTCAAACCAATACAGGTCAGGAGTATCCTAAATGCAGTTCGCTATATTATTAATACAGTTATATCTTTTAATTTGAGGTTTATGGGTTAATTCATCAAAACATCAGCTCTCCAATCTGCTTGCAGACTGATAGCTTCCCCCAGTCTTGGTGTATCTATACAACAAGACTGTGAGCTGGCTACTGCTAGCTGTTATCATGGATACGGCACTTGAATCCTGGTGCATGACAGCTGGCTGATAGCTCGATTGTGCCCTATGCTAGGCTTGCAATGGTAAAGTCAATGTGATTTCTCCTAGGGTCAAGATCGTATCACATGCACACAACTCAATAACACAACACATGGCCACTGGGACGTATATACCATGAGACACAGTGACATTTGAGACTATTTTGGCTTTATTGAAAATTCCTCACATCTAGAATATAGAACATTCATGGCAACAGATTCAAACCCTAAAACAAATATCAAGGCTTAAAATGTTAATACACTTACTGAAAGTAAATCCCTACCTCTATCTGTTGAGAAAGAAACACTATTTACAATGTGTGGGAATTTGTATCTTTTTTATATTTAAAATGTTTTAATCAACTAATGCTATACTGTATACATTATGTATAGACCACAGCTAGGGATGTCCCGATCCCATCTCAAAAATTAGTATAGGATTGCTCCTGTAGCTTGGAAGTCGCTTTGGAAAACTGCTTCAGCTAAATTAATAAATGTAAATGTAAATGGATTTTTAACCGATCTGGATCGGCCCGAGCATGAGCAGGCCTAAGACTGTCAGCGGGGTGGACATATTTTAAACTAGAAGATGAAAGCAGTCCAGCAGCCAAGTGCAACGTGAACATTTAATGAGGCAATAGTTACTAAGTTGCATTTAAAACTATAATTTTTAAATGGCACCTAAAATATAAACACTCTACTGAATACAGTGAGTTCAGTCACTGCACTGAAGCAACACACACTGGAGGACACTTTTAAATGGGGACAGAGGGAGATTTCCTCTAGACAGGCTAAAAAGATTACCTACAGTGTAGTACCCTGTGTCATTACTTAGCCTCACTGCTCACTGGATTAACCACTCATTTAATTTAAAGCATGCAAAAATCTCATACAGAAATGTGTGTAAAACAGCACATGCTGGGAACACTGGAAAACAGTCAAGAAATGGGTCCATGCCAATCTTGCAGGGACCGTGCAAGAATTTAGTTTTCAATCATACTGTATACATTAGATTGTAATAACTATTCTACTTGAAGATGGTACTGTCGAACTGTCATTTTGCTCTGATGCTACAAGGCTAATGTAGCCAACAAGCTATGGAAGCTTTTTTCCTGTGCCATCTGCATACCTAAATAACCACACTTTACAGTCTTGAGCTGTAATTGCCCCAAATAGACTTGCTTATTTGGTTTCTGACATTGCATGACATTTATGCATGTTTGCAAGATGCTAATCAGCTTCCATTACCTGGTAGCTCATTAGGCTTCCAGCTCCAGTGCAAAACTAAAGATGCAAACTTTTGACACTTACTCTGACTGACGGGCTACAATTGGCGTAATGGGGAAAAGTGTAAATTAAAATTTTAAATTAAAACTAATCCTTCAAAAGTCAGTCTGCCTCAGGTAAGGAGCAAGGGGTCAGTTTCTCTTTCTTGACCATGCTTTGCGGCTTCTGCAAAAAAAGAGAGATTTCCTCAGTAATATTACATTCTTCTTTAGCAGAAAATACAGTATCTCACTTAAAGTTGCCAAGATGATATCGTTCATGTTCCTCTGCAATTAAATTAAACATACATATCTCAATATACAGTGCCCTCCATTATTATTGGCATCCCTGGTTAAGATGTGTTAAAAGCCTTAAAATAAATTCATTTTTTATTGCAGAAGCATACTATCACACTGAAAAATGTAGAAACCTTCAACTCGAGTGAATTTAAGGGGAAAAAATCCCTTAGTAAGAAATAATTATTTTTCATAAAATATGGAGGGCACTATAACCTTCACCATTTCTCATATATTCATTTATAACCAAAAGTATCTGCGTCTCATAGTGTTTCTTCAGGAGAATCACCATTATGTCCTAAGCATTGTTTTAGGTCAATAGTCAATAACACAAGGCAACAATTTCTTTTGTAATCATCAAAGACCATGACACACTTTTTAAATCACTTTTTGATGCTGTTTTCAAAGCTGTTTCCAGTTTTTTTCCAGTCATGTTACTTCGTGTGTTAGAAGTAATGTTAGTTTACACTGTATGTGCATGTACCATGTATCAGCACCAAATAAGTAAACTGTTTAATCTATTCAGTGCAAGAGGTTCACACTGTTCTAGATCGACAGTTCATTTAGTAACGCTTACAGTCTGATTTCCTTTTTGCTTGGAAAGTATAAAATATTAGCTGCATTTTAAAACAAACTTTATGTGCAAGAGAAAAACTAAACACAGATTAGAAGTCAGCATGGACTATAAAACCCAAAGAAAATCCTCAATGATGAGAATGGCCTGTTGACTTATTGTGTAATTATTTGATAGTCTTTGCTTTATTTTGCCTCTTTGCTTGTCTTTATATCTTCCGTAATACACTATTGTTGTATATATGGTATGGATGGTTCTGGAGGGCCGGTGTCCAGCATAGCTCGGTGATCTCCCTGATCAGACACACCTGACTCAGCTCACCTGTTCATTACAGACTTTAGTGAGTGTGTAACTAAACTTTACTGTACACCAGGCCTCCAGAACTGGATTTGGCCTCCACTGATATGCAATATTATGGCACGGTTACAAAAAAAAAGAAAATTTCACAGTTCCAACTACTTTCAGAAAGCAATAAACTCTGTTTAATACATCTGTTTGCCTACTTTTTATCCATGGTGTCTTCTATAGGTAACCTCGTGTATAAAACAGAGTTGATTGCTTTCTGAAAATAGAGTTTGCTTAAATAATGAAGCCTACCTTTGAGCATGTGCCTACTCACAGGTTGGGTCTCAGTCTGCACACAGTCTATATGTATGAAATTGTGAAAAGTGACCAATTGTCATTGTGAATGCACCCCATCACACAACGACATGTGACCCTTAACTCATCCACATGTGGAGCAGCATTGACAGCAGCTGAGGAGCAGTGTAGCAGTACATTCTTAATGGTACATCATTGGTGCCGGGCCTGGGACCCTCCCATATCAAGGACAAGGTCCTAATGACTACGTCACCATCCATTGCCCACCAGTATAAGGAATGCTTCACAATTTGACTGTCATTTTTGCACAGGGGCCATGGGAATCATGTGTATAAGATAATCCTTTATTGTCCCACAAGTGGGAAATTTCACGGTATCATGGTAATTGCATCATGTGTTGCCTGAATAGAAATGACTGTGTACATATGACAGTATTCCTGGACTGTGTGGTCCAAATCTAGACACCCTGGAGATCTAGCAGCAGGATAAATATGCTGAACATTTGATCAAACTAGCCTTAACATGTAGGATTGTGAAACCTTTTTTTTGTGAAATTCAGGCCCTAACGCTTTTGGTGACAGATGGACAAATATGAATGGGCAGGCATGTGCAGGGTACTATTAGCCTCTGGATATTGAAATGAAAGGGAAGACAGGCAGCTATATTTTCCTGAATGCAATAGGCCGCATGAAAGAAAATCTCAGGGCACTTTTATTGATGGACGTTCGTCAGCTGTCCAATTTGCTTCTTTCTTATGGGATAACTGACCTGTCAGAATTTGTCGTGATTTTCCTGCTGCATGCTCTTGCCTGTTATCTAGAATGGCAGGGTAAGAGGTTTTAATGAACTGCCTTGCATTAATGATACAATAAGCTGCATTTTTACTTTTGGCTTGTCACTCACTCAGTCCTGGGTCACTGCTGGCCACATGGCTAGTCAAAACATTAAAAGAGCAAGTGGCCTTCATTGTCAACCAGAAATGCCTTTCTTCATCCTGGGAGTCCTGTCATTGTTCAACGCTATCCTTGCTACACTAGCTAATGGTCTTGTTTTATGTGATTGCACCCCTGAATAACAGCTGCAGAACTGGGCACAGGTTGAAAAATACCTGTGTCTAGTGCTACAGGAAAAAAAAGAATTAAAAAGAAGGTCCCTGTAGAACACATTGTTCTATTTATTGGATCATTTTGCTCTAAAATTAAATGTTAAAGCATAATGTATATATATATATATATAATGAAATATGTTGCCAATATTTGACAATATATACAGTGGAGGAAATCATTATTATTGCTTATTCTGACAAACAAATTAATAGTTTATAATTCTAATGGCGGACTAAGTATAACTAAGTAAAAAGAAAAATGATTTTTTTTTCAATTACACTTGCCAACTAGACCGTCCTCCATCACAAAATTCCACTGGGAGAATGAAGGTCACATGAGCGTCACAAGAAGCAGCCACCATAACGTTCTGAACTTCCTCTGATGCAACATCACTGGACTAGAGGAGAACCCAACTTGCCAATGCTAAGAGAGCTGCACCAACAAATGGATCCACAAAAATACTATTTAAAATAACATTTCTATCATATACAGTATAAATTATAATTAATGTCCTTTTCACTCACATTGTTATGCTGATGAAAAATTTATTAAATTAGTCTTTAGTGGACCCTACTACCAGATAACACATGCTACTTGAAGACATTTAATTTACTCTCAATTTACTCTCATTCCTGTTTACTGTACAACTGTGTATTGTATGTGAATGCAGTAACTTACCACCAACTTAAAAATGTATGATCAACTAATAAAGCCATAAAAGCTCTATGAAGGTAATAATAATTTTAAAATGAATTCAGACTGAGGCCATGGTCTCTTTGACCCAGAATAACCCCAAAAAGACAAATAAAAACCCAGAAAGATTCCAAGCAGGATTCACGGCTGTATGACTGCTCAACTCTTCCATACTCGGCACACAATGCGCAAACAGCCCCAATTTAGATTACACTCATGAGACCTGACATGTATACAAAATACAAGGCATTAAGTAGTTTTCTAACATGTATTGTTTTTCCACATGGACAAATCCGATTACACCAGGATCGTCTACCACCCAGGAAAACCCATGCATACACACAAGAGGGGAAAAGGGCTAGTTGAAAAGATTTGATGTGGAAGAAGTGGGGAAACAAGCAAAGAGGAAAGGGATGGTAGAGAGAGAGAGAGAGAGAGAGAGAGAGAGAGAGAGAGAGAGAGAGAGAGAGAGAGAGAGAGAGAGAGAGAG
>JBBIGC010000131.1:18233896-18252280 GCA_037576955.1 Lepidarchus adonis
TTATTAATAATAATAATAATAATAATAATAATAATAATAATAATAATAATAATAATAATAATAATAATAATAATAAAGCTGTTGTTTACACAGCAGTCAGTCGGTTGGTTTTCTGGGACAGAGTAATTACAGATGAGAGAGGGGAGAGGAGGCTGAGCTGTGGCTTTCTTGCCTGAAGGGAGCACAGTAATCAGGCTGAGTGTAATTTCCTGTGGAGGAGTCCTGGGTCCTGAGCTGGCTGAGGTTCTGCTGCTGTTAGAAAGTCTTCAAACCGAGCTTCCAGAGCACTGCGAGAACTTCTACAACACAAGCGCGAGACAGTCTGCTCCCAGAGAGCCGGAGCAGCAGGACCCTCGTGTGTTCTTCTCGTTCTTCTCCGGGGGAAGTTTTTGGGGAAGTTCTGCGCGCTGTCAGGTCTGAGGACGCGCAGCGGAGTGAAGACAAAGGCTGGAGGCTGGAGGCTGAGGCTCTGCTGCGGGGAGCAGGGAGGGAAGGGCAGCATGTGGAGGACTCAGCTGTCAGGAGAGAAGCTCTGAGATGGTTCTGATGGACGCATGAAGGAGGTGTTCGGGCAGCGCGCGGGCAGGACATGCGCCTGTGAGTGAGGCAGCGGCGAAGGCAGCGCTGTGTTGAAGGTAAGTTCTCGCAGAAAGTAGTAGTGGAGCTCGGCTGCCGAGGTCTCGCGCTCCTCCACGGCGTGTTTGGACTCGTTAGAGAGGAGTAAACAGCGCGAGCAGATCCGAGCTCAGGAACATTCACTTTACTCACATCTCGAAGTTTCAAACTTTTTCTTTTTCAGCTCCCTTGATTTATTTGTGTATTTATTTATTTACTTTTTATTTATTTGTTTATTTAAAAATCACGTCAATATATATATGATATTTACACCCATATTTATTGTTAAATGAATCAAACCAGGATTTTGTATCACTTCATTTATTACAGAAAGTTCTGCCATTGGGTCACATGACCACATATGTATATTTTCTTTATTTCTCCAGAAAATATAGAATACATTATTTTTATTGTATATATTTTCCTTTTTTTTACAAAAAACATCCAGTGTTTTCAAAGAAAGTTATGAAACTAATTAAAAAGTACTTATTAAGGTATAACATCACAAAACATCAACGTCCATCTCTTAACATGTGGGTTCATCTTATCATATAAAATGTACCACTGGGTTTAAAATGGTTACTGGTGTTGTATTATATTCTAAATGTATTATTTTCTATGCTCAGTTTTATTTGTTTGTGTATTTCTTCAAGAAAACATATGACCCAACGATGGATTGTGTAAGTTAAATGGTATAATGAGGAAAATAGTCATTGCATTTAGATACAACAGCAGTAATAACACTGAACAAATTCAGATGTTGTCAGTCTTTTAACCACTGGTCGTTAGTTAGTTTTACTTTTTGCGCTCTTAATATCAGAGTTACTAACTCAGCTGGCACAGGTGGTCTGAAACACCAGTGTGCAGAAGTGATGGTGGGCATAGGTTGAGTCTGTACGCTCGGCTGAGCCATGTTCTTGGCTGAGTGTGTGTTTGTGTGTCTGCAGGGTAGTTTCTGGTCACCTGGCTCACAGCTCCAGAGCAGATGTGGGAGGAGGAGCACAACCCCAGTGCCAGCTCGCCTGAACCTCCAGATGGGGCCCAGTCTGCCCCAGAGACAGTACCCGCAGAGCCGCCCACTGCCCCCAGCTCAGGTACATCAGCTACATTACGTACAGTGCAGATCTGATCTTCATCTGAGGCTGGGAGATGAATTAACCATCATTGAAAAAAGGCAATGAAAATGCCAACACTGTGGTTTACTCTGTGAACATAACCTCACTTCCAGTTAAAAGCAGTTTTTCATACAGTAAAAATTTATTTTTATTATAATAATTACATAAATAGTTAAATAATTGAATGAAGAGATAAATGACACTGCACATTGATTACAAACCTCATTTCCAAAATGCCATAACAAGAACTTTCGATTTGTTAATTCTCTTCAAACTCTCAAAATTATACAAACAAAAAAAATCCAGTATTTTCACTCAACACCTTAGATGTAGATTTAGAATATGATTTTTACAACTCACTCAAAACAGGTGGGACAGTAGCATTTGAACTACAGAATGTGTTAAGTGACAGCAGTGTCCATAGTCCTCTCAGCTGTATTTATCACAGTAGCAACATGGTGTCTCTTCTTGTACCTTCTGAAGGCTCCAAAGACATTCATCTGTAGTTTCCTGTGTTACTCTATATGGACTGAGATTTCTCTGGATTCCCTGAATCATCCACAGTTTTATGTTCTGTAGATGATGAAAGAGCTCAGTTCTTTGTATTTCTGTGTAGAGAAATGTTTTTTTTGAACTGACAATTCTCTCATGGTGTTTGGCACAAAGTGGTGGCACCACGAGCAGAGACTGAGCCTTTGGATGATGTTCCTTTCATACCTAGTCATGTTCTCCTCACCTCTTACCAGCTCACCTGCTATATTTTAAAAAACTGCCTGCATATAATACATATATAAAACAAAAAAGAGAGACCACCACATTTTGTTGTGGTACAATGAGGCAAAAATGTGTTTAGCAGCCACAGATTCTGCAAGTTGTCTCACTTAAAAAGATGAGAGTCTGTAATGTTCATCATAGGTTCACTTCAACTGTGAGACACATAATGTAAAAAAAAATCCAGGAAATCACACTGTATGATTTTGAAATAATTTATTTGTATAATGGTGCAGAAAAAAACATTCAGCACCTATAAACAAGCAAGAATTCTGTTCCTCACAGACCTGTTACTTCTTCTTTAAGAAGCTCTTCTATCCTCCACACGTTACCTGTATTAATGACACCTGTTTGAACTCATTTTCTGTATAAAAGACACCTGTCCACACCTTCAAACAGTCAGACTCCAACTTCCACCATGGCCAAGACCAGAGAGATGTCTAACGACACCAGGGACAAGATTGTACACCTGCACAAGACTGGGATGAGCCAATCTACAATAGGCAGCAAATTGGTGAGAAGAGATCAACTGTGGGAGCAATTATTAGAAAATGGAATAAATACTAATAAATCACTGACAATCTCCCTCGACCTGGGGCTCATTGCAAGATCTCACCTCATGGGGCACAAATTATCTTTAGAACAGTGAGGAAACAGCCCAGAACTACACCGGGGAACTGGCCAATGACCTGGAAACAGCTGGGACCACAGTAACAAAGGTTACTATTAGTAACACACTGCGTCATCATGGATTAAAATCCTGCAGCGCTCGAAAGGTCCCCCTGCTTAAGCCAGCACATGTCCAGGCTCATCTAAAGTTTGCCAGAGACCATCTGGATGTCATGTGGTTCACTCTGGTATAAACACCACTCACCGTGTTTAGAGGGGGAAGAATGCTGAGTTGCATCCCAAGAACACCACACCCACTGTGAAGCATGGGGGTGGAAAATTATGCTTTGGGGCTGCTTTTCTGCAAAGCGGACAGGACGACTGATCCACATTAAGGAAAGTATGAATGGGCAAAAACCTCCTTCCATCAGTGATTGAAGATGAAACATGGCTCAATCTTCCAGCATGATAATGATCCCAAACACACCGCCCAGGCAACTAAGGAATGGCACTGTAAAAAGCATTTCAAAGTTCTGGAGTGGCTTAGCCAGTCTCCGGACCTCAATCCAATAGAGAATCTGTGGAGGGAGTTGAAATTCTGTGTTACCCAGCGACAGCCTCAAGACATCACAGCTCCTGAGAAGATCTGCATGGAAGAATGGGCCAAAATACCAGCTACAGTGTGTGCAAACCTGGTGAGGAAACGTTTGACTAATCACATACATTACAAGTAAGTATTAAGTATTGAGGTGAACTTTTGTTATTGACCAAATACTTATTTTCTGCACCATTATACAAATACATGCATTAAAAATCATACAATGTGGTTTCCTGGATTTTGTTTTACAGTATGTGTCTCACAGTTGAAGTGAACCTATGTAAGTGCAGAATCTGTGGCTGCCAAATACTTTTTTGCCCCATTGTATAGCTCTGTGTCAGAGGAACAATTTTGTTTTATTCCATTAACCACTGAGAACATTTCCTTAGAATTTTACATAAAAGTATTGGTTGTAAAGCATCTAATGCAACAAAAAATTACTCTTTTGTCAGATCGTGATTGATGCACAGAAATCAGGATTGAATTCTATTTTGAATAACACAATACTAATGTCTTAACTTCTAAAAAGAATTCTGACAGTCTGGTTTACCTATTCAGACTGGTCCTACTGCAATCAGGAAGTGATGGTTTTTAGAGATTTCCTCTTTAAATCCAATGTGGTTCAGGTGATCACATAATCAGTACCTCATTAAGTGAAATTAGTTCTGCTTTTGTTGGAATTCCACCACAGACAGCGGAATGAAAAGTCTGCCATAATCAATGAAATTGGAAAAAATGTGCAGGGTGGGGTTAGGTGTAGCACTTCTCCAATACAGCCTGAATCACCAGCCAGAGTATTATTGAGCACAGTTAAGAGGAAAGCATGCATCACATCTAATGCCAAGTATAGCCTGGGAGAAAACCCATTTCAAGCTTTTTCACGTTGACTGTAATACTAAACAGGTTTTCAGTAAATGCATTAATGCAGATTTATTGGTTAAGTAACTTAGTTCAGTTTGGCTACATGCTATCGTTGAGTGGTCCAGCCGTTGCTGAGCATGCGGTCTAAAATATGAAGGCTCCAAGATAAATGTTGGTTTGAATAAAGGGTTCTGGGAAAACCGTTCTATTGGTACCTGTGCATTATGTGTTCTTTAAAATGTTGATTCTTTGCACTTGCCCAACTCGCTTATAACTTAGTTCATTAAGGAAACATCCATTAGAAGGTCCTTATGGAACCAGTTGTAGGTTACCACATGAAAGAACATGTGCAGTATGTGTTCTGTAAACGTTGAAATGGTTCTTTGCACTTGCACAATTTATTTACAATTTTGTTCTTTAGAGAACCATGAATTAAAAGCTTTTTAGGGAGTCACATGTAGGATTTCTATGGTTCCACATCAAAGTTTATGTGCAGTATGTATTCTGTAAACTTTTAAATGGTTCTTTGCACTTGCACAATTCAGTTAAGGAACCATCCATTGGAAGTTTCTTAGGGAAGCAATGGTAGGTTTTCGAAGGTACCATGTGTTCCTAAAAGGTTCCTGAAAAGTTATTTAAAGAACTGGGTATTGAAAGGTTCTTATGGAACCAGCTGATGATTTTCTATGGTACCACATTAAAGAAGTAATATCATATTAGGTTCAGTTGAAGGCTTCGCTGATGGCGACAAGCTTTCATCGTAGTTTGGTTCAACTACTGCTAGTGTTGATGGAGCAACTTCACTGACATCTGGTTGTGTTTTTCTGCTGTGCTGTCGCCTTCGTGAGAGTCGCTTTATGACTCTGTGTGAGGACAATTTAACATGTAAACTCAAGCGTTTGCAAGACTCCTTGAACATGATCACATTTCTGATTCGAACAAAATCCTTGAGTGTCTATAACTGGCTCAACTCCAGCCGTTCTAAATAACCCGCTCTGCTTTGATCCGACCTGGTTGCAGATGCATGCAGTCAGTAGGATGGCCTGCTTCTCATCTGCTGCTTTGCTGTGGTCAGGCCTGTGTTTATCGTACTGCGCTGGGTTCTGCAGCTCATGGGAGATGCAAGAGAGCTGATCTCAGATCAGGGACGTAAGATAGAATCTGGCAGCTGATTAAGAGATATTCAGGTTTCGTTCTGCATGTGATCTCAATCATGCTAAGCAGTGGTTATCTGCCTGAGAACGTTGTGTCTTGTTCCTTACAGAGGGAAAACAAGTGGATAAGAATTATAATTGTGAGTAGAAAAAATGTTTTGGCCCCATGATATTTTAATGATGCATGATAGATATACAGTGGCTTCTTCACTTTTTCAGTTTTCATATGTTGCAGTTTTTTATTCATTAATCTACACACAGGTCCCCATAATGATAACGTCAGAACAGAGTTTTACACAATGTTGTACAGTTATTCAAAAGAAAAAAATACTGAAATATCACATTTACATCAATATTCAGATGCCTTAGTAGTTAGTTGAAGCACCTTTGGCAGCAATTACAGTCTTGAGTCTTTTTTTGAGTATGTTGCGACAAGCTTTTCGCACCTGGATTGGAGGATTTTCTGAAATTCTTAATTGTAAATCCTCAGTCAGGATAGATGGAGTCTGTACCTCCAGTGATGTTTGATAGGGTTTGTGTCATGGCTCTGGACATTCACAGAGTTACCTGTGTTGTATTATCTTCACTGTATGCTTTGGGTCGTTGTCATGTTGCAAGGTGAATTTCTGGCCCATTCTGAAGTCCTGAGCTTTATGGAAAGGTTTTTGAGGTCCTGACCAGTCTCCCAGTCCATGCCACTGATAAACACCCCCACGGTATGATGCTGCCACCACCATACTTCACTGTTGGGCACTGTTGGTATTGGGTAGGTGATGAGTGGTGCAATGTTGGTTTATTTAAACAAGAGAATCTACTTCTTCACAGTCTGATTCTTTCAGGTGGTTTTTGCAAACTCCAAGTTGTTTTTTATGTGTTTTGCTCTTAAGAGATGCTTCCATCCTGCTACTCTGCCCTAAAATCCAGATCTGTGGAGGGCTGCAGTTCGTGTTATCCTTCTGGAACTTGGTCCCATCTCAACACGGAATCTCTGGAGCTCAGTCAGAGTGACCATTGCAAGACCTTTCGTCCTTGATTGCTGAGTTTGACCAGCCATGGTTGTGCAAGACTTCTTCTATTTGAGAATTATGGAGACCACTGTGCTTTGGGGAACCTTCAGTGTAGCAGATTTTTGTAGCCTTCCCCAGATCTGTGCTTTGCAACAGCCAAATTGTCATATTACTCACGTCTATGTATCATTCTTCTGAAACTGAATAGCTTTGCATCTTGCTGTCAGAGCATGGCACTGGATGTTGAGCATGGGTGAGCCTCTGTTGCGGGTGGTGCTTATGTACACAGAAGAGCTTTGTCACAGGTATTTTGGAGTTGTGAGTAGGAGCTATAAAAGCTCTCTGAATTCCATAGGCCATTTGAGACTGACCTCTTGATCTTGCAGCTTGTGTTCCTGGCAGTGGGTCAAAGTGCCTGATTTGTCACACTACATTACATAACAGTGCTTCATGACTGTGTGTGTCTTCCATGCAGATGTGTGCTCCATGTGAATCCCTCCATATAGCAATGTGCAAGTATCTGTGTCCATCTCTTGTATGTAAAAGTGCACAGATACACTGTAACCCATCTGAAGGTGTATAAATACAGTATATATACAACATGGGGCAGCCATTGCCCAATGGTTAGAGAACTGGGTTTGTGACGGAAGGGTCCCAGGTTCGAGTCTCAGCACCGCACAGCAGGCTGAAGTGCCCTTGAGCAAGGCACCTTACCCCAAGCTGCTCACCATGTACGTCGCTCTGGATAAGAGCGTCTGCCAAATGCTGTAAATGTAAATGTACAACACAACATCATTTAAAACACTTGGCTTATTGTTTAATTATGTATTGTTTATGTTGCACTACTATGTGTAGACTGTCCTCCATAAGGTTTGGTACAAAAACAAAATATTCTTTGATTTACCCGTCTGCTCCTCAGCGTAAAACTTTAAATCAAACAGTTTTGATTAAAGAGCACATTTCAGACATTCATTTAAAGTTAGTTTCACCATGTAGAAATTATAATATTTTTATACCAGCCTCTGTCATTTCAGGGCACCATAATGTTTGGGACAAAGTAATGATAGTAGTAGTAGTAAGGACAAAGTAGTAAAGCACTAAGGTTTTAATACTTTGTTGCATATCTCCTGCATGAAATGACTTCTTGAGGTCATCACCAGGTGCTGAGAATCTTCTGTGGTGATGCTCTGCAACCACCTTCATCTCCTACTTGTTCCTGCGGGCTTCTTTATATAGACATCAGAACTCAGTGTGCAAATGCAATCAGCAGTTACATCATCAATGAAGTGTCCAGTACCTATGGCAGCCATACACTCCCACCACCATGTTTAACAGATGAGGTGGTACAGTATGCCTTGGCTCTAGCGAAGTTCCTCTCTTTTCTTCACTCTGATAATGATTCATTATGGTCTCATCTGTCCATAACATCTATTTCCAGATTGCAGGCTCTTTTTAATATTTTTCACAATTTGTAAGCCATTATATTCTTGTGGGTAGCTAGTGGTTTGTATCTTGCAGTGTAGCACCTGCATTTCTGTTAATAAAGCTTTCTGTGGATCTTCTGCCTAGGTATCTTATCTCTGCCCTAATAAAGCAATGAAGCATAATGGTGCCCTGAAATGATAATTAACTAAATCTGAATTGAAATACCAAAATGTTAGATAAATAAAATATAGTATAGAAATAAGTTAATGAAAGAAAGATAAAAAGAAAGAATTAATAAGAAAGAAAGAAAGAAAGAAAGAAAGAAAGAAAGAAAGAAAGAGAAAGGAAGGAGGAAAGAAAGAATGTATTAATAAAGAAAAAGAGAAAGAAAGAAATTATTAATAAGAAAAAGAAAGAAAGAAAGAAAGAAAGAAAGAAAGAAAGAAAGAAAGGAAGGAAGGAAGGAAGGAAGGAATGAGAGAATAAAGAATGTATTAATAAACAAAATGAGAAACAAATAAATGATTAATAAGAAAAAGAAAGAAAAAATAAAGATAAAAAGGAAAGGAATAAGAAAGAAAAAAGGAAAGAAAGAAATAAAGAAAGAGAGGAAGAAAGGAAGGAAGAAGAAAGATACACTGATTTAATTCCTAGAGAGCTGTGTGTCTGTCTGCCATAGGGTCCAGCTCAACAGGCGGAGCCCAGTATTCGCTCCTGGAGAACAAGTCTTGGCCAAATCCTGCGTTTGCACTAACTGCACTGAGCCACGAGCGAGCATGTCAGTTCCTGCACAGCTGCCACAGCCAGCGTGCCACAGCAACTTAGCCGCAGTCAAAATTAGACCACCGGGCCGTGTTTGGGCCGCCCTGTACCCGCTAATTACATTCAGCTATGCATTGTTTTTCACCCGGGGCTTCGTCTTAACTTGTATCTCAGCGTCTGTGCCCAGGGAGCCACTACCTTTACGTTCCTGTACACTGTTAGATCCTGCATCAGTGCCTGTATTGCCTTCAGAGCGTTCTGACAGGCAGCAGTCGTGGGAGAGGATTGGACTAGCTTGGCCTGTTCCTGAGCACTAACACAACCACCTTCAGAGGGTCTCACAGCAAGAATAGTGATTCTAGATCAGTTTCAGCTGATTGTCTGTATATAAGAGATATTGCACACTGTTTACACACATTATTTATATATTTCTCTTTATTTGTTATTCTTCATTCAGGTTCTCACTTTTGCACATACCACACTCATGCAGTTTCAAGAACTTCTTTTCACTTTCCAATAAAACTGATCTGGATCAGTGTAACTGAACCAGAAGACTGAAAGGGACAGCAGCATACACGAGAAGATGCTTTAATTGGTTTCAGAGCCAACAAGTGAACAGTCATTTCTTGAAATTGATGTGCTGGAAGCTGGAGCATATGTATCTGAGCCACTTTAATGGCATCTCCAAAACGGCAGGTCTCATGGAATTTCCAAATGTACCTACAAAAAGTGATCCAAGGAAGGACAACAGGGTCATGGGCACCCAAGGCTTACTGATGCATGTGGGGAGTGTGGTCCGATCCTATAGAGAAGTTCCTGTTGTGCGGAATGTTAATGCTGCTCTGATAAAAAGCGGTCAGAAAACACAAGTGCACCAAAGTCAGAGCTGTTTCAGCAGCATGAGGGACCCATTTGATATTAGGCAGGTGGTCTTATTGTTATGGCTGATGGTGTATATCATACCATAGCAACTACCTAGCAACCACCAGAAATTCCATAGCAACCACCTAGCAACAGATTGGCAAACACCTGGAACAACTTGTCTGTTATTTCCTTCTTGTAAACATCTGTAGGACGTTTGCTCTGATTGAGACATAGCTTTCTGATTTATGGGTTCTCCTCAACCACATTCTCCCTCAGGAGTGAATGATGGAATGCAAAACTACCTCAAGTTTTATTTTTAAAGTCTCTTAAGTACATTAGCAACACTGTAGCAGCCACCTGGGATACCAGAGCCTCACCCAGGGACGCCATAGTGGACATTCACAGTGGTGGCCTAGTGGTAAAGACCTTGCCCTTAGGACTAGAAGGTCGCAGGTCCCAGCCCAGGTACAACTGAGGTACCCTTGAGCAAGGTACTGTCTCACTACACTGCTCCCGGGTGCTGTTGATTGCTCCACGTGTGGATGGGTTAAAGGTCACATTTCACTGTGGTGCACTTTGGGTGATGGGGTGTGTTCACAGTCATAAATAGTCACTTTCAGTTAGAAGGTCCTGGGCTTGTTTCCTGCTGGAGTTTGTATGTTGGGCATTGGGCTCTTCTAGTGCCTTTTTCCTCCCACTGTCCAGCTATGTACATGTAAGTCCTGGGCATTAGGGATTTCCCCAGGTGGGACTGTGTGTGACTATGTAAAGTAAATATATTTAATAAAATATTTCATATACATATGAGTGAAACCAGAATCCTGGCCAGATGTGCTCATGTGCATTAAGTAGAAGTGAATGTGGTGCCTGCCCCAGGGCTCAACACTGACTCCATTGATTCTGCTGCCGAGTCCCGGTGCCATAGCAGTGTGTGCTGCTGTCTGGTGGACTCTTGCACACTCGGATATCAATAGTCAATGTGAACACTTACAGAGCTTTGATAGCATGCAACAGTGCCAGCGCTGGAAATATGGCACGCATTAGGGCTTTATCGGACGAGCCGAGAATTTATGGCATGTGTTACCCTTCCCAGAGATTACCAATGCAAGTAAGGATGTAAGGGTGATGTTCCGTTTATGTAACTTTCTCATACTTGACCACATTTAGTGAGGCATATAAAACGGTTGTTTTTTTCAGGAAATCACAGACAAAAGACTTGAATCACAAGGTTATTGGCAGTCATTCCACACAACCACCCTAAGGCCCTCTTCACATGTAGTATTTTTTGTATTTTTGGCCTTCCCTCCACATGTAAATTGGATTTTTAGTAACTGAAACTGAGTTTTTTTTAAAAATGCCTTCCAAGATGAAGATTGGAACTCTTGTGGGGATGAGGAAAACAAATATTCATCATCTGTGAACACAGTTCACTGTGTCATTCACAACTGCAGGTTAACATGCAAAGATGAAGCCATATGTGAACATGATACAAAAAATGCCACTGCCTCCTCTGTGCCAAAGCTGGACTGTGGCAAAGTAGAGAACTATTCAGTGACCAGACATTCAGTTAAAAAGTCTGCATCTCTGATAGTATAGGGGTGCATTAGTGTCTATAAAATTGGCAACATGTACATCTGGAAAGACACCATTAATACTGAAAAGTAACAGTATACAGTTTTAGAGCAACATATGCTCCCATTCAGACTGGACTGGATATGTTTTTTTTTTTTTTTCAGAAAAGGCCTATTTCTACAAGCCAATTCCAAAATACAAACTGCACTAGAACAGCACGGCTTCATAGTGGAAGAGTCCTGGTGCTGAAGAGGACATTTTTAAATTAAAATTATGACTTATGACTGTTAAGCAGTTAGAATCCTATCAAGAATGGGGCAACATCCCTTTCCCAAACATCCAGCAACAGGTCTCCTCAGTTCCCACATCTTTACAGACTGATGTTAAATGAAGAGGGGATGCTACATAGAGGCAAACATGGCGTTGTCACAATATTTTTGAAAGGGGTTGCTCAAATTTAAAATAAGCTCTTTTTTTTTCTTAAAATGGTACATTTACTCAGTTTAAACATTTGATATGTTTTTCCATTTTCTATTGTGAATAAAATATGAATTTATGTAATTTACAAATAATTACATTTTGTTTTTATTTATATTTTATACAGAATTATGGTTCTAAATAAATATTGGAGCACCTTTTATTTTCCCTGGATATTTCATGAATAACAAACCTACAGAAATGTACTGAAAATAATACCTTTTTATATTAAGATATGTTCAGGGCTTCTATAAAGTTACTATTATCTGAGATACAGGGTCATCTTTTAGTATCTCCCTCTCCATCTGTACTTTTCAGTGTCACTCACACTTACATTCAGTCCTGTTTCTTTTGCTCTTTAACACACTCTATTGCCCTCTGCTCTCCTGTTATTAGTCAGCCTGCGAGCAGTTTTCTTGGCACCAGTACATGAGAATAAAATGCTTTTACCGCAGGGTCACTATTTCTCTTTTTCCCATTATTCTTCCTAAGAAGCATCCAATAGTCACACAGGACCCCGTGTGGCAGCAAATCCACTCCATATGATTTTCTTGGCATTGGATTAAAGCTGAGCTGAGCTTCATGTACTCAGTGATAAAGTTGTGGTGAGAACATTGCATATGCATAAAGCTAGTCTTGTAACTACTGAAGGTTGATGAATCTTTTGGTTTGTCTTCAGAACGAAATGATCATTTTCATCAAATCCCCACATGTTATGTCCTAAGCCAATGAAAACCCTTAAAGTGAATACTTTGGCTGCAGTGACTACAGTAACTGATGGACCACTTCAAAGGTGGCTACAGAAATCATTGAATACTTGCTTAAAAAGTCTTGTCGTTCTTGACACGTACAATATTGATGTGTTCTTAGTTTTTCTTTGTCACTAGGTGTGTATTTTGGCTTTTTCTGGGTTGTATCATGCAGGTATCGCTTTGTGTGGGAATGTGGTATGTGTGATATGTGGGATCTAACTAAGGTAAAGATGGCAAGAAAGCCTCAAACCTTTTCTATCAAAACCAGTGTAAACTGCAAACATCTGTCCAAAGTCCAGTGAAGACTACAAAAATCTGTCCAAAGCCCAGTGTAGACTGCAAAAATTGGTCCAAAGCCCAGTGTAGATTGTAAAAATTGGTCCAAAGCCAAGTGTAGATAGCAAAAATCTGTCCACAGCCCAGTGTAAACTGTAAAAATCTGTCAAAGCCCAATGTAGACTGCAAAAATCTGTCCTAAGCCTGCTGTAGACTGTAAAAATCTGTACAAAGTCCACTGTAGTCTGCAAAAATATGTACAAAGCCCACTGAAGACTGTAAAAATCTGTCCAAAGCCCAATGTAGACTGCAAAAACCTGTCCAAAGTCCACTGGAAACCTCAATAATTCTTTCCAAACCCAGAAATAGGTTGTTATTTGCAAATCTGACTGCAGTTTTGTCATTAATGCACCTAAGTCCATGCAAACCAACTTTGAAAAAATCGTAAAAGGTTCTGTCTCTTCTCACCAATCTAATGCTAGACTGACTAAATCTAGTCCAAACCTGCCTATAGACTGAGGCAGTTCTGTCCATGTTTTGTATAAACGCAGATAAAATACTGTCTGAGTGCGACTCTAGTCCAACTCAGTCTAATCTCTGAGCTGAATGTGCAACAGTAACAGTAACAACTTCCTGTTGTTTTTCCCTTGCCAGCAAAGGTGCGTGACTTCACAGGCATATGTGTTTCTCTTTAAGCAGAAGCCATAGCATGTCGCGTGCGTTTACCAACACAGATATATCGCCCTCCCTCCGGCTTTACTTCACAAAGCCTCTCGAGCCTGCCTCTCCTCCCAAACTTTCAAATGCAAGATGTAGCTCAATTAAATCCCTCTAAAGCCTGTTAAATACTGCACATTTTCTCTGTAATGAGCTTACAATGTTTTCCCCCTCCTCGCCTTCTATTCTTTTGACTAAATAATCTGTGTATTTGGACAAATTCCAAAGCATGGCTTTGAAGCCTCTCATCGAGTATCTGCTTTCACTCCTGGCTGGTTTACAAGCTCCGATTAGAAAGCCCATTGTCTTAGAGCTGGGCTTAGTGAAGACGTTGCTACGGTTATCAGTGCATCTCTATGCCAGATCAGTCGCAGAAGTGGAGTTAATTATTTTCTTTTTTGCCCCTTAATTACACCCCCAAGGAGTCATTGCTGCAAAATCTTGTCAAATTTGTCAACAGGCTTGCGAAAATAGGATAACTGGAGGGTGTGGGAGACCAATGGAGCCTTGAAATGAAACATACAGCCTTGGCTTTAATCTATTCAAGATTCCCAATCTGATCATCATCACGAGTCCCAATCTGACTGACTGTGAGTTTGAATTCAGCAGATTTTGGGACAGTTGGCATGTACTGAAAGATGTGCAATGTGCTATGATTGTCATAATATCAGATATCCACTTCACGCAAAATAATTGTCGATATATATATATCCCAAATATTTAGTGTGTGAGTACACCCCTCACATTTTTGTAAATATTTTATTATATATTTTCATAGAACAACACTGAAGATATGACACTTTCCTACAATGTACAGTCTTATGCAAAAGTTTGACCACCTCTCAATAAATAACATATTTTGAGCATTTTTGAAAAGATGTAAATACAGTCCTTCTAGGAAATGGAACAAAATACACAATATTTTCAGCAAACATTGATGCATAGTTACTTTTTATGATATAAATTGAACAAAGATAAATAATAATCATTTTAAAAAACATTATTGTTGCACTCTGCAATAGTTTGGGCCCTTACTTAATCAGTATTTAGTAACACTTCCTCTGGCAGATATCACAGCTTACAAACAGCTAAAATCTTTCGATTCTTGTACTTGGGATTTTCTCTCATTCTTCTTTGCAAAAGGTTCTAGTTCTGTAATATTTGGTGGTCTTGCATGCACAGCTCTTTCAAGATATACCCACACATTTAAAAATGATGTTTAAATCAGGGGACTGTGATGGCCATTCCAAAGCCTTCAGCTTGTATCTCTTGAAGTCGTCCATGGTGGATTTTGAGGTTTGTTTAGGATCATTGTTCTATTGTAGAAGCCATCATCTTTTCAGCTTCAGCTTTTTTACAGATGGCGTGATATTTGCTTCCAGAATTTCCTGGTATTTAGTGGAATCCATTCTTCCCTCCACCCGTGCAATGTTTCCTGCACCACTGGCTGCAACACAACCCCAAAGATCCACCACCATGCTTAATGGTTGGCAAGGTGTTCTTTTCATGAAATTTAAATATTTCTCTAGACATGTCTTTGCTGATTGTGGCCAAAGAGTTCTATTTGAACTTAATCAGTACACAGCACTTGTTTCCAAAATGCATCTGGGTTTTCTAGATGTTCTGTTGTATTTTGCTCGATTTTATGATTGGGATGGTAAGGTGTTCTTCTGCTGACTCTTCCATGAAGGTCTTATCTGTGCAAGCATCACTGCAGAGTGGAATGGTGCACCACCACTCCTGAGTCTGCTAAATCTTCCTGGAGGTTTTTTGCAGTCAAATGGGGATTTTTATTTGTTTTTCTGACATATGAGCGGTTCTCTCTGAGAATTTTCTTGGTCTTTCAGATTTCATCTTTACCTCCACAGTTTCCCTGAACTGCCATTACTTAATTACATTTCTCACTGTGGAAACTACAAGCTGGCAAAGCTTTGCTTCCTTCTTGTAGTCTTCTCCTGCATTGTGGGCATCAATAACTTTCATTTTCAAAATCTTACACAGCTGCTTAGAGGAACTCATCGTTGTTGAGTGTCCACAAGTGTGTGCACAAGGTTTAAAGAGTCAGAGTATTTGTAAAGCTTTTAAACTGGGACCAGCTAACATTTACTAATGACAGCTGTTGCCATATATCAGAAATAATGAGCTGATTAAGGCCTGAAACCTGTTTAAAAGAATCTGAGACTTCGGGTGCCCAAACCTTTGCACAGTGCCATAATAATATTTTTATTTGTAGTTTTTGTTCAATTTATGGCATAAAATGTAACTTTGCATCAATGTTTGCTGACAATTTTGTGTATTGTTTTTATGTCCTAGAGAGACGGTTAACATCTTTTCAATTACAAAATCACCAAAATCTGTTATTTATTAAGGGGTGCCCAAACTTTTGGCATAAGACTGTATATACCGTAGTCAGTGTACAGCTTGTATGACAGTGTAAACCTCTGGATATTATGCTGAGCATGTGCACTCAACTTCTTGACCACAACCAGTGACCAGTATGAGAGAGTGTAAGTACAATAAAACCAAATCGGGCACAATTTGGACATTTTCATTTAGTGATGGACTCACTTTTATTGTCAGTGGTTTAGAAATGTAATGACTCAGCATCATATCCAGATGTGTACTCACTTTTGTGATATACTGTAAATATAGTATATATAACATGTCCTACACAAATTATTTTTATGTAGCCTCAGCAAAATATTATTTGGAAGTCCTGCAGTATTTTTATTACATTTATTGTCACTAAGAAAATCAAGAAAACATCATTTGACGTGTCGGGTTTACTGTATCTTGCACCAGGCCTAGAACCCCTTTGTGGATATATATTTTGCACCCTCACCCTCAGAACTTTGGCTTGTTTTCTTTTCTGTTGTCATGGATCTTCTCAAACGAGATGCTTTTGTACTCTGTAAAAGAATGTTGAATACCTGTGACATGTGATTGGTTGGAATGTGTTTCAGTATTTCAATAACTTTTATGTACCGTTCCCACTTTTCAGACATGGCCAAAGCAGTATTAAAAAACTTAACAACATCAAAAATCTTCTGCAATTTTTCCATGGCCCATATAACACCCTCCTGAGGGCCACAGTTTGAGAAGCACTGCTGTACACAACGCTGCAGCTGGAGGGGAATAATTATTTAACAGCTTCTGATTGTCAGAAATGGATTGTGTGCATTCATAGCTTTTTTTCCCCAATGCCGAGGGAGCCTTGCATACTTGTAAAATGCTTGATATAAATTGCCTCCAGGGACTAGCAAAGACGGAGCATGTGGTGCATTCAATTTCTGAATGGACGGATAGAGAGATGGTATGAAGAAAGAGAGAGTGAGGGAGCGAGAAGGAGGGAGAGAGAATCTGTGGGCTTCAGTGATGCATTTCCTCCACAGCGGCCACTCTGCGCTGTTTTCACTGTATCTATTCATCCGCAGCATTCCAGCCCAGTCCCGTGTGAGCACACTTACAAACAAACACACACAGGCAGACTTTCAGAGTGTGTTTCACACACACACTTCAATCCTCTGACACTTGACATACTGCCACTTCTAAACCTCGGGCCTTTTATCATAATTCGCAAATATTAACCTGGACTTCACTTTACACATCATGTGCTTTGCCTGACAACATGTAGACCTCGTCCACCCGGGCGTCTGAATCAAATCTGACATCTCTCCTCCACTTGTTGCAATGAATCAAGAGTCCACACAGTCTTTCAGGACATTTCAGTCTGTTAACAAAACGTGGCATGTAACTTCATCTTGGTGTCAGTTTCTGCTGAAATCCTGTTGAGCACAATGAAAACATCTGCATTGCGTTTACATGCTGTAATTTAACGTTCTGGACAAGCAAATATGTCCCATGATTCTTCACACATTGAGCAGCCAGAAAGTCAACGCGGCCGCCCAGAATTCTTGCAGGTTTTGCTTTTTGTTAATTGCTTAATTTTTGTTTTTTTTCCCCAGTTTTTTGCGATAAACTCTTAAAAAGAAGAATCCACAAAGGTTTCTCCAGTTGTTACCACCTTTTTTATTTTTCTAAAGAAACATATTTGTAAGTGAGGTGAGAGCTTGAATAACAAATTTTAGAAACCTCACTTAATTATACATTATACACTGGATGCTCCATCTTGTTGCTCCATCAAGTTGCAAAAAGGGTTTTTTAAAGAACCATCACCTGAAATATTTTAAGGTAACAACGTGGTTCTTCTGACATCTATCTAGAACCTTTATTGGTAGGGCAACAATATTTGTGGTATTTGGCCCAAATTGATAAATCCTCTGAACCCCCATACTAGTTGGTCCATAGACGCTGGAGATGATAAGTAAGGAGGTCAGCAACAGCTGAAACCTTCTTTAAAAAACCAAGAACAAACACTAGAGGATTTTCTTCTCCCGATAAAGTGTATTGCACAATGACTCTTTAGCTTTTTAACCTCCAGACCTCCTGCCCTCTGCTCTCCATACCCAGTGTCTAGCTCAGTCACAGCTGCCTGCATAACTTCAGAGAACCTCTGCCAGCTGTGGTTAAGGTGATCGACCAACAGCTGCTGCATTATCATTATCGTTATTGTTTTTTTGTATTTTTTGCATAATTACAATGTATCAGTCTTAGTGATAATGAACGACTGATGGGTTTAATCAGTCAAGGTTATTAACTTCCAGCACAAGTGGTCAGCGTGTTGTTCTTTGAGAACAAACAGCTTATGTCGTTTATTTGTGTTTATTAATAGATTTTTTTCTTTCTTTCTTTCTTTCTTTCTTTCTTTCTTTCTTTCTTTCTTTCTTTCTTTCTTTCTTTCTTTCTTTC
>JBBIGC010000131.1:18261428-18274261 GCA_037576955.1 Lepidarchus adonis
CCCTTACTAAGGCACAACGACTGGAACTGTGCGTGTTTTCTGATGCCTCCACCAAGGCTATTGGTTCAGTCGCTTACATTAGAGCCATTGATGAAGACGGGAACAGCAATGTTGGCTTTGTCCTAGGGAAAGCCAAGTTAGCTCCTTAGTGTAGGCCCACTATCCCTCTGTTCAATCTTTGCGAGATATCTCAAGATGGATACAGTCAAGTTCTACTGCGACAGTAAAGTGGTCTTAGGGTCCATACATAACGAGGTGAAGTGCTTCTACGTGTATGTACACAACAGAGTACAGCGGATACATCAGTTGACCAAGCCAGAGCAGTGGTTCTATGTACCAACAGAGCACAATTCGGCTGATCACGCATCCAGGGCTGTCTCTGCATCAAACCTCATGAAAACTACCTGGTTCAGCGGACCAGCTTTCCTCCAAAGACTGTATGATGGCCTGGAAGAGGAACCCGAGTCCTTTGAACTCATTAGTCCTGAACTTGACATCAAGGTGCGGTCCGAGGTTTCAAGCTTCCACACTAAGGTCCAAGTGCAACCCTTTACAACTCAGAGGTTCAAGCGATTTTCTACCTGGGACTCACTAATAAGAGCAGTCCCCTTACTCATCCACATAGTCCGGGGTCACAAGTCTAAGGACTATACGAAGGGATGTAGAGGCTGGCATTGGTGTGAACAACCTCGCACACCTGATGAACGCTCACAAGCCATAAATGTTATTATACAGGCAGTCCAAAGAGACTCACGGCAAGGCTCTGCCTAACAGCAGCCCACTCTTTAGGCTCAGTTCAGTGGTAAAAGAAGGCCTCATGAGAATTGGAGGCAGGCTCACACATGCACCATTGGAACATGCTGAGAGGAACCCCATTATCTTACCTAAGCGTGACCACGTTTCTGCCCTGTTAGTGTCCTACCATCACAAGCAGGTGAAACATCAGGGGCGCCATTTCACTGAAGGTGCCGTAAGGTCTGCAGGCCTGTGGATCATTGGATGTAAAAGGCTCTTCAGCTCCATTATACATGGTTGTGTCTCTTGTCGCAAGCTCTGAGGCAAGATAGAAGAGCAAACCATGGCGGATCTGCCACCTGAGCCTCAGTACGTCACCTCCCTTCAGTTATGTTGGGCTGGATGTTTTTGGGCTGTGGAGGGTCATCACGAGGCGCACTAGAGGTGGGCATGCTGAAAGTAAAAGATAGGCAATATTGTTTACCTGCATGAGCACTAAAGCAGTGCATATCGAGGTGATTGAGTCCATAGACTCCTCTAGTTGTATCAACGCCCTGAGGCGGTTTTTCGCAATCCGTGGACCAGTAAAGCTACTAAGGTCCGATTGTGGGACGAATTTCATTGCCGCAAGCAAGAAACTCGGGCTGACAAAACAGCAACAAGGGCCCATCGTCCAAAGATACCTGAGTGACCAAGGTTGCTCTTGGGAGTTCAATCCGCCCTACTCGTTGCACATGGGAGGCTCTTGGGAGCGGATGATTGGAGTAGCTCGACGGACCTTTGACTCTATACTGCTACAGGAGCACGTCCATCTCTTGCATGAGGTCATATGCACTTTCTTGTGTGAAGTTTCTGCAATCATAAATGCTAGGCCCTTTACCCCAGTGTCTACTGATCCAGGCGCTCCTTTCTTGTTAACCCCTATAATGCTGCTCTCACAAAAGGGTGCTGTACCTCTTCCACCTGGAGACTTCCCGGTCAAGAACATCCACCAAAGCCAATGGAGACAGGTGCAAGCGCTCACAAGTATGTTCTGGACACGATGGAGACGGGAGTATCTCCCTACGCTACAGAACCATCGCAAATGGGTTGGGGAACACCTTAGCCTGCAACAAGGCGATGTGGTGCTGATAAAGGACAGCCAAGTTGTGAGAAACGACTGTCCCTTGGCACTGGTGACAGCGACCTACCCTAGCCAGGACGGGAAGGTTCGAAAGGTCGAAGTGAAGACTGCAGCACAAGGAACGCCAAAGACATTCTTGAGGCTTGTTTCAGCCGTTGTTTTTCTTCTTCCCAAAGAGTTTAAAGGTTTAAAGTTTAGGCGTTTTTAGCGCCCCCTGTTTAGTGTTGTGGTCAAATGTGGTACTGCAGCAGAAAGTTAGAAATTAAGAAAAGGAAATAGGAAGCAGTGGAGCACATGGTCTTATCAGTAAATTGAGAGAGCTGCAAATTTTAGAGCTGTATTCTCATCTGTCACCATCTGTTAATTTGAGTCATAGTAAGCATCGTCTGTAAGTGAAACTTTATTATTTACACAAACAAACATATTGATGGATATTTTTCATGTTTTTAAATTATTATCCAGTGTTTTGGTTAGCTAACACTGCTTAGCTTAAGATATGCTCATTGAAGCATGCTGCCAGGATATTTAAGATACCTGCACTTTATTTTTTGGTTAATTCATGTAATTTGGGTTAAAATTCATGCTTAAGTGTTGTATAAATAATTTATTATTTATCTCTGGATTTTTTTAGTTTTACACCTTGTGTGACAACAAGAGTCCATTAAACTTGAAGCTTGAGACGCTACATCCTGACTCTTGTGTTGATCATTCAGGGAGTTTGGCTGGCTGTCTAATTTTGGTTATGCACACCATTAGGAGGGCAGTACAAGGTAAGTTGAACCAGGTGTGTTTGATGAGGGAGATCACCAGACTGTGCTAGACACTAGCCCTGCAGTACATGAGTTTGAGATTCTGTGATGTGTCCTAGGTCTATTTGGGTGTTTTGGGTTCTGTCTCATGTAATGTTGGTCTCTGCCCCTCACTAGGTGTTTTGTGCACTGTATTGTATTTAAGCTCTGTTTCTGTGTTTCCATGTCAGGTTTTTATGTGTGTGATTCTCATGTCAGGTGCATTTTGATGTTGTTGAGTTTTTGTTTAGAAATTCATGTTTCATTTGTGGTCTCACATTTGTAAAATAAATGTCATTACATTCAGGTCTCCCACCTACTTCCACATTCAAACCTGACTTTTTCTAAAGAAACTCCAAAACAGATGATATACTAGTCATTGGCATCTATCAATCTGGAAAGGGTTACAGAGCTTTTTCTAACCAAACCATTTCTAAGGCTTTGGGACTTCAGTGAACCACAGTGAGAGCCATTATGCCCCTTAAGTGGTCAGCCTCCCAAATTTTCTCATTTGTGCATCAACAACTCATCCAGGAGGTCGCAAAATAACCCACTACAACATCTAAAGAAATCCAGGCCTCACCTGCCTCACTTAAGGTCATTGTTCATTATTCAACAATATGAAACAGACTGGGAAAAATGGCATTAATGGGAGAGTCTCATGGTGAAATATACACCCCCAAATATTCTGTGGACTGAGGAGAGAAATTATTGGTTTGCATGCTGTTAAATCTGGCATAAAATTTGCACAGCATTTCATGAAAAGAACATCATAGTAAAAGAATCATCATCGTAGCATGATGGTCTGGAGCTGCTTTGCTATGTAAGGACCTGGACAACTGGCTGTAATTGATGGAAAAATAAATCCTGAAAGAGAATGTTTCAACATCAGATCATGCCCTGAAGCTTATGTGTGCTTAGGTTATGCAGCAGGACATAAAACACACCAGCAAGTCCACCCCTGAAACAGAATTAAGATTTTTGTTAAATGTTAAATCCAATTGATTTGGAATGATTTTAAACAGGCTGTTCATGCTCAAAACATCCAATGTGGCTGAATTAAAACAATTCTGCAAAGAAGAGTTGGACAGAATTCCTCCACAGCAATGTGCAAGACCCATTGCCAGTTTTCGCAAATGCTTGATTGCAGTTCTTACTGCCAAAGGTGGCACGGTTATTAAATTTAGGAGGTAATTACTTTTTACACCCCGGACAAAGTTGGTTTGGGTTTTTTTTTTAGCTTTTTTCCTTAATAAATGAAATCATCATTTTTAAAATGCATTTTGCATTTACTCAGGTTATCTTTGTCTAATATTAAAATTTGTTTTATGAACTGAAACTGTGAACACAAAAAATGTGAAATCAGGAAGGGGGCAAATACTTTTTTCACACCACTTTAACTGTAGTTTAAAAGATTGTTCCTTTAAAATTGCTCTCTTCATTTTACTAATTTCTGCTCACTATTTTATTGACAGGGGATGATATACTAAAACATTATATTTACAATACGTTATACACTTTACACTGTCAGACTTATTAATTTTCCTAAAATCTCAGCTGATGTGGCCTCACAGCAAGAAGGTCCTGGGTTCAATTCCCGGGTTGGCCACAGATACCTTTCTGTTTGGAGTGTACATGTTCTCCCTGTGTTTCTGTGGGTTTACTCCGGGTGCTCCAGTTTCCTCCCACTGTCCAAAGGCTTGTGGTATAGGTTGACTGGCTACTCTAAATAACCCATAGGTGTAATTGTGGGTGAACGTTTGTCTGTTTCTGTTCTGTCCTGTGATAGGTTGACCTCTTATCCAGGGTGAACTCTGCCCTGGGGAAATAGTGAGCTGGGATCGGATCAAGCTTCCCCACAACCCAAATTTGATATGCGTTTTGGAGGATTAGTAAATGAATTCACTGAAGGTACAACAAATCTGACCATTGGTGTAATGTAATAGGGCCTGTTCTATGATATATACACAGCTCATCCATGACTTTAACACTACTGCAAGGTGAAGTGAACAAGTTATTTTATTACAACAGCACCGGTCAGGGTGGTGGGATATAATACATACAGTCAGTTCTCAGCACCTACCAAAAGTGATCAACTGGATCATGGTCATTGATGTATATGGGGAGTTTGGTCTGAGGTGGTGCTCCTGTTGTACAGAATATTAATGCAGACTCTGATAGAAAGGAGTCAGAACACACAGTGCACCACAGTCAGAGCAGTTTTAGGCAGGTGGTCTTAATGTTATGGCTGATCAGTGTTTTAATTTGTAGAGCACTGAGAAAGTATGAAGTGTGTGTGTGTTTGTGTGTGTATATAAGTGCCTGCATACGTGCATGTGGATGAAAGCTGGCTGGATTGAGGCCTGCAGTAGACTGTGACTAAGAGTCCTGAATAAGGGGTGGATGAAGGATAAGATTCTGTTACTGAGTCATACCCCCGCTGCTGGAACAGGTCACTATACCCCCACCCATCCTCAGAAATTAGGTCAGAATGTGAACACACACACACAAACTAACATATAGTATCATATTCATACTTATTCTCTAAAAACCCGTCAGTTTTAAAGAAGAAATGTGTATAAACGTGTACGTCCCTGCTCTGTCCACTACACATAGCAGTATATAGTCTCCTGTACACAAGGAAGGAGTTCACAAGCTGCTTGATTCAGACCAGGATCCAAGCCCCTAATGAGTGAGCCAATGGCAACTGAGGCAAGGAAAAATGTGAGAACAAAACCATGAGAGGAACCAAAACTCAGAAGTGGAACCTGTCCTCATACTGGATGTTATATTTATTTTAACTTCTGAGCCTAGTGGTTAGGACCAGGTCACAGCCCAGGAACCACTGAGGTGCCGTTGAGTCCCGGGTGCAGTTGATAGCTGCCCACTGCTCCACGTGTGGATAGGTTAAAGGTCACGATTCACTGTCATGTAATTCAGATGGCTTCCAATGACCCATCTTATGAGTTTCCCTCCAGATCCAGGGTCATGTCCTGGATTCACCAGCTATGAAATGGAGAGGGCAAAACTAGCGACAGATTTACAACATACTGTATTTCAGATTTTGGCTTTTATTGCATTGTGGAAAATATGGGTTTGTAGTTTTTACCCTTTACCATTTGAACCATGTAACTTTTGAAGAAGTAAAAAAACAAGAAAAAACACCCATCACTTTGATCCTGACATGCTAACAGTCTGTTCCTGTTTCCCTCAGACCTTCTTAAATGTCAAGACATGTTTTATCTTGAAGGTGTATGAATACAAACACATTACCACATGGGGCAACTGTGGCTTTATGACTAGAGAGGTGAATATGTGACCAAAGGGGCGTTGGCCTAATTCCCAATACAAGCCCGCAAGCTAAACTGCCCTTGAGCAAGGCACCTAACCCCTACTGGACGATGCTACGGCACCTCTGGGAGTGCTCTCATTGCCCCGAGTGGGCAAAACTCAGAGATGAATTTCCCCTCAGAAAAAGTATAGTAAAAAAATAAATATGTTCTCACTCTGTACTTCAGTATTGCCTTATTTTGATGTTCATTCAGTATATATTCACACGCATATCCAAATCTGGCAACCACACAACACGTTTACTTTCTCACAGCCACTTCGACCGTTTGGCCAGAAGCCAGGCCATAGTCTCGATTCCGCCCAGACGCAGAGCATTCCAAACACTTCACCTTTCTCTTCTTGCCCTGAAAATCGAGACTGAGTGTTTTTGGTGGTAACCGCTGCTGTTAGGACGTTGCTGTAACAACACATCTAGGTGAGTTATGGTGTTGCGCTATTGGCAGTCAGCTGTGTTTGCCCTCTCCACTCCCATAAGAACGTTATTGTTCCTGCAGAATGTTCTGCGTTTGCGTTTTGTTCTGGTCTGTGAAGTGCACGTTTATGTACTTTTGATTTGCCAGTTATTTGTCCCACTGGATCTGGGCCAAAAACATACAGGTTTAGCCCTTCACATGCAGGCAAGTACTCACAGGTTTACATGTCACAGGCAATTCTCTGGAGCTTAAAGGAACTCTCTGCAGCATTCTGGACTCCTTTCAAGACACGCTTCACTCGGTGAAGCTGAAACATGAAGCTCGTTGCGCCAGCAGTGGTTCATTTGGTCCAGTATAGCATGCCTTATGGTCCTAGTGCTTGGGAACTTGCTTTTGTGATCAGATGGTTGGGGGTTCAAGTCCCAGCCCAGGCACCACTGAGGTAACCTTGAGCAAGACACTGTCCTGCTACACTGCTCCCCAAGCACTGTAATAGCTGCCCGCTACATTTTATAGTTCATTTGGAAAGTGTCTGTTGCATTTACTTGATTGTTGACCTGATCTACTTTTAGGACTTGAAAGAAAATGTGAGTTCAGAGCGCTGGGCGGTCCATGCCCTGACTACATGTGTGGTTGGTGAGGTCATGTTGTGGCTGTCCAGTCATAGCTTGTGTGCTGAAACACTGCAGACCCCAGCTACCGATTATTTACTCACTCATATAAGGCTCTGGTGGGGCAGTAATGACCAACACATGCCGACCTGTCGGTGCCGTTTCCCCTAGCACCTCCAAACCTGGGCCTGCACAGGTCTGAGAGACCAGCCGTGGAGACGTTTGCATGGAAACCAAATTTGGCTGTAAAAACACAAAGTTCTTGTGGTGGTTACGAGTATCATGCAGAAGATATAGCTCCATAAGGAACCATGGAGCTTGGCCACAGGTCATTTAAAAGAGTTATGTTTGCAGGGCTGAAAAGTCTTGAAGGCCAGTTTGTACTGTAATAGGCCAGTTTGGAGCAGTTTGAGGGAGAGGCGTGTGGAATGTGATTGGGCTCAGAAGGCTAGAGGTGGGGTGGGGGGTGATGTTGTATGGGTTGGCTATGCTTTGAGTGCATTGGCAAGAGAAGACAGGCATATAGAAGGACTGGGCTGATAACAAGGCGCCAGCCCACATGATGCCTCTTCCTGATGGTGCCACCCACCAGACATTAATATGGCCTCCTACCAAGATTTGGGACCAGGCTAGCAGTCTGCAGGTTACTTTAATCAAACCTTGAAACTAAAGAAGCAACAACAACAAACAAAGCAACTAGTATCAGGGCAATGAATTAAGCATTTGTCCATATAGATGTTGCATGCTGCTTTTTCTTGGCATCAATTTCTGCTAAAATTCCAATGAGCACAAAGAAAACATCTTTGTGTTTACTTGTCATTAATTTGATGTTCTTGAGGAGCAGAAATGTCCCACGATTGTTACACATTGAGCAGTCAGAGGGTACACCCAGTACGGGGCAAGGATGAACCTCAAACCCCACAGGTTACAAAAACACTCTGGACTGACTCATTACTGTCCCCACAGGTAAAAACACAACATTACAGTCTGGACTGACTCATTATGCCCCACAGGTCAACACACAACATTACAGCCTGGACTGACTCATTACTGCCCCCACAGGTAAAAACACAACATTACAGTCTGGACTGA
The DNA here is from genome assembly GCA_037576955.1 of Lepidarchus adonis. Classification (NCBI taxonomy): domain Eukaryota; kingdom Metazoa; phylum Chordata; class Actinopteri; order Characiformes; family Lepidarchidae; genus Lepidarchus; species Lepidarchus adonis. Next base: position 18,269,542 of record JBBIGC010000131.1, read on the forward strand.
CTCATTATGCCCTACCGGTCAACACACAACATTACAGTTTGGACTGACTCATTACTGCCCCCACAGGTAAACAAACAGCATTACAGTCTGGACTGACTCATTACTGCCCCCACAGGTAAACAAACAGCATTACAGTCTGGACTGACTCATTACTGCCCCCACAGGTCAACACACACCTCAATGTAGAACTGCAGTGAATCTTCTTAGCACATTCAGTGTCTATCAGCACAGAAACTTAAGTTTGTTAGACTTTTAATAACCGTTTGGGTCACTAGTATGTTACTGGTTTCATGCAAGTACAGCTCAATGTGAACTTTTGACCCTCACCTTTACACCCACACCTTACTTCACTCCATTAGCAGTGTCCGGTTTCCTGCCCAGTACCCCCTCATGACGTGTCTGTTCAAACCTTGTAAAACAGCACCATTGCATCATCAACTTTACAGGGAGCGTTTTCCTTTATGGACTCGTAATTTTAGGTTAGTGTTTGTGTATTAGTGATGTCCAACTAATGAACAAAATGTTTTTTCTACACACAGTGCGTGTTAAGCTAAAGGCTGTAAGCTTTTACAATTTAAATGCAATGTAAAAATGTAAAAATTCTCTATGTAGAAAGTATCTGGTAGAGAAGATGTTTCTGTTGAGCTGCAGCCAGACTGATTCTGATTGCACATGAAGGAGATGTGAAAAAATGCAGTTATTTAATTTATTAAATAGATATAAATTATTGCAAGTAAAATAAAGTACAAATGTGAATAGTGTAGCAGGACAGTACCTTGCGGAAGGGTACTTAAGTTTGGGTCAGGATTTGAACCTGAGACACCTCTGATCGGAAGGGAAAGGACCAAACCACTAGATCAGCACTTCCCAACATGAGTCATGAATACAAGACCATGACATTGAGAGCATTACAGTCTACGCACTGAGCTCTGAATGATCTGAATGCACTTTCTGATCTTGAGTCAGACATGCTACTTTAGCAACAAAAGTGTGTTGTATATTATAACAAATTATATACATATTTATATCAATGCATTGTTGTGTAGTATGCAATCCAAATGCACAGTATGCAATCCAGTAGGGGTGTCTTACCCATGGGGTTAGTTGCTGAATTGAGTGTCACACTTTGTAGTTAACACACATGCTGAGGTCAAATCACATTCCACATGGCCCAGATGCTAAAGCCTGGAGTGATGATGTAATGGGAGTTGGATGTCTAGGCAGAGTGCCTTTGACGTTCCGTCTGAGAACAAAGCGCAACGAAAGCTGTTAAATGCTGTTGGGCTAGAGAGAGAGCGAGTGAATTAGTTAACTCTTTTACTGCCCTGTGTGTCACTTGGAGCACAATACACAATATTCTTACATTGTCTCAAATTGTGTTGTCTCAGATTGATTGCTACAGAAACAGAAATGGAAAATTATTGCATGGTGCATGACATTATTAAATCATGTCTAGGTCAGCAAACATTTCACCCTCTTTGATACAACGTGGACAGATAAAAGTGTGTATACCCGAAATAATATTAACAATTAACACTAAATGAACATTTTGTATAAAATTGGTACCTGTCATATTTAAACCTGACATCTAAGGTCCAGTGTTTTCTTTGCAATTGAATGATTTGGTATCATCATACCAAGCTTTTATGTGGGCAGTGATGGCCTAGTGCTTAGGACCTTGCTCATGAGAAAGGAAAGTCACAGGTTCAAGTGCATTTGTTAGAAAACAAGCCCACAATTTCAACATGGCATTTTTAGGTAAGTTTTGAAACTCTTCAATCAGAAATGTGACACATGTGGACACATTTTATTTACATCTGAGAAAATGCCCTTGATTTCCAAAAATTACATTGGAATAAGTTTGCATTATAAGCAAAGATCAGACCTTCTGCAGTAATGTGCTCTGGACAGATCAATCAAAGATAAACTCCGAGAACTGTTTAGGTAATAGTACAGATGTGTGATTTTCCTTGCCTCAGCTCAGCCTTGCCTTAGCACAGCCTTGCCTCAGCTCAGCCTTGCCTTAGCACAGCCTTGCCTCAGCACAGCCTTGCCTCAGGTCAGCCTTGGTTCAGCTCAGCCTTGCCTTAGCACAGCCTTGCCTCAGCACAGCCTTGCCTCAGGTCAGCCTTGCTTCAGCTCAGCCTTGCCTTAGCACAGCCTTGCCTCAGCTCAGCCTTGCCTTAGCACAGCCTTGCCTCAATTCAGCTTTGCTTTAGCACAGCCTTGCCTCATCTCAGCCTTGCCTCAGAATTAGAGCTTTTGGGTTCCAACAGTTTTATCACTCTTGCCCCATATGTCTAGCTTTGGTGATTAGGCCCTAAATGTCTATGTCCAGGCCTACAGCATGCAATGTCCTCTTTTTTTTTTTTTTTTTTTACTAAACGTTAACCGCTAAATGTGGAAAAAAAAGTTTGTTTTACACACGTTTACCGGACATGTCGTCCCGTGAGAGGCTTGTCGTCACAAAACCTCACATCTGCATCTGTTGTTTCTATTTATCGGCATTTACTCAACCCCTTTCCAGAAATCCTGCTGTTCTCCTGACGTAAAGGAGGTCCACATTTTCCAAACATGCATTAGGTCATTGCTAAGTTTGTCTTGTTAACCAGTAACACTGTCACAGCAGGCTGGATTTCATCACCTTAAAGTCTGGATGTGAACCTAATAAAACAGCTGTGTTACTTTGGGGGTGTATATCTGAGTCACTGATTTGCATCACTAATAGCAACATTAGAGCCTCTTCCTGGAGCTTTTTTAAACCCACACTGGCTTTAGCAGTTTAGATGCATGAGAATGATTTGCACTTTGCATACATTCATTTGTACATTATAATGTAATTTGTTTCAAAGAAGACTATTCTCAGTTCTGGACCCTATATACTGTAGCTGAATAAATTTCCCCTGACTGTTCGAACTGCAGAGAACCTAACTGTCTTCAAACGATGACTGGAAACACACCTCTTCAAAGAGCACCAAGGTTAAGAACAAAATGTCTCAGACTAAAGCTTTCTAAACTCTAACAATATCAGAAAAAATGGTAGGATCCTAGATTTGCAGCTCCTAACTGAAGTCTAGATTTACTGGTGTGAGGATGATCTTCAGCTCTGGTAGGATCTTGATGGACTAGCACCTCCTAACTGAAGTCTAGGTTTACTGGTGTCGGGGACAGGCTTTCGCTGTAGACTACAAAGCACAATGTGCATCACTGTAGATAATAGCGTCTGCCACATGCTAATGAAAATGTAAATGTAAAGGTGCATTCCTAAAAAATAACTAAAATGAAACATTGCAAATTCTTCAGTATTCATCACCCAGATCTTATGGTTTTCCAAACACGCCGTCACTAAATAAAGTCCATAAGAAATATTCAATATCACTTTAAGATCAGACATCCACACACGCACACACACATGCACATACACACACATGCACACACACACACATGCACACACACACACACACACACATGCACAGGAACCTCAGTCTGATGTTTTAGTGGCCTCTGATGATCTTATTGGCCTGTTTCTCATCTCCAGTCTCCATTCTCCATCATCAATCACTTTCTTCTTCCTCTCTTCCCATTGCACTCACTCTTATCTGTCTCTGTTGTCAGTGTACATCACAAGCAGTGTTAGAAGTTTTCCTCATGAGTTTTCCCCACTGCCTGAACTTAATTTGACATTTGACCCTGATTCTGAAGCTGGGTCGAGTGTGTACAGGGACGTGTGTACTTATTTTGGCACATTTTCAGTAGAAGAATGTCCGTCCTTTGTAGAAAAGACAAAAAGAAAACAGGGTGAAGCTACAAATGGGTGAAGCTACAAATGGGTGAAGCTACAACGACTTTGTAAAGTGTGTTACACAAAGCCACAGGCTTTAAAAATCTAAAGTAAAATCAATTTCTTTTAGTGCAGTAAAGATAAGGGTTACTCATATTAAAAAACAGATGCTGCTGAAATATAACTGGCTGAGACAGACTCACTACTACTTTAAAATGTTTAGTATTCTGATATTAATAAAAACTTTATCTACATAAAAAGTCCAAAATTTCATACAACATAAAAAAATACTCCACCTAATCTGATCTCTTCAACCCTTAATCAAGGTAAATCACTGTAACATGTCATATTCTGTCATGTTTAATGTGTGTGGGGGGTGAGGGGGGATGTAGATTGGGGGGGGGGGTTGCATTTGAGTGAAGACTTTGCAATAGAAAAAATATTGTTAATCGCATTGAAGAAGGGACTAGTCGGAGGACGGGCAGTTGTCGGGGGGTTAATTGTTGGAAGGAATGCGAGTGTTAATCTTAACAGAATTGTATCCTTCTTGACAGTTACCAGTAAAAATAATGGCACCATTTTATTAGTAGATGTCATTTATTATGGCTCATAACATCATAGCACATTTGCAGTGACATGTTTATGTCAATGTAACGCAATGTGAATATTCAGTTGAAGATATTTTTTTCATCACTTACACAGTGATACAACATGAAGTAAAATGTACCCAAAGAGTAAACACACATGAAGTGACCAGGAAGCTGGGAAGGTTAAAACAGGGTTACCCTGATGATATGCAAGGAACATCTCTTTGTCTCAGGACTGTATAAATGCATGTGTGTGTGTGTGGGTGTGTGTTTGTGTGTGGGCGGGGGGGGGGGGGGGGGTGTGAAGGTGTGTGTGGTGGGTGGGGGGGTAGAGTGTGTGCGTGTGCGTGTG
>JBBIGC010000131.1:18278522-18294918 GCA_037576955.1 Lepidarchus adonis
GTGTGTGTGTGTGTGTGTGTGTGTGTGTGTGTGTGTGTGTGTGTGTGTGTGTGTGTGTGTGTGTGTGTACACTTTGGCAGGAAGTGGATTTGTGGGGTGGAGGGTTTATGAGCAGCAGAGGTGAACAGTAGACATCAGTGAGTGACTCAGTCCTGTCTTTAGCCTGCTCCCTGATGACTGATGTCTAATGGACAGCGCCTGAAGGTTCTGATCGTTCTCCTGTGTTCTCACTGCTCCCCCTCCCCGTCTGCCCTATTTTCTGTCTGTAGCCGTCTGCGGACGGCCCACTAACCCTGCTCGTGTGAAGCCCTCTGTCATTTCGGCCTGGATTTGTGTATTTTTAGCCACCTGAGGCTGATTCACTGTGTGCCTGCTTGTTCACACCCACTGAATGATTTCTGCCCGCTGAGCAAAACAGCCAGCTTGTTTATGAAGCCGGTCTGTTTTTAGGCCTGCATTGAGCGGTTCCTTTTAGGCTTTAAGCTAATACTTCCCTTATTACTTCAGTTATCTTCCATTATCCCACTGAATTTTAGGAATATTGTTGTGCTTTAAATGTGACAAATATAGTTTTTAATTTCATAACTACAAAGTGAAAGCTTAGAATAAGCTTAGAGTGTTTGACCTGAAACTTTGTGGTCCAAATGCTATAAAAAATGTTTTATAATAGATTTTAGTTTGTAAGATTAGGACTTTTTTTTGTTAATATTAGAATATTATCTTATGAAGCCTTCTATTTTTTATATCAGGGTTTGTTTTTTGTGATATTAGGACTTTTAATTTGTCATATCAAGGTTTTATTTAGTCATCGTATGGCTTTAATTGGCTCAGTGTAGGACTTGTATTTTGTCAATCTTTTTCTTGCTTATTAGGATTTTTATTTTGCAGTCGTATATTATTGTTTTGCTTTTATTTTGTAATATTAGGACTTTTAAATTGTCATAGGTGTGTATCAGATTTTCCGTTTTCACCCACTGTTCTGTTCTGGTTCTTGCACTAATTCTTTGGACCATTTTGATCCAAAAATGTTTGTTTGGCAGCTGGAGCTAAACAGTTTTGCAGATTTTTAAGCTGTTCGTCCAGTGCAGACTGTGACGACGTCAATGGACATGTCATTCTACAATCTGGACAAGAGGTGAATAATATATGCAAAATAATGGATAATATTTTTGGACAAAAACAAATATCTGCAGTAAGAGAACAAAAGCACACAGGTCATTTGAATGATGCTTGAGCTAGAATGATGCTTCACACCGCTCTGAATGGCTTGACATGTTAAAGGCAGTGTTAAATGGGGCCAAATCTTTTGACGTATGAGACAATGGAGGCAGTCAAGACAAAAATAATTATAATAACAAGAAAAAAATACATTAAAAAACACAAGCACAAAAACACATTCTAATTATTGGCTTGCCTGCATTATATATCATCATCTCTCCAACAAAATACCAGCAGTGAGTCTTAGAGTCTCCTAGAAATCTCATATTTATTAATGACAATTTATAAATGTGAACACACCCCATCAAACAAAGAGCACCACCTTTAAACCATCCACAGGTGGAGCAGGTGGCCGCTCTCAGCAGGACCTGCTGTTCAGGGCTGTTCTATTGTGTTGCTTCACCAGTGAAGATTTTTTTTAATTAAATTTTTTGTTTGTTTGTTTTTCCCCTTCTGAAAGATGCCTAGACAAAGAGTCAAAATCTCTCACTCTCTGCCTGTCTCTCTTTCTCTCTCCCTTTCTTTATCGCTTTATCTATCTATCTCTATCTCTTGCTCTATCTAGCTCACCCTCTGTCTCTCTCTCTCTCTCTCTCTCTCTCTCTCTCTCTCTCTCTCTCTCTCTCTCTCTCTGCTAGTGAACAGTAGGTTGACGCATCTTATTGCTTATAATGTATTTGGATCGACCCACATCGTCAAAGACAAAGATTTCTTTCTCTTTCTCAGCGTTCGCCCTGGCCCGTGGCTGCAGCCGTGTGTGTGTGTGTTTGTGTGTATGTGAGTGTGTGTTTGTGACTTGGCACTGAGGCTGTTTCTCAGTGTTACATTCTACCCTTTGGCTCTGAGCACAGACAGCTCTGACTCCTCCCGCCACATGCCCAGGAGACTGACTGACGCTGCCTGTTTACTGCCCACACACACACACAGACACACACACACACACACACACATTAACCCTCCAGCATAAGATGCCATAGCTGAAACTCGTTCATTAGTATTATTGTCACTATCCTGAACAACCCCACATAACAGGGTGTCAGTCCCAGTCCTGAGCTGGTTTATGTGTTTACGGTTTTTCTGTGTATTTTTAGTTGTACTGACGCTATAATTTAGCCAGGACGCATAAAGCAGCATAAGACACCTTAACAATCTTGGGTCATAAAGCCAGAAATGGGCCGGATGACACAAACCCTGTTAGCATGTGAGCTAAAACGAGTGTATGCGCTGGGTGGTACTGTTTGTGCATGAGGGTGGGGGGTTGGGGCTCAGTTAAAAATAAAAATGCACTGTGGTGTCAGCGAGACTGTTTTTGTAAGGGGATGAAGCCGTAACTGTGCTACTCTAATTCCCATCAAAATAACAAAAAAACAAAAATGTGTCAAACTGGCCGCTTTATTAGAAATACTCCCACTACTTTGCACCTGAGAATATGAAATGCAAACCATTAATCTGCACAGAAATATTTATATAGAATTTAATTTTGGGTGGTTCACCCAGTCATTTGTTATTGAGTATCTGCCAATACTGAGTCCTGATGCGATATTTCTATTTTCCTAGATAACTGTTTCACAGCGCCCTCTTCAAGCACAGGTTATTAAAATCCAGTGTGTACTTGACAAATGAATTCTCACATTGTCTAAAGCAATGAATTCAGTTATTTTGGTGCTGAATCAATTGGTGCATTACTCATGGCCTCTGGGCTGCTTTCATTTTCCAGTTTAAAACATATTGATATATCGCTATGTCATTGTCATGCTATATATCGATTATATTTGCTGTATCACGATAGTATCGTTATCGTGGGCAAGGTCTTGCATATCATGAGATACACTGCGATCCCCACCCCACAATATACAATATATACGACTATACAGGGTACAATAGACTGTAAATAGACTGTATAGTATACAAATTCTGCCACTGGTTTTGAATGCTGTAACTTTCTGCACTCTGTCACCCTCCAGATGTTCTCCTCTTTCTCTCACATGGACCAAAGCCTTTAAGAAGAAAGCAATGCTTACAGTACAGCTGGCAAACACACATTAGAGCTGGGGTTTTATAGGCCAGTTCAGTGCACATTGGGGTTGGTAGCCAATGCTTCTCAGCCTGTCTACCTCTGTACATATGGACTCCACGCTAATGTGTACTTCTCTGAAACGAAGGAACTGTTTTCATTACCACGTAGAGAAGACGAAGACGTACTGTGACTTCTCCTTAACAGGTATAGAGATCTGACATCCATGAATGCTAAAAAGGAAGAAGAAAATTCTCCATCCTTCTTCTAATAAACCAAACATCTGGAGTGAAGGTCTGAAGAAGGCCAGATGAAAAAATATTCAATCACATTAGATTACTTGTTGCATGACCTCGGAAGCTGTCCAAGAGCAACACGGCTCCACCAGCCATGTGTGTCTTCAGCATTTTTGTCTAATGTATGCTTTTTCAAAGTTCTGTCTCCTAGACCCTCAGGCCCTGGAGGCTGGGAACAGAGCGAGGTGTGTGTTTGTATGTGTTTCTCCCAGACTTCGCCGAGGGCACCATACAGGTCAACTTCCTCTAAAGTCAGAATTTCACTGCTCTCTCAGGAGCTTTTCCTTTTGACCCAAAACGTGTGTGTTAAGGTCACGAAAATGTTTAAAGCAGCAATAGGATGGTATTAAGTATTATCATAACATAGCCAGAGTTTCAGCGAAAAAACCCTCCTCTCTCATTTTTAGGAGGAGAGGGTTGTTTCTGTTGGCATCCGAGGTGTGCTTTTCACTTAGTTTTTCTTTCGTCCAGCATAATTAGTATTTCGCGGCGCTCGGGAGTAAAATATACGAAGTGCTGCCAATGAGCTGCCAAAAACAACTCGCCAAGCGGTTTGTGGAGGAACACTAGAACATTTGTAGGCTGTAAACTCATGGGGAGACCGTGTCTGAACTTCAGAATGCAAACTGGGGAACCGTAGCATCTGGCCTCAACCTCACACCAAATATGAAGAAACTCGCTATTAATTGCACTGCTAGTCAAACTCCGAGTGATGTGGGTCCTCCCATTGTTTTTGTTGCAGATGATTGGAAGTGGTAGAATATATGGCTGCAAATGATCCTTTGTTTTCAATGGCTGACTTGACACTTGCATGGTCCATTTGCAACAGACGTCCATTGTGACATGCCCAGAATTTAATTGAGTATTTGCTTTATAAGGACTTCTTTTCAGGTGGAGTACATAGGTATGTATAAGTGGAGTTAGGCATTCCAGGTGCTAGTATCAAAATACTGGTTGGTTATTCGTTGCTTTCCATTGGCAGTGGTGATCTAGTGGTTAGGACCTTGCTTTTGTGAACAGAGGCTCGTTGGTTCAAGTCCCAACCCAGGCACCAACCATCCTGCTACAAGGCTCTCCAGGTGCTGTTGATATCTGACCATTGGGTACATTTCATTGTGGTGTACTTTGTATGATGGAGTGTGTTCACAATCACAATTAGTTACTTTCCCTTATTTTAAAATGGGGAGTCCTGGCAACACATGCCCAGAAAAAAAATGTGTTGCAGTAGAGTAGTTAAAACTGGGGAATTGGAGCATCTGGCTTCAACCGAATATAAAGAAATTCATTCTTAAGCACACTGCTAGTCCAAATCCAGGTGATGTGGGTCCTCCCATTGTTTTTGCTGCTGAGTGCACATTTGTGTGATGGGGTGTGTTAACTATGACAAATAGTCTCTTTCACTCATGTGAATACAGAGAATAAAATTGCTGCCAATGAGCTGCCCGAAACAACGTGCTGACCAGTGAAGATGAAGAAATTATACAGGCTTACTACAACTAAATTTTACAGTAAAACAACCGTTTTGCTCGTATTTGATAAGTTCCTTCTGGAATCCTTATCTCTGGCACTGCTTTATCTCTGACTACACTGACTGCTGATGTTTGCTAGTTGCAGATGTAAACCCATTATAGTGAGTCATAACCCCGTCTGAAGAGGCAGCCTGTGTTACTGGTCTGACATGGAAACATACTGGTTTCCCCTTGCTGTGTTTAAATCATGGAACATTTCCCTGCTCATGTCAATACACTTGATCTGATCAGTTTTTTAGCTATCACATCAAAATTACATCATTAATTTCAATCAGTCTTTATTTTGTCCTTCTCATTGGTTTAACCAAATATCTGGTCATTATACTGGAATATGGGGACTATGGACAGTGGTGGCCTAGTGGTTTGGACCTTGCGCTTCTGATCAAAGGCTTGTAGGTTCAAGTTCTAGACTGGGAATCACTGAGGTACCAAAGTACCATGCCAATACACTGTTCCCCAGGTACTGTTGATAGATTTAGAGGTTGTTTTTTTTTTTTTTTTAGATTTTTTAAATTTAATAGCCTGCATCACTAATGGTATTCTACCAAATATGGGTTTATGAGATTTGCAAATAATTGCATTGTCTTTAATCCCCTTTTTCTGAATTAATCCACATTTTACTCATCTGAGGCTTAGGAGCAATAGTTCAAGGGCACTTCAATCTGCTGTGGGTTCCAGAAATCGAACCCATGACCCTTTAGTCACAAACCCACTTTTTAAAACTATTAGGCCACATCTGCACCTGTTCATCACACTTTGTGTTATGGGGTGTGTTCACATAGACGCAGTCAAAGTGAATGTGTATATAGATGTTTATTAATGTTATAGTTATTCCTTATGCTGCTCTGCTTGCTGCTCTGCTGTTTATTTGTATTCTGCATGAGGCTTGTTTGTTCATTTGTATTCGTGTCCTTCAGCTGAAGGTGATTATAATCCTGTTTATTTATTTGTTCCGTCATTTACCGAAATGCTTCCCTGTTTGATGTGCTAATCCCATTCTTGTCTCATGACTTTGCTTTATTAATTTGTGTTTATTGAGTTGTTTGTTTGTTTGTTTATATTTGCCTGCGCCACGAGAGTGACTCAAGTGATAAAAAGCAGGTGAGAAGGAAAACTCTTTATGGACAAAGGACAAACGTTCTAATGAAAAAGCAGAAAGCAGATCAAATGGAGTCGAAGGGAGATGGCCGATAGTGTGCTGGTATTAAAGCATTGTGTAACAGTCTAGACGTGGTGGTAACTGTGTGCTAGCTGCCATGGGGCGGATATTGCAAACACATGGGCTCTTCCCATCAGGACCCCCATGCTTACTGCTGCAGCTCCCCTTCCCAGAACTGGTGTAAATCTCACGAAGGCTGACCCCTCTCTCCTGCTGGGGTGGAACCATGCGCAGAGGAACGTCACACTTCAGCAAGAACTCTGTTCTCTTGGGAAAATATGTGTGGACGTTCATGGGGAATGTGCACTGACCACCACATGCAGGGAAACACTCAGTTTTCCAATTTTTCTATACAGTGGATGCTGTTAGGCTGCCATAGATTTATTCACATACACTGTTCTTTAAGTGCAACATGTGGGATCTGTCCATTTTATCCATCCAAGGCAATGAGCTCGCACACCCCAAGCAGTAGACATACACCTTCAAAGAAGCTGTTGCTTAATGGCAGTTCAGCTGGTGGCTGGTTCTGGATATCGAACCAGTCACTCTTTGGTCACAGACCCACTTTTCTAACCATTAGGCCTTGATTGTCCACACACGTGCCTCCATTCAGAGCAGCTAACCAATTAAACTCAATTAATTTATTAAAATTGAAATGTATCTTCTCAATCAATTGGCACTGATTAGTTGGCATTCCGTTGGAAGATTGTGGGTTGGATCCCAGGTCGGCCAAAGGTGGGATTCCCACGGTTGCTCCGGTTTTCAGCCACTGTCCAGACGCTTGTAGTTTAGGTGGCTACTCTAAACTGTCCATACTGTAGGTGTGAGTGTGTGTGAATGCTTGTCTGTCTGAGTGTTGCCCAGTGGTTGATTCCAGCTTCCCTGTGACCTGAAATAAATAAGTGGTTTGGAGAATGAATGAATGATTGAATGAGTGAATTAATGAATACAAAAGCAAAAAGAAACTGATAAAAAGTGATGTCTCACTTTCAACATTTGATGTTTTCTGAAATATTAAATCAAATATGTGATTAATTAATTATTGTGTTCTGTCTTTATTCTGTTTTATTTTACAACTTTTTTTGGAATTAGGATTGTGCATTATTCTCAAACGTGAATTTTGATACCTTTAACACAGATACCAAAATGTTTTGTAATTGCGACGCACAGGGCCTCAGCGGTGGTGGAATCAGGAAGCATTCTGTGTGAAATGATGGGGCTGTGAGAGGGAAAAGCATGTTGTGTGTTGAGGAAACGAGATGCTGGAAGAGTTTACGGGTCCACAGCTATGCAGTCGTTGGTATTATTTTACACGTCTCCAGGCTATAAGAGGAGAAAAAATTGCACAGTGGAAAACCTCATATTTAACACAGCTTGGGCCACAGTTGTGTTCATCTTTGTTTTATTTATCTTTCCCGGTCCTGCTAGGTCAGCCTCAGGCCAGGTCCACGCCCTTGCCGCCATCTTTACCCAGCTCCTCCGAGGCTGCCGCCTTGCTGAGGAACAACAGCAAGCCCATCACACAGCAGGCCCACAGCAATGGAGTTAAGAACCTAGCTCCACTACTGCGGGCAGCGTCTTCATCCTCCTCCTCTTCATCCCCACCTCACAAGAATCCCAAAAAGCTGCAGTCGAACCCGTCTCTCAACAGCCAAAGCAGCAAGAGGAGCAAAGGAAGCTCTAAGTCCAACAGCTCCCAGATCCCAACGGAGGCTCAGGATGGTGAGTACCGCCTATAGTAGTTCATGTTCAATGTATATATTCAACGATATGCAGAGGTCTACGAAAGAAATTATTTTATTTTATATGCACATGCACAAATCAGCCATGATGTTAACTCCGTCATGCTGCTGAAACAGCTCTGATCGGACCACGCGAGCTAGTCTTCCTCAAATGCATCAGTGAGATTTGGGTGCCCATGACCTAGTTGTCCTTCCTTGGGTCATGTGACTAACTAACAGACCTGGAACACTCCACAAGACCTGCTGTTCTAAAAATGCTCTAGCCATTACAATAAGGCATTTAGACCCTTACACAGCTTCCAGCACATCAACCTCAAGAACTGACAGCTCACTTGCTGTCTAATATATCCCATGAATTTGCCATTGTAATGAAAGAACTAGTAAATAATGTTCATTTCATCTGGCTGTGGTGTTAATGTTATGGTTCCTTCCAAGAACCCTTAAACGAGCTCAGTTACTGAGTAAGTCACCCGTCCAATATTATGTGGAAACATCATCCTGAGCGTGATGCCCACTCTTGCTCCATCACTACACAATGTTCTGGGATCTCAGCACCTTTTGAGTATGTTCTTCTTCTATGACGTTTAGGTTAGCATTGCTGGTGCTTTATTGGCAAGTGTTTTGCTGATATAGAATCAATGGAACCTTAATATACATGAACCATAAATTGTTTGGGTCCTAAATTCTCTGCTTGTGGTTTTTCCACTTTTCCCCTGATATAGTTCTCTAATGTTCTCTGTGGTTGTCTCAGACTGCTGCGTGCACTGCATCCTGGCCTGCCTTTTCTGTGAGTTCCTGACGCTGTGCAACATTGTGCTGGACTGTGCCACGTGCGGCTCGTGTGCCTCGGACGACTCGTGCTTCTGCTGCTGCTGTGCCTCCGAGGAGTGTGGTGACTGTGACCTGCCCTGCGATATGGACTGCGGCATCATTGACGCCTGCTGCGAGTCCGCCGACTGCCTGGAGATCTGCATGGAGTGCTGTGGCCTCTGCTTCTCCTCATGAGAGCCCGCTTTAGGGCGCCATGTCTTTCGCACAGGACTCCGCCCTATTGTTGAGACTTGGGAGGACACCGGGATTGGCTGGAAATGGGTACAAACAGAAATATACACAATCAGAGGCAAACAGGGCAAACGGGGACCATAAAGAGTGCCATGACTGAGCAGCAGTTCTGTGGCCCTGAGCTCATTTCAAGAGTCAGCAGTTTTTCAGTGTTGTACTGCTCTGATCTTCTTTGTATGTTGGTATTAAGGTTTCTTAACGTTCCCATGACCCATGTTAAGTAATGTGCACACTTAGGCCTTGTCCACATGAGCGTTCAGATCTCAGATATTTTGAAGCAGTGCTTGAAGAACTTCAGTAAGACTTTCATTTGTTTGCCACTGTTGAACTCCCAACCTGCAGTAATATTGTGTGTTGACCTGTGGAGGCAGTAGTGAGTCAGTCCAGGGTGTTTTTGTAACCTGTGGGGTTTATCCTTCATTAGACTGAAGACATATAGATCAGTTGTCTTTATTAGAGCTGAACCTTTACATCCTTATGTTAATGATCTTCCTGATTCAGTGACATAGGCAGAGAAAACATCGCCCCCTACTGGGCTCACCCTCTGACTGCTTAACATGTACAAGTCATGGAACATGTCTGCTACTCCAGAACATTCAGTAAATGGAATGTAAACTCAATAAAGGCACTCACTGAGATTTCAACAGAAAATGACACCATGATATAGATGTTTTTAATGCCATCTGAACACACATCCACCTAAGTATGGGTCCTTAAATCCTGTGTGGACCCTGATTTACACTAAAAAACAAAAAAAAGGTTTCGGTTTAATCCACACTTTCCTGACCGCTTGATTTAGGCATCCATTTGGATAAGACGGCAAAAGGGTAACTTGGAGCAGTGCCAAAGAAAAACTGTATTTGGTTTTTTAACAAAAACCTACATTTAAATTTAAATTTTACTTACATTTTAACCTTGAATTATTACTTATTTTAAATGTGAAAATCATATAGAAAATCATATTATAGTCAAATTTAAAAAATGTTTAATTGAACTGCAATTTGTGGCTGTGATTTTTATTCACTGACATTGTAGTGGACATTTCCAATGTTCTGTAAAAAATTTTATTTTGAAAGAAGGCATAAGTATTAAATTAAATTAAAAATTAAATTAAATTAAATTAAATTAAGTTGATTAAACAAGAAGTGTATACATTAATAACATGCTTGAAATGCAAGTTAAACAGCCAATCAGCTTATTTAAAAAGCATGTTTAAGTCTGACTGACAGAATTTCAGTGCTCTACTCTAATTGAACCCTCACTGAAAATGTTCTTTAGGAAACCAAGAGTGGTTCTTCTGGAATTGCTCCAAAGACCCTTTTTTTTTAAAGTTTATTTTCATCCATTGCTTCTCATAGTGGTGCCTCTTTCATGAAAGTTCTTGAAAGTTCCTGAGATTTTTGCTCCAGACATGTCTGTAAGGTAACAATCATGAGAGGTCAATCGTGAAAGTCATGAAGAATCTCAGCAGCATTTAAGTTTGGGTTTATTTGGATCATTTCCATTTTTTAGCTCAAATAGTTTTATTTTGGGCAGTTATGGGCCATCTTTGAGAAAAAGCCAATCTTCACAATATTGTTTTTTGGTTTATACATTCCACAATAATACACCAACACAATGCTTGAATTACAAATGAGTGCCTTTCCGAAACATCAGGTCAAAGCAATGTAAATTCACGAAAAATTTTTACCAAAGATCAGATTTGATTTCTTGGGTTTGGCAAATTGATGACACTCTGTTTTTAAGATTATTCAACATATTCTAATGCAAATGGTCAACTCTGAATACGCTGATTACACTGCTGTCCTCCATCCACCAGAGGTGCTCTGTTCCCCTTTTGCCATGGTAGGCAGGATTACCAAAGCCTTGAACTGTGAGCTGGAGAAAGAACTGTTTATTTAATACTGGTGCAAATGTACAGTTATAATGCTTCAAACTTATTCAAACATGTGAATGGAGATGCCTGTTACTCCTTATATCTCATCCTGTGATTTCACCCCCCAACACATACCCCTGGCCCTCTCTCAATTATATATTGTTCATTCCGTTTGTTTCCATCCTTCATGCTGGAGAATTAAGCCCTAATCAGGTTGGTTTAGACATGCACTCTTAAAAAATAAAGGTTCCTATCTGATTTTTTTTACATATCCATACTTAACTGGTGAAGAACTTTTACATAATGTGAATGTTGTTTTATGTTCTGCAGAGGTTCTTCACATTTATAACAATGTTTTTAATGGACAATCTACTGAATGGGATTTTTAGAGAACCAAACGTTTTTTCTATGGTATCTTTCCAAACATCTCTTTCTGTACCTTTATTTTTAAGATTCTTTTGTTGAATTGTCCATGTCTTCAATGCTTATCTTAGCAGATTGGCAGCAGAAGTGCCAGTGCCCTTCATGAATTCTGAGCAGATTACAGGGTGATCTTTTCTACTGTTGATAATGACATTTAAGACTGTTCTAGGGTTTTCTTTATCATTATAAATGTCACATATCAGCACCATTATGTGCCAAATATGGCCTAATAACATGCAGAACTGTTAAATTATGGTACTGTACTAGTTTCCTATATTATCAGCAGTATTAATGGAAAATTTAAAACGACCACTGTCAATAGAGCACACAACAAACAGTGACTGAAAGTTTGAGAACTTTTGACCTACAATGTCATGAGATTTCCATCTTAAAAGTAGTTAAAGAGAACCCCATTAAATAAAAAGAGACAAATACCTTATGCTTTCATTTATTTATTGAAGCAAATATAACATTACGCATATGGGCAGAAGTGTGCAAACTCTTTAGGATTTTCAATTCATTTAAAACTGAAAGTAGAGATGTTTTCAGTCAGTGGGATGATAGTGTGAGTAGCCGTCCTGCTCTATATAACAAAAATAGTGATCTTAAACATCTGGAAGTGTATTATGGCAAAAAAAATTGAAAAACGATTCAGAGTTACAGTTACAGTGCACAATCAAACCTATTGTGAATAAATGGAAATTCAAGACAAATTGAATTGTAGGCAACTAAAGGCCTTTCTCTCATTGGTTAATATTAATCTTCGTTAGCCCACCACCGGGAGAATGCTGAACAACAATGGTGTGCATGACAGGGCTGATAGAACAAAGCCACTATTCTTTATAAATAACATTTCAGCCCTTCTACAGTTTCTGAAATATCACATAGACAAGCCAGGTGGCTTTTAGATAAAGAATGTTCTGGAGGTACAATGTTTAGACAAAGCAAAGCACTGCAATCTAACACAAGAACATTATCCCCTTTGTGAACCATGGTCATAAAATGTCCCTGTTTGGATCTGCTTTGCAGCATCTGGGCCAGGATAGCTTGCAATCTTGGAACAATAAATTCTGTATACCAGCAAAACCCTTGTATGAAGATACAGTGGTAGATGTAAGCTGTAGTATTGACCTTAACCCTGTAGAAACCCACCAGAGCTAATGTTCCTCCAAGCTGAGTTATATTATTTTGTAGTTTTTGCTGTTGAAGGGATCACACCACAAACTAAAAGTTCACTTTTTTAAAGGACTATTTACTTTAATAAATATATGGTGTTATATTTCTATTTCATTTGTTTAATTGGGGTCTCTCTACTTTTATGCTGAAAATCTATTTTAGGTCATATTCATATAGAAAATATAATGGGGTCACAAACTTTCAAGCAACACTATAACAATGGAGTATAAATGGACTGCTTCAGCAGTAGAACTCCCCCCAAATGTAAAATAATTATGAAGAAATCAGTCGAACTAGGGTTGCCAGGTATGAGCTCAATTCTTTGTCTGATCAGCATCTCACAGTACATGCATCCCATTTGTTGGAATAGGTGAAGAGACATTCTAGACATTTTTGCAATTATCTGGAGATGGTGCCATTAATATTTTGAACACACAAGGTGGATAAGATGGCGGATCCTGCCCCCGACAGTAGACCATTTCAGAAATTGGCTAGAAGCATGCTCCCCCAAACATGACCCTCCCAGGTAGTGCATGGTGGGACAAAAAAAGAAAAGTGTTCTTTAAGCAATTCATCTAAGGACTGTTCTAGTTTCCTAAAGAACCAGTGCAATATGTAAATGAGGAACTTTTTAAAGATGTGTGAGTGATTACTTGCCATTGTGAACACAGCGTTGTGTAATGTGCACCACAATGAAATGCGACCCTCAGATTTGACCAATCCATGTAAGAGCAATGGGCATGGACAGCACATGGGGATAGTACGTTGCTCACAGGTACCTTTACCTGTCCTGTCAAAGGATAACTCCTAACTGTTACACTACCACTGCCCTATTGGCAAAGTGATTAAGACCTTACCCTTGTGATCTGAAGCTTGTAGGCACCAACGAGGAACCATCCTGTTACACTGCTTCAGGGTGTTATTGATAGCTGTCCACTGCTCCATGGGAGGAGGGATTAAAGGTCACATTTTATTCTGGTTCACTTTGTGTGATTGGGTGTTTACAACGACAAATCATAACTTCACTTCACACACTCACTGAAAGGATCTTTAGGGAACCAAAATTGTTCTTCTGTAGTATCATGCGAAGAACATGTTCTGACATCAACTAGTGTGTAGAATAATGTTTTATTTTTTATATTAGTATTTTTTTATATTGCTAATATGGTATTGAATCAAATACTGAGATTCAGACACCAGATTGGATCATTTTGCCAATCAGGAACCATCCTGATTAGAGTTTTACATACAGTACCAAGTAGTAAACTGTATCCAACAAGAGCAGCCCATTGAGATCACTTCATTGTTTCATTAGTGTTTCAGCTCATTGTTTGAGTTCACTGCTTTTATTGAATTCAAACGTTCAGCTTTCCTGAGCTTTTTCCTGAGATCTTTCAGTCTAACCAAAGGTCAAGAACAGGAAACTAGCTAATCGCGTAGTGAGGTTTCTTTCGGTACGTTTTATACACTAGTGACTCCACTAAGGTCGTAACTAACAGTCATAATGAACTAATCTCATCAGATGCATTGATAACTTTGTTTGTCTTTCTTTTCTGCAATGTTTACAGCAGCAAATATATCTCAGTGGCAATCTTTACCATTAGAAACTGGAGATAAAATGATAAACTTGACAAAAAGAGGAGATATGTAAAACTCTTCATTTATACTATGAAATAAAAGACCTGTCTGAAAATAATGTGTTGTTCCATCAATTCCCATACAGTCCATTCATATCCTCTGTTATGAGAAATGTGTCCCTTCTTCAGGTAATATCTAGAATAGTTTGACATTCTTTATCCTTTTGTCATGAGATGAGAAGTTTGAAATGTTGAAACACATTTCACTATTGCATAAGCTGCCAAAAAGTGAAGAGAAAAGTGGCGGTTTGTGAACATTCTCAGTCACACAAAGAGTGAAATGTGGCCTATGCCTTTAACCCATCCACACATGGTGCAGGTGGCAACAATCAACAACGTCAGGGGAGCAGTGTAGTGGGGACGGTGCCTTTCTCAATGGTACTTCAGTGGTACCTGGGCCAGGACTTGAACCTGCAACCTTCTGATCCCATGGGCAAGCCACTAAAGCCATATTCTAATAGCTTCATAGTGGTTGCTAATGAATGCCAACATTCATTTAGCACCTTCTCCCTGTTCCCCTATATATCTCTGTAAAAAAATAATACCACTTCTGTATTTTTCTTAAATCAGCATCTCTAATATGGCAGGCATTTTATTCCAGTGTCTGTTGGATTTAAAGAGAAAATCTATGAATAAATAAAAACTTCTTGCTTGCAGTAGGACCTGTCTGAATGGAGCAAACAGAATGTGTGAATTATTAGTTCTTATTAGTTATTATTAGTGATATTTAGAATGGAATTGAATCTTCTATTCATTATTTAAGGTCTGTTGTGTGTTGTATAGTGTTGTTATAGACTGGTTTTATACTTGGACGTCTTAGAACCATCACAGCTGGAGATGCTGCTGGGATGCTTGATCACTTTTTCTCCTATCCATTCCCATCTCACTTTTTGTAAATGTGTGATAGCTTGTAGACTCTGCAGGATGATGGAAACTTTGGGATGAAAATTTTACAACCTTGATCTTTTCTTTCTCTCTTGCACCCTCTCTAATTTCTATCTTCATCACTCTCTCTGTTCCCCCTTTTAAGTTTTGCTCTCCCACGCTTTTTTATCTCCATTCTTTCTTTCCTCTCTGATGCTTTTATTCTAATTTCCCCCCACCCATCCACACATTGAGTAGCAGACAGGGGGCAGTGTAGCAGGATGGTACCTTGCTCACCTCTGGTATCTGGGCTGGGACTTGAACCTACAACCTTCTAATCAAAAGGGCAAGATCCTACCCACTAGTCCACCACTGCCCAGCACACATTTCTTAACTTCTGCATGAAATAAACTGAGACTCTTCTTATCACTGTTGGCTAGGGATATAAGGGTTCCTCAGGGTTCCTCATGGTTACTCCCAAGGTTCCTCCAGCTCAGGGGCTCTGACTCGGATTCTGTAAAGTTGCTTTGTAATAACACCATCTGTAAAAAGAGCTATAGAAACAAAACTATTTTTTCCTTCTTTCACTCCTTTCTTTACCTATCATTCCTCTCCGCTCTTTTAGTCTCACACTTTCTTCCTCTGTCTCTTAATCTCACTCTCTCACCTCTTTTTTCTCTTTTTACTCTCTCTACTTCTCATTTCTTTCCTCTCATTATCATTCTTTGCTTCGTCCTGAACACTCTTCTCTTTCACTCTTATTGCTTCCCTTCCCTCTCTTTTTATCTCTCTCACTCTCACTCTTTATCCTACTCTCTATCACTCTTTCTCTGTCTCTCGTTTTCTCTCACTCTTGCCCTCTTTCTCACACAGTATCCTTCTATCTCCCTCGTTCTCTATATATATAGTACAGTACTTCACAAAAGTTTTTTTTATGAATATTTTTTAAATATTTTATTATATCTTTTCATGGTACAACATATGACAAAATAAGACAATTTGATACAATGTAAAGCTTGCACAACAATGTAAATTTGCTGTTCCCTCAAAATAACTCAATTCACAGCCATTAATGTCTAAACTGCTGGCAACAAAAGTGAATACAAGTGAGCACGTGCACTCAACTTCTTTGGTGGACCATGGTGAAACCTGTTCTGAGTGGAACCTGTTTTGTTAAACCCCTGTGTGGTCTTGGCCACCGTGTTGCAGCTCAGTTTCAGGGTGTTGGCAATCTTCTTAAAGCCTAGGCCATCTTTATGTAAAACAACAATTCTTTTTTTCAGATCCTTTTTGCCATGAGGTGCCATGTTGAACTTCCAGTCAAGTCAAGTCAAGTCAAGTCAATTTATTTATAGAGCGCTTTTTACAACTGACATTGTCACAAAGCAACTTTACAGAGT
>JBBIGC010000131.1:18305604-18319186 GCA_037576955.1 Lepidarchus adonis
ATTCATCTACTGGCTCTGATGGGCTCTTAGAGTGCGAACATACTACAGTGCCCTAAACTCTGGATCGAGATGTAATCTGTCTGCAAAGAAACACAGCATTTAAACATTGATTTTTGGCAGATTTTTTTCTGCCAGGTTGGAGGACGTACACAGGAATGCAATAATAACTTTATTTATCTAGCACTTTTCATACATTTCATATCGTTCTAATATTACTGTGCAAGCATGATTAAAAAGGCAAATATTTTAGAGAGAGGTAGCATTAGAAGCAGAAAAAAATATATAAAATTATTTAACTAGATTTGGGCGATTGGAAAAAGTGTCAGTGAAATCTAATGAACTGCAAATGTGAGGTTTCAGGTTCTTCTTAGAACTGGAAAGACATGAGGCCTAGATTTGTGTTGCCTAAACCCAAAAATCTGGTTCTGGTTCACATTTCTTGCATTGGACTGGAACAGGGGATAATCTTAAGTGGTGATGGGGAATGTAATCCATATGTTACTGGCATATTCCCATCAGTACGTAGCAGCACTTAGGAGAGGAGCAGTTATGAAATGGAACAAATTGTGAGGGAGTTGGAACAGTTTCAGAATTAAGCAGCAACTCGATCTTTCTTTGTTCCACCTGTGACTGTAGTTGTTACAACCCTCCGAGTTTTTGCCAAGCCAAATGTGGGTGGACCAGGAAATGGTTTTGTCAGTTGAGAGTTGAATAATATTTCAACATGGAGAATTGCTGACGTTGAACACCTTGTTAAACTGGGGGAAAGGGGCCTTGCATGTCACTTCTGGCTTTCATGTCAAGCAAACTTCTTGCTGACTGAGAAATGGCTACAATAGTTCAAATGAGCTCGCTTCAGAATAGACCAAGTCTTAAATTAAACCTCTGAGGTAATGCAGTGCTGTTATTTACAACGTGTCCTTATACAAGAAACTGTTCAAGAACATAAGACATTTTTTCCACAATTTTGCAAGTTCAGCCTCATTGCTTTTGTTGTTCAGTGATGTTGGTGTATGGTGGGGCCACAGTGCTTTCATGTCCATGACACTCCTCATCCTGAACCTTTTAACCTAGGCTGTAATATAAATCCTTGTTCACATTAATTATGCTCTTAATCTCATAATCCACAACAACACCATGGCCCACCTGTATACTACTCTTCTTTTTGGCCTGATCTACTGTCGCTGGGGTTTCCCATCAGCTTGAATGCTTGACTAGATCGTCTATCTTTGGGACCTTAACTAACCCCCTATATAAACTCATTGTTCATCATTGCTGAGTCATAGGTTCTCCCAAGGTTTCTTCCTCCAGGTAGTTTTGCTTCTGTTGCTTGTTAGCTGCATAAATAGAACTGAAATGACTTAAAATGAACTGAACTGGCAAAGGTTTAATATATTAAAATGACCTAAAACATCCTCTAATTTTCAAAAGTCCTAAAAGTAGATGAAGGAAACCTAGTTGAACAAATGAGGCAAAACAAACATCCAAAAACATTGGGCAAATGTGAACCTGCACAGCAATAACTGCAACTAAAAGTTTGCAGTAACTGTTGATCAGTCCTGCACATTGACTTGGAAGATTTCTTTCCTTCATACAGAACATTTCAATTGGATGTTTCCCTGGGTTCTATTGCATTTTTGTTCCTAAGGTTTCATTCATAAGCTTCTGTTACATGTTATCTGCAAATGATTTGTCACATAAGTGCAAACCAAAAGAAGTCACTCTTGATTGATCAGTTGCATTTAGGGTAAGGAGAAAATTAAATAGATTTTTTTTACTTTTGTAAAACTATAAAACAGATTTTTTTGCCTAGTCCATCAGTTTATATCTGTTCCGCTGAAATGTACTCATCTTCTAACTCTGGAAAAGTCCTCAACTTTGTTCACAAGAGGAATGACTAATGACCTTCGTTGTCCATCATCACATCTGAAATGACTCTAAGGTATTCCGCACTATCTGTGGTAGGGCTAAGAACATGTCCAATCTGTCCCTTTCTCAGGTGGGAATTAGGCTTTTCTCACTACCCCACAGAGAGGAGGTCCAGAGTGCCAGAAGAGAGAGATAAATCAGATGAATTGAGAGCAGCACCACAGACCTGTGATAGTCTCTCGCGTCCAAATTTCTCATTTGAACAGACAGGAATTTCATACCAAGTCTCAAACACTGATGCTTTTTTGCTGGGTTTGAGGTTTTTATTATAAAAGATGAAGAAAAGTTAAACCACAAAGAGTATTGTAACCATTTACTGCTCCAACAGTTTGTTGAGCTACACTCTCAAAAAAAAAAAAAAAGCCAAAATGGTCCACTTGACTAAGGCGTGAAAGTTCACTGGTAATTAAATTACTTTTGAAGTAATTAGTAAATGTAATTAATTACATATCTCACATGAGCAGTGGTATCCTAGTATTTAGAACCTTGAACAGAAAGTTACGGTTTCAACATCTGGCCCAAGTTCCACTGAGGTACCCTAGAGAAAGGTACTGTCCCATTTACACTGTTCCCCAGATCCTATTCATAGCTGCAAACTGTGCAACGTGGAGGTGGGTTAACAGTCAGATTTAATTGTAGCGTATGGGCTGTGTTCAAAAAGACTAACTTTCTCTTCACTTCAGTCATTTGTAATGTGAACACTGTAAACAGAGACCAGACAATCAGAACACAACTCACTTTTTGCTCAGTACAGTAGGCACAGTAACAGAACCAGTTTGTTTTGATTCTACACTGTCAGAAAGGTTCCCCGGTGAACTAACAGTGTAAATTTACCTTCGAAGGTAATACATGCTCCTCAAATCCAGTGTGGTTTAGACCCTGGCATCTTACAACAGGGTGTGTTCTACATTGTATTTCTGGGATTGTAAATATTTAGGGATGCCCCAATCACATTTTTAGTCTAATCTGAGTCAATTTTTCAGTATCTGCCAAGTCCTGATCCAATATTTATATTTTCCTAGATAACACAGCACCCTCTTCAAGTACATTCAAGTTTTTCAAAATCCAATGTATATGCTTCACAACTGACAAATTATTTCTCATATATTGTCCTGCAAATTGTATATTTCCCAAGTGCCCATCATGTCCACAACTTTTTTGCCTTTTCAATGTCTTAAGAAAATGACTCTCTCTATTTAAACATGTCCTCCAGTGTGTGTTGCTTCAATGCAGCTCATCTGAGTTATCTAACTGAACTCGCAGAGTTTGGTAGAGTGGTTTATTCTTTAATTGTTTAATTGTTAGTGTTAAATGCAGCTCTGCCGCTGCTCATAATGCCTGTATCACATGTGGCCACTGGGCTGCTTTCATTTTCCAGTTTAAAATTTCCACATTGCTGACATTTTGACCCAAAGTAAATTTAGAGCACATGTGTGATGACTGACATAAACCAAAGATCAAGCTACGTTCAGGTGAAAATGCCTGAATACTGATACTGATGTTTGAGATCGGATCAGGACATCACTACTTATAATATAATAGGTATATTAGTATGAACAGTTTTGTAATAATCAAAAGTAAAAAGGCGGTTCATTTTTCTTGTAACGATAAATAAATAAATCCAGACTCAGTTATGGAACAGCTCTAATTCTCAACATTAATCAAAACACATTGATCAGTTTAATGTTTAGGTGATGTTTCTATGGTTCTGATCTGAAGTTATTCAGCTTTAAGGGCAACTATTGTAACTAAATGGAATGTACCAAACCCATACCCACTGGAGTAAATAACATCCAATTATTTAGCTGTAATGAGTTCAAATGATATGCATTTGTACCTTTTTATAACATGGAAATATAAAAAACAGCAAAGCAAGATGTCTATTGCTCAGGAAAAATTCAGGAATCTAATGCTCAGGAATTCCATACAGTTATGTTCCCCATCTCCATATGCTTCATATGCTGGATAGATTGCTTGAAGCTACAGGCCATTAGCTGACATCATCTCTATAAACTGAGACTACATTGTCAGAGGAAGGTCCCCCAGGATACAAACAGTGTAAATTTACCCTCAATGGTAAATAATGTTCCTTGACATCCAATTATTTAAACTGACAGTGCTAATTACATGCAAATGTCATAAAAAGTAAACATATAGATGTGGGGCATTTGATGGACTGTTTTTGTGATGAGAATTGAGTAAAGTGTGAAGGAACTTTCTGAAATCTAAAGAACCTTTACATGAAAGTACTACTACTAAATCCCCAGAACCTTACAGGCAAGAGGAGGACGCTTTAAGAACCTTTATTATTAAGAGTGTACTTTCTGGTGTTCCTTAGTGCTATACTGCTCCAGAACAGGGCATGAAATGCTTCAGTGCTGATAGTAGCCATTTAGTCACAATATAGCTGACCAGAAGCTTTTCCACTGGCCAGCAAAGGCATCTCTACCTTTTTAATGAGGTCTGTATTATTGTAGATGCCAAGACACTTGAACGGCGAGCCACTTCATGCCCAACCTCCCCACCCCTCCACCCCCCATTCTCTGACTCGTTGGTTCAGCCTGAATAACTTTGTGATGTGCTGTGCTCCAGTGTAGTACAGAAGAATTACTTTGTCTTATCTTCCAGTAGACAGGGGGTGACCTTGCGGAGGAATGAGAAAGGCAATTAATACAGCAATCACTTGTGCGGCTTCGAGAGTGCTTCAGCAGCTCCTCCACGGCTAACCTTTTCAGTGGAAGGCAGAAATGAAGTCAGTTCCAACGTTTGACTTTATGGTCCTAAAGCTGCAATTTAT
This sequence comes from Lepidarchus adonis, assembly GCA_037576955.1. Lineage (NCBI taxonomy): Eukaryota > Metazoa > Chordata > Actinopteri > Characiformes > Lepidarchidae > Lepidarchus > Lepidarchus adonis. The sequence continues at coordinate 18,310,331 of JBBIGC010000131.1, forward strand.
AACAAACTCCAGTGATGTTTACTGCAGTGATTTCTGTTCAGACGCATTTCATTAACAGTAAATGCAATTTTGCCTTTTAACACATGCCCCATTATTTTAATTTGTTGTGTGAATTTGTACAGCTTGAATTCATAACAAAATGAAGAAGAAGAAGAAGAAGAAGAGAACAAGGAAGATGACAAAGATGAAGAAGAGAAGGGGGAAGAGGAGGATGGGAGAAGTAGGAGGAGAAGGAAGAGGATAAAGAAGAAGTATAAGAAGTAGGAGGAGGAGGAGGAAAAGGATGAAGAAGAAGTAGAAGAAAGGAGAAAAAGGAGGAGAAGGATGAAAATGGAGGAGGAGGAGGAGGAGGAGAATAAGCAGGAAAAGGAGATGATGATGGCGATGATGATGATGATGATGATGATGATTATGATGATGATGATGATGATGATGATGACGATGATGATGATGATGACGATGATGATAAAGATGTTAATGATGATGGTACTAATGATGAATATGGTGATGATGATGATGATGATGGTGATAATGACAAAGACTATAAATAGAGGAGAAGAAAGAAAGTAGGAAGAAAGGAACTCTAATGTTTGGTAAAGAGAGACCTTAACGGTTCCACCAGAGTAGTGGGATTAATGTACAGTACTAGCCTCATAATTTTCATACATTTTAATGCAAAAAAATCAGACACAAGAAATATTACCAAAGCTGTCTGTGGTAGTGACTACAGTAAAATCTGTTCTAAACAATTACTGAAATTCAAATGTCACTGTTGTTTAGTGTGACAATAAAAATGGACACCAGCACTGTCAGAATTGGCTAATGTTTGACAATCTCATCTAAAAAAAGTTTTTATCCAGGTCCACATGAGCATTCACCAGCAACTGGGCTGCTCTTTCCTTTTTATTCTTCTATTTTCTGGCTTAAACAGCCTCACCAATGATCATTAGCAGCTACTTTCTCTAGCAAAAGTAAAGTAATAACTAGCAGTGGGGGTGGGCGATATCATATCGCAGTATTGTGAGAATTTATTTCTGATACACAATTGTACATATTTTCCATGATCTGTTTTTTACATTGAACTAATGAAAAAGAGACATCAGTGCCATAGGTCCAGTGTTAAAATGATCAAAGTGATTTTTATTCAGTGTATCTCACATCACAGTACAATAAGTGAGATAACAGTGTTCTTTCAGTGCGCTATAGAGATTGCATTTGTGTTTGGGGTCGTTCCTACTGTCCCTCTGTAAGTGAGAGTCCAGCCTCTACCCTTGGGCCGAGGTGATGGTGTGTATATAACCCGGACATGGTGGTGATGACCACGGGTAATAGGAAGAGAAATGCCACGAACGACTCATTGAGGAATCAAGTAGGAGGTGAACAACAAGAGCAACACAGAGCAGAAAACGGACTGGACGTCAAGAAAAATGTCTGAAAAATTAATTAATTAATTAAGTGTTCTAATTCTAATTCTATATATTTTTATTATGCAGAAATTATATTATAATCATGATTTGTCACATTGAAATATCACCCAGCTCCAGCAGCTATAAATGCTAATGGCCACAACACTGCTTACAGCACACTGATTTCCTCATAACACACCATCACACATCATGCCCACTTATCCGCTTATCTGATTTGTTACACACACACACACACACACACACACACACACACACACACACACACACACACACATATGCACACACACACACCCATCAGGCTCCATGTGACAGTAATGACAGTGTGCACACAGTAGAAAATAACAGTCTATCCATCAACATAAACACAGTTTAGCACCTTTCCAAACATGGATCCACTCAAATATCATTCAGAGTGAGTGACATCTCTTTCCTTTCACTCAGGCACATGCGTAGGGTGGAGAAACTGACATACGCCGCTCTCCGCCATAATAGAACAAGTTAATGTCGTGTTTATGTAAAGCATTCCCATGCTGTGTGTGTTGTATGGAGGGAAGTGAATGCTCTCTGCAATGTAACAGGCTCATTTCCTTTGATAACAGACATGCTCTTCATGGCTTTGTATGGTGAGCTCTGTATAGGCATTCGAAACAGAGGGACAAAAACACGTAAAAAGAGATGAAATTAACAGCTTAACACAGCCCATCTGCTGTAGGTACATGGGAGAGAGTGAAGGATGAATCCATTATGCCAAGATAGAAAGAACATAGCGCACGTAGTTTAGCAGGACCATGTCCTTGCAAGCGCTGGAGAGAAACAGATGAAAAAGAAAGACTTTTACCTCAAAACAATAAACTACAAACACAACTGATAAATCAAACAATTTCTCCCTTCTGAGGGATTCTGGGAAACATTTCTGTCAGATCAGAGTGGGTTGCTGAAGTCTGCCAATCTGCTTTATGTTTTTAGTCAGGGTAGATATTACATAGGGGACCTTCCATCCATCCATCCATCCATCCATTCTCCAACCATTTTGGGTCATGGGGAAGTTAGAGCCAATCCCAGTTAACTACCAGCATATGCATATGAAGCACAGGGAGCTGGTCCGTGGTTGTGGAATTAGTCTGGAACAGGTGAGCAGGAAGATCTTGGCACTAGTGATGACTGTCAATGGAGTAAGTGTACGATGGATGTAGAGGTTGTAGCTTCAGGTTTGGGACCTCAGTCCCAAAACAATGTTCCTGATATTGCAATGGTCGCATGGGTTTGACTCGAAACAAGGTGTCATCCCATAAATCAGCTAAACATGAAGCAGTGTTTCCCTCTTATGCCTTAGTGTGAGATTCTGAGCCCCATTTGCATGATTGCAATTAGAGGCAATTCCCATGCTCAGAGCCCTGTAAGGTGGAGTTTAAGGTGGTCCTCATCATGATTGTGACTGCTGAGACTCTTGCACCCTCTTTAATTGGGCCACACGAGTGGTCACGGTGAGTAGGCTTGAAGTCACATGATTGAGAATGAGAAATCCACAGATGGATAAGATGTGGTAGTGGTACTGGTAAAGCCAGACTCACACCAGAACATTATCCAGGATGCAAAATTCAGGGTTACCCTGATAGACCATCAAAAGCTTCAGCAGTTTCTGAAAAAGTATTCATCTCTCACCCAAAAATTTTGTTGGATTATGTCTATTCCTTCCTCCAGACAACTATTTATTTTTCTTTCATCCATTCCCCCCTGTTCACCGATCAGTGAACATTTTGTAAAGGAGGGACCCTCTGCTACCTCAAGGTATTTTGCACACTGACAGCAACAATGTTTTGGAAAAGAAACATTCGTCAGTGTTCAGTGTTCCATGTCCTACAATACACATTTCCTACTAGCAGGAAGTCCCAGCCAGTGAGGAACCCTGTCCAGCTATACTGCTCCCTGGGAGTTACCTTTGCAAAAATCCATACAGTCAATACTACTCTGTGACGCTTGCTATTTTACACTGGAAGTTAACTTGAAAAAGTATTTCATTCAGTTTCCATTCCATATCCATTTCATTTTGGAAGGAAGCTGGTGCTGATCCCAGCTGACGATGGGCATAAGGCAGGGTTCACACTGGACAGGAGATCAACCCAACACAGACAACACAGAGACTGACACCCACTCATACACACATACACACCTATCGGCAGTTTAGAGCAACCAGTCAACCAAAACCACAAGGACAGTGGGAGGAAACCAGAGCACCCGGAGGAAACCCACACAAACACGGAGAGAACTTGTACACCTGTGGCTGACCCGAGGATCGAACCCAGGATCATTGTACCTTCCCTTTTATTCCATTTACAAATGTACTCAACTTTATTCAGATGATGTTGGGGAATTTCTATTAGTAATTAAATGTTTTTGACTCACCAGTTCCAGATTCGATAAAGTTTTTTAACTTTATGCTACTACAGCTGAAATATACCTGTCTGCTGTATTGATTATGGACTATCATGGTTCACAAGGTTCAAAACTAGACAAAAAGCAAACTGTTGCACTTAATACATGCATTATCACTGTGGAACTACACTTTTAAGTCGATTAACTTGAGATTACATTGTGTCAACAAGGCAGATAGATGGTAAGATTAAAAGTTTGGCATATCATTACTTGATTATGATACATGTCAACTGCACATGCAAACCCAATGTTAATTCACTTTAATCGTTATGTACCTGTCAAAAGACTGGGTTAGGGTTAGGAGTAGGGTTAGGGGTAGGGGTAGGAGTAAGGTTAAGGTTAGGAGTAGTGGTGAGGTTAGGGATAGGGGTGAGGTTAGGGTTAGGGTTAGGGTTAGGAATAGGTGTAGATGTACAGTAGTCTTCCTAATTATGTGAAAAAAGTATTCTGTGCACTTCTGTGTGTGTTGCAGCAACAACATGTTAAATATGTGTATATTTACAAATTACAGTGAAGTTAAAACTATTAATAATGTTTTAATTCTTCTGTTGTCAGTTAAATAAAGGTTCACATGACCTGACACATTTTTAATTGCATTTTGTAAAAAAAAAAAAAAAATTCAAGCTTTTTTAGAAATGGGATTTGTACATGTGTGGTATTCTTTTCATTGTAGAGTAATAAAAATGTGCTGGGAGTAATGTAAAAATAGTGATCTGCATGAACTTGACTTAAAAGGCATGAGCATATTTCCAACCCATTGTGTGGAGTGAGAGCAAACCTGCATAGCACCTTCTAGACAAGATTTTCTGAATCAAACTGTAGAACTCTTCACACTTCTTGCAGATGCTTCATTTTTCTTGGCATTCTTGATGGCTTTATACTGATGCTTATTTGGAGCATTTACTTTCTGTATTTATAATAGTACAGTGAGTGGAAATGTGTCTTTGAATGCCTTTGTAGACATAAAAACATTTTATTTTTACTGCACAAGTCTCTCCTTCTTCACTGAAATATTTAGCTCAAGGTCTGTTTTTAGAACCAAGTTTCATACTTGAAAGGAAAGGGAAAGTGTCAAAAATGTATAATTTTATGTGTGACATGAACATGCCATGTTCTTGTTGGACATGGCCATGAAGCTGCAAAACACTGCAAGAGAAAATGTGAGATGTTAAAACTGGCAAAGTTTGAGATGTTGGAGATGTTACTAATAGGAGACTATTAATGGAGAGAGAAATCATCTGCAAAAGTCTGGGATGATATTGCTTTATGACCTTTAACAGAGAAGGTACTGTTAACAGAGAAGGTACTGACTCAGGGGCCAAATATTTGGGGTCCCTTGATGATGCCCCATATCTAAGTATGGGGGGCTATCCAAAGATAGCTTAATGTGTTCCAGAGCATGGCTATTGTAGGCAATGTTTGCTCTGGACATTGAGCTCCATACCAAAGACAAAACATACCATCCAGATCAGTATTAGTTTGAGCTTCCACCATAGGCTCAGTTCAGTAATAGGTCAGTATTGTGGAAGTGAAGCTGCAGTTACTACTTTCTTAGTGTCCTCTGGATGGATAACTTGCATTGATGTAAAAGTTCCTTTGATTAAGAAGAAAAATATTGGGGTTTTACAGAGACACATGCTGTGACACCATTTCCCAGCAAATCTATGGTTATTTTAAAGAGACAATGCCAGGCTTCATACTGCATGTGCTACAACAGTGTGGTTTTGTAGACACAGTGTGTTCTAGACAGGCCTGCTGCCAGACCAGGTCTCTTATTGAAATTATATAGCTCATCATTTGGTTCTTCCCACGGTTTCCTCTTCCAGCTTAGGGAGTTTTTCCTTGTCTCTGTCACCCTCGGCTTGATCATTAGGGGCTCAGAAGCGGATTCTGTAAAGCTGTTTTGTGAGTTGTAAGAAAAAAGTGCTACAAAAATCAAATTCACTGACTTAAAGATCTGTAAACGGTTTCAGATAACAGCAACTATTGAATGTTCAGCAGCTGTATCAAGAAAAAATGGGGAAAAACTTGTTTAGTATCACAACATTTAGTATCTTTAATTTCCAAACAATTAGGCAGGTTAATTAAAAGGAAAAGTGAAGCTGTGCAGTTGGCTCATAATATTTTTTGAGTGTGTTGCAGAGGTCAATTTCTGAAATTCTTTATATTTATAAAATACAAATAAGTTGGTCATTGGAAATATTTTCTTTACACTTTCATTAGTTAAATAAAGGTTCAAAAGACAGATTGCATTATTTATTGCATTTACAAAAGAAAGGTTTCCAGAAATAGGGTTGAAGATACGCTTTTGGAATTGGTGCAATGACAGACACTTCCTTCATCATTATCTAGTGAACTGTGGGACTTTCTGTTCATTTTCACTGTTGAGTGCATGATGATGCATCCTGTATTCGCATGGGATCAAGAACACTGTGCAGTCCACAGCAGGCAAGCGCACACCAGAGCACAGCTGTCCTTCTCCAGCTCCTGTTCCTCTCCACAAGTGCTACAGCAGAGGAACTGCACTCCCTGCTGGCTGACAACATACTTGCAAGTGGGAGCGAATGGAGAAAAATGAGTTTCTGCCAAGCCCTGTTTCAGTATTCCTCTAGCATGCTGCCCCAGCTGTTTCATAATTAACACTAGTGTAAGGAGATGCTCTCCATCCTGCCTTGATTAGATAATTAAATAATTAATTAAGTAGGGGGCTTACACGACCTCTTCAGATCTGTCTTTTTTCTGTGGAGAGAGGAATGGAGAGAGGGAGAGAGAAAAGAGACGCGACAGATGAGTAAGTCTCCTATCTGGATCGACTCTCGACTGACGAGGAATCACGTTACTGCCCTGCACCTCATGCCTGCTGTCTCTCGCTCTGTCTTTCTCTCACTTACACACACTCCCATACACACACTGTAGATGCTGTAGAGCTGTAGTTCAAAGTGCTACTTGTTTTATGTCTTGGCATCTCATACACCCTGAAGATCCCAGGAGAACACCATATGTTCATGTTCTTCTCTTAGTGTTTGTGATCTATGTTACGTCTATAAATTGTTTCGTTTGAAGCAAGGTTAGACAGGGTTGAGCCAACAAGAGCATTTACCTTCAACCTGAAATAGATGATAATTCATGTTCTGAGTTGCTATAGTATTAGTGCTTTTCAATGGTTTCCTTATAACCATTAGCTAGCAGTAACATCTCAAACTCCAGTAGATGCTTTCTTACTAAAAGTGAGCAATAAAATCTCAAACTCCAGTAGATGCCTTCTTACTAAGAGTGAACAATAAAATCTCAAACTCCAGTAGGTGCCTTCTTACTAAAAGTGAACAATAAAATCTCGAACTCCAATAGATGCCTTCTTACTAAAAGTGAACAATAAAATCTCAAACTCCAGTAGATGCCTTTTTACTAAGAGTGAACAATAAAATCTCAAACTCCAGTAGATGCCTTTTTTACTAAGAGTGAACAATAAAATCTCAAACTCCAGTAGATGCCTTTTTACTAAGAGTGAGCAATAAAATCTCAAACTCCAATAGATGCCTTCTTACTAAAAGTGAACAATAAAATCTCGAACTCCAATAGATGCCTTTTTACTAAGAGTGAACAATAAAATCTCAAACTCCAGTAGATGCCTTTTTACTAAGAGTGAACAATAAAATCTCGAACTCCAATAGATGCCTTCTTGCTAAAAGTGAACAATAAAATCTCAAACTCCAGTAGATGCCTTCTTACTAAAAGTGAGCAATAAAATTTCAAACTCCAGTGCATGACTCCTCATTAACAGTGAGCAGTAACATTTCAAACTCCAGTAGACTTCTTCTCACTAGGAGTGACAACATCTCGAACTCTGACAGATGCCTCCTTGTTAGTGAATAACATCCCAAACTCTTGTTGATGTCTTCATGCTATGAACACTGTCTTACTGAACTGGACTATATTAAACGTAATTCATTTAAAACATGTTGGAATGCACAGTAAATTTGCCACCGTGGTAACATGAGGACGCAATAATATTTTAAGAGTATAATAAGTTATGCAATACAATACATGAAACTTTAAATGTACGATATGGTACAGTGAAAGTAGCTATTTCTCTATAATAAAGTGCACCACAGTGAAATGTGACTTTTAAATCATCTGGGAGCAGTGTAACAGGACTATACCTAGATCAAGGGTACCTCAGTGGTGCCTGCACCTGTGACCTCTCAGCATCATGGACAATCCATCCCACTTCATGCAAACCACTCTGATTGGTCCCTGCAGCACACGGTAAAAGAATCATTGCTCTATGTTCAGTAATATTTAATAGCTGTATACAAGCTCAACAGCACTTTACTCAAACTACATTCTATATGTTCCTTATGTTCATCATTTATTCTCTCTGTTATCACCTCAGCTACTGTCAGCTTCAACACTGCCATTATTTTCATTAACACTGCATCATTTTTATATAATCAAATGTTATTACACATTTAATTTTTACAATCTCATCTTATCTTATCTTATCTTATCTTATCTTGTCTTATCTTATCTTATCTTGAGATATTGTATATAGAATTACATTGAAGATGAATAAAAGAAAAAGAGTAAGCTATACTAAAGATACAATGCTAAACGAAAAATTTACAAAACATTTCACAATGTACAAAAAATATTAGATTGAAAATATTCTTCACAGATAATTCTAATTTGAAGATATACAAATATTACTCAGCTCATCCTAAAGGTACAGTATTAAACCAAATATACTAAAGTAAAGGGATAATACTACACTGAGTAGGCTACATTAAAGTAGATCAAATAATCAATAGAATATATATTGAAGGCAGAGACATAATTACGCTGAAGATACAGTAAAGAAAGTAATATTAAAGGTCTATGAAAGGTACAACATGAAACTGAATATATACTACATTAAAGACGTCTAAACTGAATATATACTACATTAAAGACGTCTAAACTGAATATATACTACATTAAAGACGACTAAACTGAATAT
>JBBIGC010000131.1:18422896-18434955 GCA_037576955.1 Lepidarchus adonis
TAACCATAACCCTATCCTAGTCTTAGTCCCAACCCTTATACTAGTCCCATCACTAATCCTAACCATAACCCTGTACTAGTGCTAATACTAATCCTAACCATAACCCTATCCTAGTCTTAGTCCCAACCCTTATACTAGTCCTATCACTAATCCTAACCATAACCCTATCCTAGTCTTAGTCCCAACCCTTATACTAGTCCCATCACTAATCCTAACCATAACCCTGTACTTGTCCTAATAATAATCCTAACCATAATCCTATACTAGTCCTAATACTAATCCTAACCATAACCCTATTTTAGTCTGTCTCAATCCATATTCTAGTCTTATCACTAATCCTCACCATAACCCTATACTAGTCCTAACACTAATCCTAACTATAACCAGATCCTAGTCTTAACACAAATCCGAACCATAACCCTGTCCCGATCTTAGTCCCAACTCTTATACTAGTTTTAACACACATTCTAACCCTATTCCAGTCTTAGTCTCAGCTCTTATATTAGCCATAACCCTTATACTAGCACCAAGCTTAAAACTAGTCCCTACCATAAACATACATTAGCCCTAACACTAGCTTTAACCCTAATGTTAACCACAGCCCTAAACCTAATACTAATCCTGAACTAACCCTAATCCTAGCCCTAACCGTGACCCGAACCTCAGAGTGCGCATGCGCAGAACCACAGTAGCGTATACAGACAGGACTCGTTTATCCCCGAGTTTGATTTGTATCGTCTCCTTCCCCGGACACGAGTCCCAGAACGGACACACGGCTGGTTTAGAGATGACCGACCGTCTACCAATGAGTCCGACATCGATTAAAGTGCCAGGCCGCGTCTAAACGACCCTAAAGCGCAGGTCGTTAAGCGGAGCCCCTTCAGTGCCCTCAGACTTATAAGGGCATCCGGAGCGGGACGTCCCGGGCGATCACTTACCCGCTGAAGGTCAGAAAGTACACAGCACAAGTTCAGCGGCGGCTTCTCGCACACGCACGACTCTGACAGCCGCGCTGCTATCAGTTCCCTCTCTCCTCTTGTGGAAGTGAAACTGTCTGCCAGTCCCCTTGGCCGCCTCTTCGTAACTTTCCGTCGGGAGTCAGAGGTCCGCTACCGCCGTTTGTTTTCTTTCCGCGCTCTGCGCAGCGAGTGCGTCTCGCGCCGAGCTTCTGCGGTCACCTGTACACGCGTGTGACAGCCCGGCTACCAATCACAGCGCCGCTGCTGCATTGTGGGAAATGAAGTCCGTTCGCTTATATATCGTGAAACTTCACTTTACGACGCTCATTACATGTTTTTATACAAACATTTGGCTCGCACTGGCACTAACCCCCGTTTTATTATTCTGGCGTTGGGCTTGAGGTTAATTACTCTTGTAATATTTCCGTTTGAAAATACAGTCATATTACCATCATATATGCTTATTTGTCTATGCATTTAATGAAAGTAGCTATGCATTTTAATTATTAGGTCTTAAAATAGCATGCAAAATTATTTTTGTGCAATTTTATGTATCTAAGGTTAAGGTTATTTTTTGTTGTTGTTGAAAAGTTCAAATTAAATTATTTTAAGGAAATAAAATCACATTAAATTAATAATGTTTTAAACTACACATGAAACCATGTTATTTTAACCTAACAAACAGCAACATTTTAATGATTTTGCTATTATACTGAACCTCTATATTTTGGGGCGTAACTATATTTACCTTCACATGCAGTAAGACACCACTGGGGGGCAGCGTTTTCCTTCTCGACCCACATCAGCACAAGATTACAATAAATATTACTCAGGTTGATCTTTTTATTACAATAAACATACCAAGCCCTAATCATTTGTAAGCTTTCCATGGAGGGAATAAATAGAAGGATTAGTTGATTCCAGATCCACATTACATGTAGGAAAGAAACGTTCAATTGACCTTACAGGCATAGGTTCCCTTCTAATGTTAGTGAGAAAAACTAAAAATCATTCAGTTTAAATGAGGTTCTATCTTCTGGGTTTGGTTTTCCACAAGCCACTTAATTAGCCAAACATGCATGATTGCAAAGTCTGAAAGCTGCACTCAAGTGCCCTCATGAGGTCAAGTCTATAAAATGGCAACTCTTTGTCCCTACAGCTAACACACGCTAGAGTGGTTTACATTACACTGACAACAGACTTCACCACTAAATTCAGAAGAAGGAATTCAACAGGACAAGTCCAAGATCACACGTGATCTTTCTGCAGTCGGCAATACAGGAATATTTAAAACAATATCGATGCCTCCAAACTGCAATCAGGGCTTGTGGTATTATTTTTAAACATTTTATAGTGATGTGGATTCATTTCACTCAGTCAGTGCACATTCCATCACTGATACATAGCTACCACACAGAACAACTGTCAATCAGACCTTCTTGTGTCTACACAAAGTCTATAACGGACGTTTTTGATTTTTTTTCTCGTGTTCAGTCATTTACAACAACCTGAGGCTACAGGAGGAAACCACGCGGGAAACACACAAGCATGGAAAGGTGCATGCAGACATGGTGTTGCTGCCGGACAGCCTGTCTGTTAATGCCCCATCAGCTTTGCCACAAAACAGATGGTGAAAGCTGCCCTTTCGCATAGATCTGAATACATTCTTTCACTTCTAGTAAATAGGATGGTAGTACACGGTGGTGTATACTAGCGTCAAAAAAGCAACTTCAACCCAAAATCCACAATGAGAAAAATCACACGGCCTCTTTCTACCTGCACAAGAAGCCAAGCAGCACTACGTGTGATGGCGGAAACAAGCCTCAACGCTCCGCTGTGGTTGTGCGTGTGGACAGAGCCGTTCTAAGTGAATGAGGATGTGGGGTACTGAGGGTGCCACCAGTCCATGAGACGCACACTGTGGACAGGATCCAGCACCACTTGAATGCCCTGTTCTCCTCGTAACTTCTTGCCCCGCACCATGGGGGAATCCTGGAACTCCAGTCGCACCCGGTGGTGCCTCATGTCCGTGCTCACGTTAATTGTGAACTGAAAGACAAAGGGTTAGAGTTTCAGCTGTGGATCAGAGCTGCAATCTTCACATCTACAGATTACCCTCTGTCTTTAAGAGGTTTTTACTGTTCGCTCACTGGGAATTTCAAGATTTCAGCGAACAGATTAGATGCGTTTTTCAGAGGAGTCTGATGAAGGACAGAACTGGTCGTGCAACTAGAACCATTGAGCCATTGGGGATTTCAAGAGCAATATAAAGAATGGGGAGAAAGGTTTGTGGTTGTTTTTCTTGATAAGGCAATGTGACTATATTGTAGATGTAGTACAATGTATTATCTGTACATGTGTATTATAATAAGTCTCTGCAATACTAGATCACAGAAGGTTGCAATACGCACATAAGCCTCTAACCAGTTCCAGAGCTTCTTAGAATTAACAGGGGTGAAGGGGAGGGGCTAAAATGTTTTAGGCTAAATAAGGAGATTTATATAAACATGTTGGTTTAGTGCCATCACAAAAACAGCAGATTATAGTTAAAGCATGGTTTGCATATATGAAACGTATGGATAAATGGGTGAAAATAGATTGTAGTAGTTCAATTTTTATAATTGAACAGCGAAATTGTAATATGTAGTTGTATAAACTGATATTTATGTTTTGTCCATATATTGTCCAGCCACAGTGTCCATCTTAAAACGATACAACTTCAATCAATTTAATAAATGGTTTTAAACTGGTACTGATCTAATCAGCGAGTAGGAAGATCATAAGATTAACTTTAAGTAGCAATTGGATTGTATCTTATGCATCAACCACAATAAAATGGTACTGACCAGGGTTAGAGTCATGCCCATAACGACAGAGGTGAAGATGAAGTTGAGGGTGGTCACTCGCAACAGGTAGCAGTCTGAATCTGGGTTACTGAGGACATCCTTGTAAAGACTAGGCAGCTCCAGTCTCCTGTCACAGCCATTCTTCACCTTGGTTGGCTAAAAATAAAGGACAACAATGACAAATCTGTCAAATATTGGGCCAATGTGACCCTTGTGCAGAGTTTTACATCTAAAAGTAGAAACAATACAGCACCTGCTTCACAAACTTGAAGTTGAATTCCCACATGGATTCAGCTCTATTTCCAGACACTTTGTTGACCCAAAACAGCAAACACTACAATAAAGGGGGAGAGGGAGTAGTTCACGCTATGGTCTGCGCAAGTCAGCAAAAATCATTTGATTAAGAAACATTGTTTTGGCTGCAAACCTTAGAATTGAGCAGCGTGGTTGGTGTAGATTCAGGGAGAGGGGGATTCTTGGACACTCGCAGGGTGAAAGGCTCATACAGATGAAAGAGGGAGCGGATTACACGAGCGCGGAGACAATGCATCTTTGAAATGGAGTCTGGCTGAAGACGAGAAGGGAGGTCTGCATCAAGACTGTAGTGCCTGAGAGAGAGAGAGACAATGGGAAATGAGGTCATCAGTGATAGCAGTCAGTAAAAGACCAAGGGAAAAATTAAAAAAAACAAAATATTATATAACAGCCAAAGGTGACTTTAACCCATTCACACATGACGAAACGGGAGCCTCAGCCTCAGGTTACCTCAGTGGTGCCCGGGCTGGGACTACAAACTACAGCCACAAGGGCAACAGACTAACCTCTAGGCAACCAGTGCCCATATTAACCAAAGACTACCACGCTGAACACATTTTAATTCCTTACTTTCAATACTTTTCAGTGGTAAGAGGCTACATAGGGAGTCACTTAAGAAAATGAACCTAATAGTTGCAAGTAATTGAAAGTCACAATTTTTAAGATTTGATTACACGTTTTCATAAAAAGGCAAAACCGTAAAAGAAAACTTTTAAAAAATACATTTGCCACAATACTACCTAGATGGCAGAATAAAAGGTTAAACTTTGCCATTTGTGTAAAAGCAGCTGGATGACTGAGCAATTTTCCACTTCCTACTGCTTATGAAACAGCTGTGTATCGTCCAAGCTTCACTGAAATTAGTATTCACTGAATTAGTATTCAATCATAACCAAGGCAATAAATCCAATATTAAGCACATAATTACCTCTTATATAGTCGTGTCCAAAATGCTGCAGTGCATGTGACGCTCCATGCATTCCTGCAAATGAGCGCAAACCTGCAGACGTCTTCAGGGCATATGTACGCAGCAAGAATGTACCATATGTCAATGGGATACTCTTCCCCATTTATGTTTTCACCATTTTCTAGAAAAACAAAAACCACATACAAATTAGTAATAGAGCTGGGTACTGGCCTTAACTGGACAGAACACACAACATGATTTACCAAAAAGCATCATACAAATGACAGCTTGGAATATATGGAGGGCTGGTGTACATTTGGGGCTATTTATCAGTTAATTACCAGATTTACGTTACATAAGACTGTAATTTTCAGCTACTCGTTTTCCTTATTTCTGTGCTTCATAACCCAAGCCACTGGTTCAATCACAGCCCTGAAGTACTCCGGTCCTGTATTTTTTTTAAAGGTTTACATAATTTGCTGATTATTCAGATCATGTGTGGGAAAGGCAAAATTAAAAAGCCAAAGATGAAGGGTCATGGCACACCAATATCAGCGCCGGGACTCTAAGACCTAAGCAGGTCACAAACATGAGGAACCAGATGTTACCTTTGCGTCTCTTGTTTTTCTTCTTGTGCGACACTTTGCCTTCACCATCACCTTCCTCCGAGTCCAGCTCCTCGCTCTGGTCACACAGATCCTTAATCACACAGGCTGCTGAGGACAGCACTTCCTGTACAGGACCCTGGGAGGCCTCAAGCCCGCAGAGTAATTTCACTGAAGTAAAAGACACAAGCTGGTCAAGACTGGATAGAGTAAACTAAAGGCACAATCAGTGTGGGACTACAGTTCCATAAATGACTGACCACCAAAAACAACTAGAGCTTAATTAAAAATATGGGTGTGTCCCCCCAAAAAAACATCCAACTTGCAGTACATCCTGCATCTATGCACTGGCAGAAGAACTCAAGCGTATTAAGGTGGAGAAGTACATAATGGAAGAGTTATAAATCTGTGATCACACATCCACACTTTATATTATAAAGTGATAAATACCACATCCACGCTTGATTAAACTTCTTGACAGGGTACCAAGGATGTATGGATGCCACTAGACAGGTCAAACATTCAATTGAAAAGTCACAATCACTAAAATTAACAAACTGCAATCTGTAACTTCAAATGCAGAACGTAGAGTAAAAAGGTAAAACAGAAGATCCTCCACTGTGGCTGCAGTCTGTGTTTACTGTTAACACAACAGTCACAAGGAAAGCCATTTCTGCTCCAAACAACCACCAGAAAACCCCACCTACTTTCACATGTACTATATGCAGTGCAATGGGAAAAAAAAAACCAACAAAAAAAAACCACCGTACCTTCAGCAGGTTACAGTCAGGTATGGTTACAAACCCAGAACTCACTTTCCAGGGACACACTATGTACTACTACTACTCACTTCCTGGTATCATTTTGGTTACAATAAAAACAGAACAAAAGGACAGCAATCCAGCTGCCATCACAAAAGGAAACAGAACAGCTTAAAGACATGCTGCATAAAAAAAAAAGAGAATAGCACTCATAGGTGACCGTGATTATTATTGGAATATGTCAAGATGTGCATATTGAGGAAACTGTCAGTAAAATAACACTGAACATGCATGATCCATTACATAGTGACACAGGTTTTGTGAGAGAAAAAGTTATCTGTACTGAGCTTTTGATGACAAATTATTTTTTCTGGCTTTCAACTTTCAGATGTCAAAAAATAAATACACACACACACACATCACAACAACTTGTATTGTGACAACTTCTTGCATATGGATATACCTGCTATATCAGCATACCCTAATACTACTCTCCTAAAACTACTTGGGTACATAGCACGGACTAAAGGTACGTATATACCGTATATCTTCCAATAGTCGCCCTGGCGTTTATTTGAAAAATTATTCAGACAGCCCAGCGTTTCATAGAAACAGGTGTTTGTTGGAGACGGGCTATTATCCTCCTCACAGATGGAATGGTGATGGTATTTACGGCCACAAAATGTCATGCAGCTTCTTCGTATTTATTTTGACAGAAGATAAATCATCACGATTAAAATCATCCCTCTATCTGTTCGGTGGTGATACTCGTCTGTGATTGGCTGTTATTGTGGGAGTGGTTTAGCACCGAATGCAGTGATAAGTTTAAACAGAGCCGCTTAATATCCATCAATAACCCTCAGATATCACAACAGAAATTAGTATTTACTTGCGTTACACCCATAACTGTCTTCAGAAATCAGGGGTTTCTTTTAAGCCGTTTTACACCTTTTAGGGAAAAAATTCTGTTAAAACATGGAAGTAGAAAATGAAAGCTTTCTACGCTCATACCTGTAAAAGGCATTTATTTGTCACAACATCTCTTCAAACCTGATGTTTACTGGAAACAGGCATCAATAAGAGAAAGGCCATTATTAGAAAATATACGGTATTAGTCTCTGCTGCACCAAACAGGTCCAGCACTGATTACATAGTATGCTAAAAATAAACCAGTAATAATAGTCCTAACATGCAAGGCCTGGACTGTGAAAGCTGCTTGATCTGTCTGGATAATACATTTTCCAACTCACCTTTCGGGGCATAGTGTGGATATAGTCATGAATTCTACTCCGTGTGACAAAGTGGGAAATAAGTGATCTGTATTGAGATTTTTATAATATTTTTAATATGTGATACTACTCTACTTCTGTCTGTTCCAACTTGTCAGGTATTCAAATACTGGGTGTATGCATATGGGAACTGAATGCATCAGTCATATTAGAAAACCAGAGTACTACTCCAATAAAACTATAGCACCGAGTAAAAGTTTACACTTCACATCACCAGCAATGATGACGTACTAGACTGAAAATAAGTGAAAATATCCATGACATGCAAGGCGTGGGGTATGAGATAACTTGTCTCTTAACCTTTGATCGCCTGAGCCACCACCTTGCTCAGAGCCAAATGTAACATAATGCGTCCAAACGAAGACACTTTTAATGGCGTGTAGAAGCTTACCTTCTTTTTCAATAGCATTAGCAACAGCCTTTTTCACTCTTCCTGACTTCACGATGGCAGGATCAGCGTTGGCGTAGTCGGCCACCGTTACTAAGGGGCAGAAGTTGGAATAGTTACGGGAGCAGCCACTACAGTTGATAAAGTCATGCTAACGGCTAAAGTAGCTAGCCACTTAGCTCAGCCTGTCAACAACGAACCGCACCTACCAAGAGATTATGCCTCACAAACGATTAGCTTCTTTAATCTCTTTAATTCAACATGGACTGTGACTTCTTTAGAAGCTGTCCAACAAGAAAACTGTTTATTTTCTTTCCTCCTTGGGCTTCTTGTGTTGTTTTTGTAAAACGTCTGTAGTCGTTATTACCTGACTCCGAGCAAACATCGTCGGCTCGAAATTTCAGCCGTTTTCTGTTCCCTTTCTTGGGCATGACGACGACGCAAGACTGTTGCCGTTTACCGAGACTGCGCGCCCTGCCATGTCTGTAGCAGAGGTGGCGGAAAACGGAAAGGAATGAAAGAGTAAATGAAATGAGCTCCTCCAGGATCTTCAGCCATCATGGAACTGACCCTGCTGAGCGGCGCCTGTTCTCGCGAGATTTCCAGGCGGGCGAGAAGCATTTGCGCGCACGAAGACGATTGGCCGAGGCGCCGCATCGCGAGCTCGCTCCACCAATTAGCACCGACGACTTGTAAGCGCATTACGTCACCCCGGGAGTTTTGCTTAAAGTGAAAGGTGCCTAAAGGAGTGGCTTTACAGAATTAAAAACACCCCCAGGGTCATCAGACTTCATGAATTTAAAGGTGTCCTACATGACTTGTAAAATATACTGCAAGCTGTAAGTTTTTTATACCCTTTAAAAATTTGCTTAAAAAATCTTTGAGGAATATATTATTTATTTATTTATTTATTTATTTATTTATTTATTTATTTATTTATTTATTTATGAATTTAAACGTGTCCATTCAACTTGCCCATCCAGCTTGTATTTATCCAAGGCAATCCTGGTCGTGGAGCTCTATTAGCATGAAGTGATCAGATCTCGCGTTCCTAGGTGTAAAAGTTAGGTTCCTGAAGGCCTTCGCCGCATGGTGTTGGAAATCAGGTGTGTTAGATTAGGGCTGGACATAAACTCTGGACCAGGATTAGGCACCATTAAGAATGACAAGCAGTAGCTAATTAGTATTAAACTGGAGCTGTAGTGGAGCTGTGTTCCCTGAGGGGCAGAGCACCATTTCACCCAGAACTCAGACTCCAGATTAATGTTGAAGTGGCTGAATGCAATCAAATCAAGCAATGTTCTCTGCCCTGGTCCTGGATGATCAACCCCTTCACGGATCCTCCATATCTATATTTTGTTACTAGATTATGATTAGGTTTAGGAGTAGGATTGGGGTTAGGATTAGGGTTAAGATTAGGATTGGGTTTTGGAGTAGTATTGGGGTTAGGATTAGGGTT
The DNA here is from genome assembly GCA_037576955.1 of Lepidarchus adonis. Classification (NCBI taxonomy): domain Eukaryota; kingdom Metazoa; phylum Chordata; class Actinopteri; order Characiformes; family Lepidarchidae; genus Lepidarchus; species Lepidarchus adonis. The sequence goes on from JBBIGC010000131.1 coordinate 18,432,426, forward strand.
AAGATCACAGTTTACATTTGTAGTTTTTTTTTACCATTGTACTTTTTATGCCTTTTTGTAATTTTTGCCTTGTATCTTTGGTACTTTTATGTTTATTGCCTTTGTGTTTTTGTTGGTATAGGATGTATGTTTATTTTTTGTCACTGTCTCTGTGTTGCAGTCGCCGCATGGGCAATTTCCTTAGGGACAATAAAGTTTTTCTGATTCTGAAAAAAAAAAAAAAAAAAAAAAAGATTAGGATTGGGGTTAAGATTAGGATTGGGGTTAGGATTAGGGTTAAGATTATGATTAGGTTTAGGAGTAGGATTGGGGTTAGGAGTAGGATTGTGGTTAGGATTAGGGTTAAGATTAGGATTGAGTTTAGGAGTAGGATTGGGGTTAGGATTAGGGTTAATATTAGGATTGGGGTTAAAATTAGGTTTGGGTTTAGGATTAGGATTCGGGTTAGGATTAGGGTTAAGATTAGGATTGGGGTTAGGATTAGGGTTAAGATTAGGATTGGGGTTAAGATTAAGATTGGGGTTAGGATTAGGGTTAAGATTATGATTAGGTTTAGGAGTAGGATTGGGGTTAGGATTAGGGTTAAGATTAGGATTGGGTTTAGGAGTAGGATTGGGGTTAGGATTAGGGTTAAGATTAGGATTGGGGTTAGGATTAGGGTTAAGATTAGGATTGGGTTTAGGAGTAGGATTGGGGTTAGGAGTAGGGTTAAGATTAGGATTGGATTTAGGAGTATGATTGCGGTTAGGATTAGGGTTCAGATTAGGATTGGGATTAGGATTGGGGCCTGACCCCCAAACTGTTCCCTGGGTGCAGCTCACTGCTGCTGATCCGCACACAAGTGGGTTAAATGACAAACGCCAAAGTCACAGCTCACAACGTGTGCGCGCGCCCCATAATCTGATCATACGGAAATATGTGCGTCCCCCACGCCTGACTCCCATCACTGACAGCAGCCGGGCAGCAGAGGGCGCTGCAGGCGACACTACTCCAGCCCGTCTGCTGACAGACAGGCTCGCGCTGCGCCTGACAGTCGAGTGGAGCGCGCGTGGTGCTGATGTGAGGAAACTCCACCGTTTTTTCGGTGAAGGAGGGTGGGGGTCATTTATTACCACATGGTTATGACATTTATCGCTGGGCAGCATCGAGCCGGAGACTTCCCCCCACTCGTCGCGCTGTCGTCGGTGAAATATGCGCGCGCTGTTGAGGAGATAGCGGTGACAGCGTAGAGCGAGAGGAGGAGGAGGAGGAGGAAGAGGAGGAGGAGTGGTCGGCGCGGAGCGTCGGGGAGACAGAGAGAGACGAGAGGAGACGATGGCAAAAGGATGCGGATGCGGCAGAAGCCGCTGATCGCAACTGGTGGGTGGAAAACGGCGGTGGAGCCGATCCCGCGCTGACGGAGGGTGGAGCTTGGTCGAGCGCGCGCCTGAAGCGGAGCCGGAGCTGGGTGGAGGAGGCGACAGGCATGGAATAGCCAGGAGGTCGAGGAGGCTTTGCACGTTCAGGAAATGTTTTCTTTTCTTTGCAATGCAACGATGATGCGCAGAAATCACCGAAGCGCCGGGACTGCGCGCGCCTGACACTTTGTTTTGCGCCACAAATACATCCGCAAACATGATGTGCGAAGTGATGCCCACCATTAACGAGGGGGACTCGGTGAGCTCCCAGAGGGGCTCCCAGAACGGATCGGACCCGGAGTCCAATTTCGAGCAGCTCATGGTCAACATGCTGGACGAGAGGGACAAGCTCCTGGAATCTCTGCGCGAGAGCCAAGAAGCGCTCATCCAATCACAGGCCAAGCTTCAGGACACGCTGCACGAGAGGGACGCTCTGCAGAGACAGATCAACACTGCCCTGCCTCAGGTCAGCCCAGTGTCTCTCATGGGGGTTTGGGGTGAAAAGTTGTGCACAAAGCAGGATTTTCTACAACCTTTGTGCTGCACGAGCGGTTTTAGTTTACCTGTGATTACCTGTGATTACCTGTGCTAGCACTCCAGGAAGGTCAGCTGACCAGTCCAGGTGAGCTAATCTACCTGCAGGCCTGGTGGTGGCTAAGGCGTGAAATTATATCACGATACCTCTTGGTCCCAATATCCAGCTTGGTCTCAGCTTTATCATGACAAACAAAAATGAATATTTAATTAGCAGAGCTCTTATGTAAAAAAATAAACCCCAGACCTTTAAATGTTATATATAGATGAAAAAACGATTTTGTTTTCTTTAAAGAAAGTTCATTGATAAGCAGCTACTATAATCTCAAAATTTGAATAAAAAGCACGAGTAATGATTAGGGGCAATATGGCCAAAAAATATGATATTGTTATACTTTGATACATTTTCAAAAAGTAATATGTTCCAATATGTAATTCTGTCAAGCTGGAAAAAATGGAAAAATGCATGATAAAGAAAATATATATATGAAAAATAAATAAATAATAATAATTAATTAAAAAAATTATATATACAGGTCCTTCTCAAAAAATTAGCATATTGTGATAAAGTTCATTATTTTCTGCAATGTACTGATAAA
>JBBIGC010000131.1:18439290-18454518 GCA_037576955.1 Lepidarchus adonis
TGGCCTAGTGTTGGCCTGGTGGTGGGCAGTGGTGGCCTAGTGGCGTGTAGTTGTGGGCAATGGTGTCCTAGTGGTGGCCTAGTGGTGGCCTGGTGGTGGGCAGTGGTGGCCTAGTGGTGTGTGGTGGTGGGCAGTGGCATGCGGTGGTGGGCTAGTGCTGGGCAGTGGTGGCCTTGTGGTGTGGGGTAGTGGCCTTAGTGGCATGTTGTGGTGAGCTAGTGATGGGCAGTGGTGGCCTTGTGGTTAAGTCCTTGCCCTTGTGTTTGGGGAGGGACACTGATTCAAGTCCCAGCCCAGGCACCAGTGTGGTAACCTCCTCCACTGCTCCCCGGTGCTGTAGCCCACTTCTCTACAAGTGCATGTGTTAAAGGTCACATTTCCTTGCGCTTTGTGTGGTGGGATGTGTTCACCAGATAAAATGGTCACTTTAATTTATTTATTATTAACTTTAATTTTATACTGAGATGGATATACAGTGGGCTAGCATGTGCTTATGTTCAACTTATGTTTTTTCTGTTATTCTCAATCAAGGGAAAATAATAAAGGGCAAGTTTTCACTCTGAGCGTCTAATATAAGTCATAATTTTACATCTCTTGTACTTATGGAGACAAATGCGGAAGACTGGACATTTGATGTAAGTGGGGATGGTGGTGTGAAAATGCTGATGATGCTGATGACAGTGATAGTACAGAGAGGCAGCATTGCCACAAAATGTCTCTCCACCAGGACATCCCGAAGACAGCAGTAGGCAACCAATGATGGATATGTGTGTGCTGAGTTCTCTTGGGTTTTGCCACAGTGCAGTGTTAGCATCTTTCTGTAGGCTCTCCCCAGGTGGTCCACCAGGAGAACCTGTCACCTCAGCAGTGCTGTCAGTCAAGACTGCTGGACCACTAACGGGGCAGCTGGGGGGAGGGGCTAGAGGTATTTGAAAACAGGACGAGTAGAGTGGACGCTAGTCAGATTGCTTATTAAGCTGTGGGGAGATGTTCTTCAGTGTTTGATCTGGTGGACCTTTAGAAGAGATGGGATGAAGTGTTCCATACGCCTTTTGGGTCTAGTGATTTGTTACTGGGACTGAAACTGCGAATGTGAATTTCCTGTATGCATGGGGTTTTAGAGACAAGAAGACTAAATGATCTTTATTTTATTTTCACACGTTCCATGCATCCCATGATGTCCATGCATGCGCGTGTGCACATGGAGCTTAGTGTGCACTGGCTGCTTTTGAGCTCTACAACTGATTGAGAATGCAGCAGCACATCTGGTCTTCGATACACCAAAGTTCTCACATTGCGCTCCACTGCTGTGACCCCGTCACTGACTTCCTGTGGTGCCCACATCAGATTTAAACCGATCAATGATCAAACCACACCTCACAACTCACACCTCACTCAAATAGAGTATTAGGCTCAGCCCAATTGGACCCTCCCCAGACATCAAGACTCTTTACAGGCCTGGCCCTCAAGTGTTGGAATACCTTTTCAAAAAGCATCTTGGTCAAGAAGACCAAATTCAACATGTGAAGACCATCTTCAGCTCTGGTAGGATGTTGGTGGACCAGTATCTCTTAACTGAAGTCTAGGTTTACTGGTGTGAGGATGATCTTCAGCTCTGGTAGGATCTTGGTGGACAGGTGCCCCTTGCTCATCTGTCTCAGACTATTTCAACTGAATTCCTGAGTCATGGGTCCTCCCAAAGAGTTTGTCCCATCTTGCTCATAAAAATTCAATAAAATTTTGACTGATAAGTTGAATTTGAATATCAGTTGGCATTTACATAGAATGAAACCCGGAGAGATCTCAGAACACACAGCAGCGACATTGGCCTAGGAATTCATTCACCTTTATGCCCAATCAGTCGATTGCTTTGAGCAAACCAGCACATGATCAGAAATAGAACAAATTAATTGCAGCTAAATGTACATTTTAGAGCAAGTAAAATTCTAAATTGTGATTTTTTTTTCCTGAGCGCAGCTCTTTCTCTGCCTTCTCTCACTCATTTGAGCCACTTTGTGGATTTGAAACAGGAGAGCACTTTTCCGTCTGGCCCGGCCCTGTCTGAGAGAGCTGTGCACTGCTGTGTGTGTGTGTGTGTGTGTGTGTGTGTGTGTGTGTGTGTGTGTGTGTGTGTGTCTGTGCTTTATTTTCACCCTGCGGATGTCCTTGATATCCAATAGCATAAAATCTCTTTACATTTTGTTTAACATAGTGTACTGTATTTTTTATTCTTTATGAGTTCATACATGCTTTCTACATAAATAAGTGTTACCAAATCTCAGCTGTGAAATAAGAATTAATGGTGGCGATTAGGGTTGTCCCGGATCTATTCTCAAAGATCCGTATTTGGGCTGATCAGGGAATTTTTAACTGACCAGGATTGTCTCAAGTTTTACATCAGTTGTCATGCAAGTGCTATAAACATAGAGGTTTGTGGTTTAGTTGAAACCTCAGCAGTGTGGAAATATTTTAAACTGGAAAAGGAAAGCGCTGTCCAGTGCTGATGTGTAATGTGAGTTCACTCTGGTCGCTGACTGCACTGAAGCAACACACGCTGGAGGACACTTTTAAATTGAGAGAGTAATTTCTTCAAAACAGTGAAAAGACAAAAAAGATTACAGAGAGGGAAACTGAATTAATCGGTGTAGTAGGGAATACAGGATCTCACTGTCTTCTGGAGCTAGGATATACCAACCCCAGCAACACTACATTACACACACTGCCCTACCAGAGCTTTACACTAAGGTTCTCCATAACCTACGAGGTTTTTATCAGATGTGATTTCTTATGTTTGCCCAGTACCAGTAGTTAGCCCTAATTTAATTGCGCAATATTAAAAGTGTGCAGTATTACTGTACATGTGCATCAGTTTGGCTGATCTTATACAGCAAAGTGTGTGTAACATCCAGTCGATGAGATGCTGAGTACTTCGGAAATAAATAAACAGGTCTACATCATTTTGTGGGACGAGACTTCAGTTCTCAGCTGTTGAGCACATACATTGGATTTCAAAAACTTAAATGTAGCGCTGTAAAACTGCTATCTAGGAAAATACTGGATAATATGGGTGCTCTGGTGTCAGTTTCAATATGTAGTATTAACTACAAGCCAGGTATACTCTTTAAAATACAGTTCCTCTTTTATATACCCATCACATACTATTTGCCACTGCCTCGAGGATTTGCACACCGTATTCACTCAAACTGCGACTCAGCACCACACAGCTCAGCACTGGGTGATAGATGAGCCTGATCAATACCTGCTATTTTCTCATCACCCCCCACTGGAGGACATGTTGTTTCTGCAGACTATTTGAAAATTTAGACTGACCTGAATAAGGACTCTTCAGGCCTGGAGATGCTATATTGTATATTCCAGGCCTGTAAAGTGGCTGATTGAAGCTGCAGTGGTTTGCGGTTTTCTCACAGATAGAAGGTCCTGGGTTCGATCCCCGGGTTGGCCACAGGTGCCTTGCTGTGCCAGGTTTATAAACTCTCTCTGTGTTGTCTCGCTGTGTTGCCCTGTGATGGGTGGGCTTTTTGTCCAGGGCGAACCCTGCGATGGATCCATAGTCACCTGGGATTAGCTCCAGCTTCCCTGTGGCACGAAACAGATGAGGTATGGAAAATGAACGAATGAAAGAAGAAAAAGGTAATAACGCAAGAGTCACTACTGTGGTTCCAGTAAGTTTCTGTTCACTTGAGCTGATGAGAGACCACCCACCACTATAATTACATGTCTTCACTACTTAGTAAAATCCACACACACACACAAGTTAATCACTGCTTAAGATGAAATGGATTTCAGTTCAGTTCGGCTTAAATCGTGCTAATTAGTTTCATCAACAAGAGGCACATTCTTTTTTTGATTTTGCAGGGGAAATGGGTGTAAATACGCTTGAAATTCTTCATTTTTGGTAAACGTGCTCCAAAGCTAAATCCACAAATTTTGGAAAATATAAAGGTTATAGTGTGAATGTAACAGAAGATATAGAACATACTACCAAAGACTATCACACTTGTTCTGGCAGTTTTGTGAAAAGACATCCCCTTACATGTGTCCAGTTAGGAAGTAGAATGAAAAGCAAATACTGGGGGTTCTCAACTTACTTGACATATGGAAATTCGTGGTTATTCGAGTTTAAAATCTGTGTGGTAGAATCTGTGTGCTAACCACTGTATGACTAGCACTAGGGGAAGCCACGGGTATGTTGATGCCATTAAAAAGAGCATTTCTTTCTGGAACAATGTTCATGCATGTTGCAGACTTTTAATAAAGCACAATACTGTTTAATAAAGCCTCTGCAGCCTTATTACATGCACAAGTTTTGACTTATGTCAAAATTCGTGTTATGTTACGTTCTGAGGAGAACCCCGACGTAACTCGAGCACCCTCCTGTAAAGTCAAACCCTGTTAGCTTTCCCTCATTATCTTGCCAAACTCGCTTCTTGCCATGGAAGGCTGTAGAACAGATTTCCTTCTGTGTTATTTACCTTGTTAAGCCGCCAGCCTCGCCAGCCTCGCCTCTCACCCTCACCACAATGTGCAAAGTGTCTGGTGTATACATTTCTCACTCTATAGCTCACCAAACTTGAGTCTGTCTTAGCACTGTAGCCCAAACGCAGTCAGTCTTGCTAATTCTATAAGTCACTGCTGCTGCTGCTGCTGCTGCTGTTGGTGGGTGGGCGACACTTACATACAATGGACCAATCACTGATGCAGCCTTGGTCTAGTGGGTGTCTAGACCATCCATCGCCACAGGAAACCCTGTTGTTTGATTGACGGCTGGTTGGTTGCTCCGGTCATGCCTCTGCTAGCACGACCAGCTTTGATTCTGAGTTAGCATACAAGTTAGTGAATTAGACTCAAAATGTCTAGTAAACAAAACTTCTATTCTTTGACTGGTGAACAAAAAAGAAGAAGAAAAGAAATATGCATCTGGCAATAACTCACAGCAGGATATTGCTGATGTTTTTACTGCTTTGCTGTATCGGCCTGTCACCAGGTGCCGACATTCCAAAAGCTAAAATGGCTTAAATAAAAAGGCTTGCGTCTGGCAAAGCATGCTGAGCTTGAAGCAGGGCTGGAAATGTGGTTTTCGTTTGCTAGATTGCAAAATGTGACCATTACTGATGCTATTTTACATGAAAAAGTCAAACAATTTGGGGCTGTAGTGGGATTTTAACGATTTTCAGTACTCAGACGGTTGACTGTGTCATTTCAAGGCCAGGCACAGCATAGCGAGTCAAGTCATTTGCGGTAAAATTGCAGGGGTCTTCACTGTTTAATCTGTTCTGATATCTTGCCAACCCCACCTCTTGGCAAATTTAGGTTCCGGGGCAAGTTAATGAGGTTCGACTGTTTGTGGACAGGACACGACGATAACAGCAACCATTCGATAACATTTGCTGATATCCTGCCCTAGTGTAGTGTAGTGGTTATCACATTTTGCCACACATGTGATAGGTCCCAAGGTTAAAACCAGCCAAAAGAAGGCCTTGCATCTTGGTATGTTTTTATGGGCAGTGGTGGTCTAGTGTTTTGGGCCTTAGGAACCCCAGGTTCTTCTGAGGTACCCTTGAGCAATGTACCATCCTGATACTCAGCTCTCCAGACGCTACTCAATGTGTGGATGGGTTAAAAGTCACATTTTGTACACCTTATGTGATTGGGTGTGTTCAGAATGGCAAATAGTCATATTCATGAAAAAATAAAATACTGAATTGAATATAGAATATAATAGTATAATTACTGGGCCAGACTGATTGACACAATATAGGCATAACTTCATGCCTGGTAGAAGATACAGGTCTCCTGTTATTTGTGTTATTCCAGATTCAGGTTGCTTTCTTGTTGCTTCTATTGTTTTTGTTGGAGGCAAACAAGCTTCTGTAGTGGGGATTCGTCCTCTTTGAGTGGAGATTTTGGAAAAGCATGTCTGGATGAAAGTGAAGCCTAGTTGTGGTGATGCCTTAGGATTAAACTGTTTACTGTCGTAAACCATTAAAACAAGCTGCTGATTTCTAGGCCATCATACAGTTTTGAAATTATAACCAGCAGGTAACATTACTCACTGAAGCACTGAACATTTCACAAAGTAGATTTGGGAAATATAGACTTAAAGATATCTGATGGTGTATTTTCAGTAACAATATAATTATCGATATGAAACTAATCTGTTTAGTGTTCTCTTTCTGTCCACACAGTCAATTCACACCTGAATTCAGATTCCGCTCTTGGATTTTATAATCACTGAGGGGTTGATGGAACTGATTGGAGTCAAATCTACTAATGGTTCCAAAATCAAGGAGCATAATCTGGATTCAGGGTCCAGATGTGAAAACCTCTGCACTAAACTACAACAGTTAGGGACTATAGAAAACAGAAGAAAATGTTTATTCACAAATTAAACACCAACATTCATAGCTGGACCCCTGAAAAATGGGAAAAGTTAAAAAAACAACAACAAACAAACAAACAAAAACTTATGTAAATATGTACAGTAAATGAATTAAAGCTATTTTTTTCTGTTACTTTTCTTTTCCTGCTTCTTTTCCTTTTCTTCCCCTTTTCCCTTTTCTTTTTCTTTTTCATTTTCATTTCCTTTTTCTATTTTTTTATTTTTCTATTTTTGTCTTTTTGTTTACCCTTTCCATTTTCTTTTCCTTTATTTTTTTCTTTTCAGCAGCAACAATTTGTTATTTCATATCGATTTCCTCGTTATTTAATCTGTATTGGACTTCGATTAACTCTGAAAAGTCTGTCAATTATAATGATGTGGTTAATCCATATAAAATTAAATATATTAATAATACATTTTAATGTCTGTTAAAATATTTTATGTATTTTTGTACAATTACTTTTATTTTATTTTAGTCACATGTTTGGACCCTCCTCAAGGGTGAATGCCCAGGGCCTAGGGCACCCAAACACCAGCCGGCTCCTCCTGTGCTCTGAAAATAGTGACACAAGCTTATAACTTCTTCTTAAAGGGGAACTGGCCAGAAAACCAGCATTGACTATTACGATGTGTAGTTGCTTGCACTTTTTGCATGTCATTACATAAAGCTGCAGAGCCCTGGAGCTTGTGACCGGCTTCTGTCTGAAGTCATTTGTGCACTCAGGCTCATGGTGCAGCTGCTGATTGGGCTCAAGTGCTGTGAATAAGGGTAATATTCTCCATAGATCTCTGACCACCTTCTCCAACCCAGTCCCTTTAATCTCCTGTTCAGACACCTGACAGTGCTGGAATGAACTGCAGAAGACTTCCTTCATACCAACCGCACTACATACAATTGCTCGAGTGTCAGGTTCCTGATGCTTTTAGTGGGTTTAACCATCCTCAGTAGTTTTGCCAGCCTGGAATCTCATCAATAAATGAAAAGTCCATTAAGTGGCCCATTAGGGAAGGCGCGGCAGTCGGTTTTTAATCTCTGGCAGGTTCTGTAGTTATGTTATGCACAGTGAAAGAGTCTCTTGCTGTCTAAAGAGTCTTACTAATAGAACAGAACCAAGCACCTTCACAAAGGGAACTGTGGACTAAGTCTCCAGGGCTGTCTATTTTAGGTCTCATCCACCGAGGTGTCTGAATCTAGCATTTTCCTGATGTCTGTGGCATCAGGTGAGTGTGGATTGAATGCTGACAATTTCAAATCAGAGTCCACATGGCCTTAAAAAACACAACATCAATTTGCTGAAATCCAGTGCAAAGAAAACATCTCTGTTGCGGTTACATGCTGTTAATTTAAAGTTCTGAAGGCGGGAAATGTCCTGTGATTCCTCACACATTGAGCATTCAGAGAGTGAAATCAGTAGAGGGATAATAAAGACCATATGTCATCAATAAATTATCCATGTTTCATCAATTCAATGAAGGATGAACCTCAAAACCCACAGAGCACAGAAACACTCTGGACTGACTCATTACTGCCCCCACAAGTAAACACACAACATTACAGTCTGGGCTGCCTAGGTTTTATTTCTATTGCACTTTTTACACCTGACGTCATCACTAAGCAGGATCTGGATGGAGCAGGAGGCCCTAGTAATGGATGATCTGGTCATGGGGAAACAAGAGGGGCAGCACTTCCCAATCTAGAGGTTGACCTGGTAATGGAGTCAGTGAACCTTATGAGTGTGTATATGGGCTCTCCTCAGCAAGAATGATTGGGTTCCAGCAGTAACTTCAACCAGGGGTAGAGCATCAGGATAGATCATGATGTTCCAGGCAGTAGGAACCATTAGACTGTATTGGAACTTCTGTGCTGGGTCTGTTGGCGCATGTTCTGAGAGAGAGAGAGAGAGAGAGAGAGAGAGAGAGAGAGAGAGAGAGAGAGAGAGTCAGGCTGTGTCTTGAGTTTGTTTGAGGATTAGTGGCAAGCACTTACTCTGTTGGAGAAGATGTCCATCAGGCTGGAGGTGAGAATTATACTGGGTGAATAAAGTGGAGTATGATGTAAGGACTACACACTATATTGTCAATTATTATTGTGATATTGGATTTTGCAGCACAACAGGCAGAAATATACAAATCTCAACAGTCAAATATTAGGGCATCCCAAGATGCCATTTATTAACATTTGCCATGATATTGGCTTTTGCATTAGTAACAGTGCAGGAAGCTATTATATGCAAATGAGCTTCTAGCAGTTTACTAGATTTTTGCTTTAGTGACGCAACGTCTGCAGTTGGTTGCAATTGACAACGTTTACTTATCTGATTTTGAAGGATTTGAACAAAAGAAAGGCTAATAATTTTAGCATTTAAGTGTTGCTAATTTCATACTTAAGAATTTACATGTAGACGGTTGATTGACATTGCTGTATTGTCGTACCACCACCCATCAGTCGTTCAAACGAAAATTAAATTCTCACCTTTTCCCAGCCACTTTTATTCCTTTTATTTCTGTTAAATTGAGTTTTTTCACAGTTTGTATTGTAGACTAGGATGTAATGTAATGTAGCAAAGGTCTGAAACACTTTGAGAGACTCAATGCGGCGTCGCAAGTCATCACTGATCTACCTTTGCTTTGTGTTGCTTTCGTCACTGCAGTAAACAGTACATTTAAATTGAACAAATCATTTGAGGATGTTGTCTTTTTGTACTGAATTATACTTTTAGTGAATGTGTTTTCATGTTTTTAGACAGGCCGCCCCGTTTAACTAAGCTGCACCCAATACCAGGTTTGCAAAATCCATATGTAAGTCGTTGGGGAATACATGAATAAATAATGGAAATAAACATAATTTGTAGTTTAGTGTATTTCTTCAATAATTCCTATAATTTTCAAACAGTTCTTGATTTGAGCTGAGCTTTGATTTTGTTCGCCACGTGACCCGTCATATGGAGTACAGTCAGTTCAATAAATGGCTTAGCATTCTTTTGTTCAAATTCATAACTGATTTCATTAAAGCCTGTTTGAGCTGTAAAATCTGTGAAGGCTTTATTCATTTACCAAACACAGACCTTGAACAGCGACTCAGGGGATAAGCATTTAGGGACATGAGCCAATTCATTTTAAGGTGAAACAAGGCTTTGCTGAGTGAGGCACATTATGAAATTGCTTCAGTGAACTGGAGGAGCTGCTTTTGTTCACTGAAGGTTCATTTTCAGAGTAAAAAGCAGGCCATGTGCTGGCTCTTAACATTAAATAAGCAGTTCAGAATAAATAATGAGCTGCTCTGAACTAACTGGACTAGAGAGAAAAAGTGATAAAGACAGAGTGAGAGAGAGAATGAGCCAAATTATGAGCATCTTAAATGGGCTGCCATGATTTCCTTTTCAAGTTGAGTTAGTTTTATTTCTATAGCTCTTTTAACAAAGCAGTTTTACAGAATCTAGTCCGAACCCCTAAGAGCTTTTTGGCAGTGCATAGTTAAAACGTCAGTGTGGAAATATTTAAAACAGGACAATGAAAGTGGTCCAATGGCCACATGTAATGTTTTGTTGTAACAGCTCCATTTAATACTGCCAATTTGAAAGAAAACACTTAATGAAATACAGTGAGTTCACTCAGGCAACTCATCTGCACTGCACTGAAGTAACACACACTGGAGGACACTTTAAAATGGAGAGAGAGAGATAGAAAAGGCAATAAAGTTTACCTGTGAGATATTTTATCAGATGTGACTGTGATTAGTTTTACCACAGACAGCCCTCATTTAATTTAAAGTGTGCAATATTGAAGCGATGATCTCATGCAGCAGAATGTTTCAAATGAGGACATGCTGGGCACTTGGGAAATAGACAAGAAATGGGATCCATGTCATTTTGGCAGGTGTAAGGATTCAGCTGTCAGTTGTTGAACATATACATTGGATTTGCAGTTAAGGAGGGCACTGTGAATGTGTTTTCTAGGAAAATAAAATATTGGATCATGGTATCTGCAGATACTCAATGGTTCGATTCAAGCTTGGGGGCAAACATTGGAACATCCCTGCTTGGGAGGAATCATCACTCAGGAACCCATTCTCCTCTGATCAGACAACAATAAAAACAAAGTCTATAGCTTGAAGTAACAAATCCAGCAAAGTACAGGGTGGTAGTTTTACTAGTCTAAGACAGGTGAGTTGGGGATTTGGCAAAAATATAACTCAATACTTGACCATGAGCTTGAACTATGAGTAATACTATAATTCTTGAACTATTAGTAATAAATATTTGTATATACATCAACTGCGTTACTGAAAACAACCCACAATGAGCTAAAACAACCCAACAGTCTCAACCTAGTGCCTGGGCGTAAAAACAGACAGTCATATTTTAGAATGTAGGATGTAGTGGCAGTAGAGTGGACGCTGTATAAAACACCACTTTATCCCAGCAGGATGTTTTCTGTCTCTTCATTCTTGTACTTAGTATCTGAGGTATGGTTGGTTAAACTGCATCTGCAAGGGGTTTTAAATTTAGCAGTGCCCGTCCTCATGGGCACATTCTAAATTTTTGCTTCCATAAATTCTGGTACAAAAAATTTAAGTGAACAATTGAGCCATCGAAACTCACACATTTTAAATGTCTAAAATCAGTCAAATCTAATAATCACATACACAACTATACACAGTATATAACATGCCATGAAAAAACAATTTACATTAAACAGAATGTGGTATAAAGTGCAGATATGTGTATGTTGTATGTACTGGGCGATATTGAGGGGTTAAAGGGGTTGCAGAGAAAAAGCTAACAATGCAATCAATGATCATTAATAAGTACAGAATATGCTGTGCATATTGACTGGAATGTTGGGTATGTAGGTGTTGTGCAGAGAAATACAATATCTGTATTTGTGTGTCTGAATATGCATAAACAATCCTACTATTTATATGGTCTGTGCTTATGTGTCTGTATGAATTAATAGTAGTTTGTTATCTTGGTTGAGGGCCCAGAGAGAGCAGTCCATTACTGGGATGGTTGAGATCCTTCATTATTTTCCTGGCCTTGGTCCAGCATCACTTGCTGTCAATAGACTACCGGTCAGGGCATTCATTTTGGGTGGTGTACATAGCTGGTCACACTACCCTTTGCCTATTTTTCTTGTTGCTTTTCCCAAACCAGGTTGCGATGTTTCCCCTCAGGATGCTTTGATTAAGTTTAAAGTCTCTTAAGTGTGTGAGATAAAGTCGCTGCTGGTTCATCTTCAAGGTTGTCATCAAACGTGACAATGATGGTGCAGATGGACGTGGCTATAATGTCTTAGGTGTACAAAGAGTATAGCAGAGAGCTCAGGACGCAACCCTGGGGAGCTACCAGAGTGAGAAATATTTGCTCACTGGTCCTGCCCGTCAGAAAATGCTTTATCACTACAAGGACGGGTTAAGTCCCAGGTCTTCAACTTGGTGTCTGAAGAGGGTTATAGTCTTAACGGTACTTTTGTCAACAAACAGCGATTTAACAAGAGGTCCTAGTCATGGTTAATGGAAATGTGCAGTAGATGCGTGATGGTGTCATCATCTGGTCAATGATGGGACGGCATGCGAACTACTGTCGGTCCTGAAAAGTCTTCCTCTTGTTATTTTCAGAGATAGTGAAAGCATTTCCTATTCTGACACACTCAACATGCATATTTGTAGTTGTCTATGTTCCTGGTGATGAACAATGAGTTGTAGACAGTGTTATAGACTTCATAGTGTTCGTATATCCGTTCATTGCCAAAGCACTTATCCTTTACTGGTCACAAAGAAAACCCAACTCAAGGAAGTTTCAATAGACTAGTGGGGAAATATTTTTTAACAAGAAGCTATTTATGCTAATGTGGCAACACCAACTTCTGAGTTCACTTAATTTATCCATTAAGGAATATTATATCTGTATTATTTTTTGTATGTAAATGATCTCTGACTGCACCGAGTTCCTGAGGAAGCTACAAATTGCAGCATAAGGGTGGCAAGTGCTCCAGGTTTGGTGAGTAGATGTGTGTGAGAGGAAAAACAACATTTGTCATTACCATCAGACACACTCCACCTCCCTTAAATCCATTGTCCCGTCCCTGCGGTAAACTGGGAAGAACATGACCGGCTTCACAGTGTGGTACAATACTGCTGGGTACATTGAAGCAGAAGAGGTTGTGGTCCCAAATTTCAGTGTGGAGCTGGACCCTGGCTCTGAGGTTGTTAGTCTTGTTCTCCAGAGACTGGACATTGTCTGTCAAGATGCTAGGTAGAGGAACACCATGGCCTCAAGCCCTTAGCCTATTCCTGATGTCAGCTTATTTCTCCAGGGTTTTGTCCCTTGTTCTTCCTCAGAGTCTTGCTTGGCCAGCATAGATCTGGAATGAAAAATTGTGATAGGTGGTGGTTGTAAATCAATAGAAATAAAAGTATATCTATCATATCTAGTTAGAGCCCTTGGGCGAAATGAAGATACTAAATAAAAGTTCTTGAAATAAATAAAACAAATTTAGGTTGTGATGGCAGTTGACCTTCTTGAATTGCTTATTTAATTCCTACTTCATCATAATGTAAGTGGCCAGTGCTATTGAGTAAAACCCATTTACTTATGAAGAAAGAATAAACTGCTTTGTCAGCAGTAGCACACTGCCTTCTTTCACTCCACGTTATGTGTCAATATCAATATTTAGCTCTGGATTAAGAGCTGCAGAAGGCATTTTGATGCAGATTGATCTCACTGCCCATAGAACTGTCCGTCAGCCAGCGATGTCCCAGAACACTTCCTTCTTCAGAGCTGAGCTGTCAACATTCTGCTTAGGAAGAACGTAGCTGGCAGAGCTGGAGAGATCCCTGAAGGCCCACTGCAAGTTCTTAACTAATATTTAAGCACCGCATTGCAAAGAGGAGGGACGAGCGTTTGAACCCTTATGGGTCTCATTGCTCTTTAAAAAGTCATATTGGTACCATTAGCACAAAGCTTTGAGGAGAACCAACAGAGACGGCATAGCGGGGATTGTGGGAATAATTTATTTAAGTGGTGTCTCTTGCTGCTCTTTCAAAAACTTTGAGAAGAAAGTGCAGAAAACACTGCTAGGAAATGAGAAAGAAGAAAGAAGTGCAGAATTAATCTCTACATATTCATTGTACTCTGAAAAGGAGATCTTTGGTACAGTGTCATAGGTTCCACTCCCTGAAGATCAGTTTAGTTGAGTGGTTTAATTAAGTTTATTAAATAAACATATAGAGGTTATTTTGGGAACCAAAAGATGTTGCTAAAAATAAGCCTTTTGTAAAGGGGTGTTAAACCTTGTGACGCCATTTAGAGGAAGGTGTCTGGAGTTGTCTTTCTCTTTCAAGCCGGATTTTCTCTTTTCTGTTTTGCCAAAAGTGTTAATAAGACAGCGATCAGGAAACAATAGACCTACACTCACCTCGCTTGATCACGTCAGTAGATAAATGGCTCTTCTCTGTGCTCATTGCAGCTTCTAAAAGCTTCTTCTTAGATCACGATCCACTCTAGAGCGTCTGATTCTCTGCTTTATTACACTGTGATAAGCATCAAGGCCTAGACAAACCCCTTTGATTTATTCACACGTTGGGAACTACGCTGCCGAGAGGACACGCGGCTTTACACCAAAAGGAATGACTTATCCTCAGTGTTATGGAAATGGAGATATCGGGAAGTAATCAGATTCGTTCTATCAGATCAGCTTGTAATACACTCTTATTCTATTCACAGACACTTCCGAAATATAAAGATCATGGTATGTTGTAGACGAAAACCCATCTGTTTGAAGATACATATCGTCTAATGTATTATTCAGCTAATCTAAGTACGCATCATCTCAGCTTTGCTCCAGATCATCATTTTTTTCATCTTTGGTGAAATGGCTGAGATAATGTACTTGTACTTTTCACCTAATCTTAGATCCTAGACGGGGCTCTCCCTGAAGTCAACCACAGTATGCCAATGGCTTCAATTAGCGTATACTGGTTGCATTGACTTCATCAGCAATTATTCTGGCCTATTGCAGCAGGTGCTAGTCAGTTAATCAGCTATCTGTCAATCAGTCGCAAATCACTCATCTCGTTGAGCTGTAGGCACATCTAATAGGACAGTCAATACTGATGGCTATTGCTAATAGGTCCTGTATTATGTATAGACAAGCTGCTGTAGTTACAACACCCTAGGCGGAAGAACAGTGTCTGATTGTTTGTCTGCCATTGGGTAGTCCGACATTATTTTTGTGGCCCATGATTATTCATTGAATACGCTCATTGTGACGCTCCAACTGGCATCTATTCAACAGTCTCTTATTTTTTTCCTAACGTGCTGTCTTGCTTAAGCCAAACACGGGCGTGATAACCTCATTTCCCCGAAGAGGCAATGAACGCATCGCCATTTGTCACTCACGCCAGAGGAGGTGACAAGGCGGATTTCATGGGCAAGATGAAGCATTTGAAGTCACTTGAATCCTTGTTTTGGGGAGGGGTTTGAGCACATTGCTTGGCAGCGTCTATTTTAGACCTCCAGCTGGATCAGCAGTGAGTAGGTCAAGGACTGAGTGCTTGGCCAGACAGATCGCAGGCCTGCCTCGCCTCTTGACTACACCAATGTGACTTTAAATCACTTTAACGACCCCCTGTCCACTGGATCTATTTGTTTGTGTGTGCAATTGTTCCCAGCTAGTATTATCTCCCCCAAGTCCGCTCATTTGTTGCAATGGCTTATTGCGTGCTGCTGTGGGAATCGCACCCTTGAAAAGCAAGTCAAGTCAAGTCAATTTTATTTATAGAGCGCTTTTTACAACTGACATTGTCACAAAGCAACTTTACAGAGTTT
>JBBIGC010000131.1:18470568-18485003 GCA_037576955.1 Lepidarchus adonis
AACATATATGCAGAGCTCAAATATTCACCCTTTTCACACCATTGCATACACATATGCACTAATATTCATGCATACACACACACACACACACACACACACACTCACACACACACACACACTGTACCAACACATATTTATGCCTGCATACACATGCACATGCATACACACTGTAGATAGTACACACACACTCAGATGCCTGTGTAAATATGGGACATCTCTCCATTCGTCCCCTCATGTAACACAACGTCTCCACCCCCGCTGAGTGGAGCGCTCTGATTGGCTGCTATATTTGGAAGTACAGCCGAATAATTCATGCATGGCTAATTTCTCTCTGCGTGTGAGCTGATGATCATACTTACTTGAAGGAATGCTTCACTGAGGCTGACCCCCCACCCCCCCACCTCCTCAGGCCCTCACCCCCCCACCTCCTCAGACCCTCACCCCACACCTCCTCAGGCCCTCACCCCAGCCCCAGTTATGGCCTAATAGTGACACATTACTGGCCTGTTTCATACCGGGTTGTTTCCCAACCCTTCGCCTTTCCTGACATCCACACGACTTTCCACACCGTTCCCATTTGAATGGCCACTCGGCATAAAAACTTCAGACTGTGTTGCCTGGCAACTATGACTTTGAGGATGTAAGGAGATGACATGGTGCCCGGTTCTCGTGTCCTGCATCAGACTGGTTTATTCATAAGATGTGAGAGAGAGAGAGAGCGCACTGGTCACATGGGCACACAGGACACTTAGTCATAGGCTCTGCAAAGGTGATTATGGGCAAAATGTCTATGATTGTGGTTCTCCAGCATTCTTCAGCTTGTTCTCACCTGTATTATCTGTGTCACTGGGAACACACCTCATCCCAATAAAATGTGCAGCATGCTGGGAGCAGTGTAGCAGGATGGAACCTTGATAAAATTACCTCAGTAGTACCTGGGCTGGGACTTGGTCCTGTGACCCTCTGTTCACAAGACCATGGTTCTCGAATAATTTATTAAGAGCCATGGATGTAAATTTTAACAATAAATTAATAAATAAAAACAACAATGACAGCATTATTATTATTATTATTATTATTATTATTATTATTATCATCATCATCATCATCATCATCATCATCATCATCATCATTATTATTATTATTATTATTATTATTATTATTATTATTATTATTATTATTATTGCTGCTGCTGTTGTTAGTAATAATAGTAATAATAATAATAACAATAATAGTAATAATAATAATAATAATAATAATAATAATAATAATAATAAAAACAACAACAACAACAACAACAACAATAATAATAATAATAATAATATATCTATTTAATAATCTGTCATTTTGCAATAGCACACTCACTTACAGCAGACTGAGGAATATCTATCAGGGAAGAAATTTAACCAAAGACAGCACCCTCTCACATCATCATGCTGGAAGTCACTAAGGTCTTCAGAAGATCCATTATTCCACTAAACTTGACTGCATGTCCAGGGGCGTGATTTTACACACCTGCAGTGTTGAGTGTGGTCTTAACACCTAAAGTTACAGTATCTTGCTCAAGAACCTGCAACCCCCATATTACAAGTACATGGTCATAACCACTGCCCATAAGAGATGCCACACAGGTTGGTTTCCATCCACCTCTGGGATTTGGGCACATATTTATTGTCTAGTTCTCATACATAATTCGAACTACATGTGTGAGAAGCACAGCCAGTAATTTCAATGGGTTTCCCTGTGCCTGGAAAACCTACAGACTCTAAACTCATTCATAATAGAAAGCAATGGGCCAGTGCTGAACCAGCCTCCCGTTGGCTCCAATTATAAGTGCATTATGAATCAGTGCCAGAACATTTAGTTTGGTTCAAAGGTTCTTTGCTTGAAGGAGCTGCTGCACCTCTATTGTAGCACCTGATTCAGTTTATCTTCAGTGAACTGAACCAGATGGTTTTAAGTAGTGAAAACACACAGAACAGGAGGAACAGGATTCTTCCTACAACATTTTACAAGTGCACAACCTTAATTGTAGTACTCTGAGTTAATGAGTGAGTAAGCCTGCCATCTACTGGTGGTGCTGTATATTCACAATCTATTCCAAGGCCACACACATTCAAGCCTATGCCTGTTTTGTGCAGTTTGTCATTTCCTACTGACTGTTCTTTATGAAAGAAACATAACACCACATACTCTGTGAAGATTTGGATCTTCTCTTATCCTCCCCCATCTTCTCCTCTGACTTTCACTGCATTTGCTTCCTTTGCCTTCCCTCTACATTCTTTGTAATACTCCCCCGTTTCTCCCTATCCCTCTCTCGCTTTCTCTCTCACACTTATCTCTGTCTCCATTTCTCTAATCTCTCACTTCTTCTCTCCCTCCCTCTCTCTCTGTTCTCAGGCTCGTCAGCGGGAGAAGATGAACGAGGAGCATAACAGGCGCCTGTCAGACACAGTGGACCGTCTGCTCACTGAATCTAATGAACGTCTGCAGCTCCACCTGAAGGAACGCATGGCTGCACTGGAGGACAAGGTGAAGAATCTGACATGCACACATGCACTAGAACTTTAACTGGGTCTGCAGTTGTTTTTTTTAACCTGAGAGCAGCTTAAGAATGTTTTGTCCAAGCGTGACCACATCCAACACACATTTTGAGTCTGAGTTTGTCCAAAAGTGACCCAAACCATCTCACAGTGGCAAGTAAAGGCAAAACTGACGATTTGTCATTGTGAACACACCCCATAGCGCAAAGTGTGTGCTATCAACACCACTAGGGGAGTGGTACCTTGGTCATGGGTGACCAGGGGACACTTGCGCAAGTCTGTGGATTGGTCCATTGAATCAATCAGCGACCCTTCAGGCCGGCATCTCATCATTGGGAGAGTCATTGTGAACACAGTCCATCACACAAAGTGTATTACAACAAAATGTGCCCTTTAACCCCTCCTCACATGGAGCAGCTCTCAACTGCACCTAGGGAGCAGTGTAGCAGAATGGCTACTTCCTTAATGGTCCTTGGCTGGGACCCTCCAAGCACAAGGGTAAAGTCCTAAACACTTTTGCCATAGATCTGGATGTGGATCTGTACGTACAGACACATGTCCATCCAAATACAGTCCTGATCAAAAGTTTAAGACCACCTGACAGTAGAGCTTCAACATCACTACTGAGGTGGGACGCAGTCATTTGGAATTTCTTAAATTATGGTTTTAAGTTGTGGAACAAAAAAGTCAAGTGGAAGCACTGAGCCAGAGGATCCAATTGGCTGTCCGTCAAGACACTGGACGATCCTTGACCCAAATTAAGGCCGTTACTGGTGCCGACCGCAGCCCCATAACCATCAGACGGCATCTGAGACTGAAAGGCTTCGAAGGCCTTGTCTCCTTGAAGGCCACAGAACTGGATATTTGGACTTTGCAAGAGAGCAGCAAACATGGGATATTAGAAGGTGGAAGAAAGTTTTATTCTTAGATTCTTACAAAAAATTTAACCTTGATTGTCCTGATGGTTTCCAACGTTACTGATATGATAAGCAGATCCCACCTGAGATGTTTTCTAAGCGCCACATTGGAGAGGGAGCCATAAAGGTCTGGGTGCTTTTTCCTTTAGTGGAACAATTTTAGTGGAACTTTTGATCAGCTGTAAAACAGCCTGGATCAGTCTAAGTGTTGTGGTCAATAAATTGCTGCTCAAAAATGTTTCGTTTCACTCCCATTTCTTCTTGTAGCATGTTGAAGCTCTACTTGGAACCTTGTTAAGATCCAACCATGCAACATATGACTTTTTGCCATTTGTCAGGTGGTCTTAAACTTTTGCACAGAACTGTTTCACCAACACCTCATCCATTGCAAGTGTTCAAGCAATGCACAACACTAACCTTCAGCACAGTCCTACTCAACACAAAGCAGGTCTCGTTATCTGTCTGCTTCCCAGGTGAGATGTCACCAGCCCTGATAATGGCACATCCTGCAGCATGAATTAACACCCTCGAATTAAACACTGCTTCTCCCAGCAAAGCAGGAACACCTCTCTTGTCTCTGTAACATGGAAGGATTCCAACATGTAGTACATTGAGATACAACAAATCCTTGGCCTGCTATCCAAGAGTATAAAATCAGGTGTGGGCAGAAGTGTGGAGAAGCTTTCAGTAATGTTCTAAACCCGCAAATGTTTATGTAGATGATTTTGTAGAAATTTGCAAAAGCAAAATCTTACTCTTCAAATCTGAAAGTTCAACACTTTTTTTTTGTTCATTGGGGTTGAAGTTCAGATTTGGTTTAGGCTCAAACATTGATGCTACAATTATTTGAAGGCTTCTTACACAGGAACTTCATAACTATCTGGACATGCCCATGTCTCAAGCCTTGGTTCCTTGGTTTTGTTTTGTTTTTTGGCATGTTTACCCAGTCCACGTGCCATGTGCTCATTGTTTGTTTCTTCTCATCTTCTCTTACTATCTATAGAATGCACTCATCCATGACCTGGAGAATTCTCAGAAACAGCTGGAGGAGTTCCACCACAACAAGGTAACCCATTGCAATCACTCTGAAATTTGGATTGTAATTGCTCTACACGTCGTGAAGTTTAATGTGCTTTTTACACACTGTTTAGTTACAGCGGTTTTGCCTTTCAGGAGAGACTAATCGGTGAAATAGAGAAGCTTCGGGCTGAGATCGATCATCTGAAGAGGCGGAGCGGAGCTTTTGGGGATGGAACTCATCCTCGGTAATGTTGAGGCACAGTGACGTTATATACATACACTCACAGACCACTTTATTACGTACACCTGTTCAAATGCTTGTTAACAGTAATAGCTAATATGTCAATCACATGGCAGCATCTGGACATGGTGAAGACAAACCAAACAGCAGAATGGAGAAGAAAGGGGACTTAAGTAACTTTGCGCATGGCATGATTGTTGGTACCAGAAAGGCTGATCTGAGTTTTTAAGGATCTGCTGAGTTTACTGAGAATGATCAAAAAAAGAGGATCATTCAGTGAGCGGCAGTCGAAAATGCCTTGTTGATGTCAGAGGAGAATGAGCAGACTGGTTCGAGATGATAAAGTGACAGCAGCTCAAATAACCAAGATATTCAGAATGCAATCTATGAACCCACAACAGCTAAGAACAGAAATTTGCCCAGGCTCACCAAAATTAGACAATACAAGATTGGAAAAACATTGCCTGGTCTGATGAGTCTCGATGTCAGCAGAGACAGATGGTTTGGTCAGAGTTTGGTATAAACAACATGAAAGCAATGATCCATTCTACCCTGTGTAAATAGTTCAGGCTGGTGGTGGTGGTGGTGTAATGATGTGGGGGCAATTCCTTGGCAAACTTTGGGCCCTTTATTACTGAGCATGGTTCAAATGCCACATCCTAGCTGAGTATTGTTGCTAACCATGTCTGTCCCTTTATGACTGCAGTCTTCTGATGGCTACTTCCAACAGGATCATGCACCATGTCATAAAGTTCACATCATCTCAAACCGGTTTCTGTAAATCAGTTCACTGTACTACAAAGGCCTCAACAGTCACCAGATCTCAATCCGCTGGAGATGACAAATCTGCAGCAACTCTATGATGATTTCATGTTAATTTGGACCTAAATCTCCATGAGTAATGTCTTCAACTCCTTGTTGAATGTATGCCATGATGAATTAAGGCAGTTCTGAAGGCAAACCCGGGCTGCCTAAAGGTGTGCCTAATAAAGTGGCCGGTGAATGTATTAAAAAAGGGGTGACAAGGGCAATATTGTGATGGTTAGAGCACCTCTAAAATTGCAGGCCTTGTGGGTGTTCCAGGTATGCAGTAGTTGGCCACAGTGTCATGGGCACTGTCATGGTGTTAATATGATTGGTGTGATTGGTGCATATCAGCCTTTTGAGTAAATTCTGAGATCAATTGACTGTTTCTACTGAACCTGTTCTCTCTTTTGTACCAGGTCTCATGTGGGCAGTGCCACAGACTTGCGTTACTCTGTGGTGGAAGGGCAGGGAGAGCACTATTCCTCTACTGGTGTTATACGCCGTGCTCAGAAAGGACGACTGGCAGCACTCAGGGACGAGCCCACAAAGGTGCTTGTTTCATCTGCTTTGTGTCCCTGGTTTCCCTGGTTCCGTTGTCTTGATTTGATTAGATTTCATTTAGAATTTATATGATTCATTTCAGTTCAATTAAGTTTGATTGGAATCAGTTTAGACCAGTTAAGTTTGATTTGATTTAGATCAGATTGGCTCAGATTTGACTGAATAAGATTTGGTTTGCTTCTTTCTGATCCAATCTGACATTATTAAGTTCAGTGTAGTCGATTGGATCAGATCAGATTAGGTCTGATTTATTTGAATCAGATTTGAATTGATTTAGTTCTACTTCCAGTTCAGTTTAACTCACTTCATGTCAAATCAGTTCAGTTAAGAATTTTATTTCATTAAATCAGATTTGAAAATTAATTCAGTTTTGTCTGATATTGTTAGATTTACTTCGCTTCAGATTGATCCAGTTCATTTCAAATCAATTCAGTTTAGTTTGTTTTGATTATATCAAGTCACATCAAATTGATTCAGTTCTATCAGATCAAATATGATTTGATTCAGTTTGGTTCAATTTGATTTGACTCATTCCAGTTCATTCCAGTTTGATATGATTTGTTTTGATTGAATATGGAATCTAAATAGATCATGTTCATTATACTAAATTATATTTGCCAGCATTCTGTAAAACTTCTCCAACTTGTCAATGTATTCAGTTGTATTCAGTTCAATTCTGTTCTATGCCATTCCATTATATTATTTTTTATTTCATCTGCAGCAGTTATAAAGACTTGATGTATTCGTTTTTTGTCCTTCCAATGCTAATGCTGCCTGACCTGCTTTGATATCTGATCTCCAGTACTCACATTCAGAATCATGTTTTCTTCTGTAGATATGCAGGAATTGCTCCAAGGCACCACTATGTAGTTATAGCTGTTTAATCCTCTTAGCACCATATGGTTTTAAAAAACTACTACAGCTTTATCAGGAACAGAGAGGCCATATCTGGCTCAGTCAGAAGCCCCTGAATTGCCCCCTCTCTCTGTTAAGCCTCTGAGTATTGGCCTAGAGTCTAAGAATAGTTATGGACATGATTTGTTTCTCATGTATGTCTTTGTCTGTTTGTCTTTTATTGCTTCACTGGATGTTGTGTTGGCTGTAAGTTCTGCATTTTGTCATCAAACTGTGTTTAAATATCGTATATCTTCTAATAATAGCCCAACATTTTTTTCCAAAAATGATTTGTGTGGCCTGGTGTTTAATAGAGACAGGCGTTTGTTAGAGACGGAATGGTGATGGGTATTTACGGTCACAAAACGTCATGCAGCTTCTTCGCATTTATTTTGACAGAAGATGAAACATCACGACTAAAATTGTCCCTCTGTCTGTTCTGCGGTGATACTTGTGATCATTTTAAACAGAGCCGCTTAATATTTGTCTGTTTGTTAACATATAACTGTTTGTTTTAAGCCGTTTCACACATTTTAGGTAATAAATTCTGTTAAAACACGGAGGTAGAAAGTGAAAGCTCGAGTGGTGGGGGGCTATTATTGGTCTATTTGTTGCGACGTCTCTTCAAACCCACCGTTTATTGGAAACGGGCGTCAATAAGAGACGGACTATTATTAGAAGATATACGATAATAATACATCTTTTGTGTCAGTGCAGCTATGTAGGATCACTGCTGTATATTAATGTAGATAGACATCTAGCTGGGATGTTTGTGTGTAAACAGTTTGTGGGTTTCCTGCTTGTTCAGATCCTGCCGGTGGTTGAGCAGGACTGGGACCGATCCCAACCTCCCAGTCTGCGTGCCAGCCGCTCACACCTGATGGGCAGCGACACAGAGCTGTCAGACCTGGACGATGAAGACCGCGAGACCATCTTCAGCTCAGCAGACATGCTGTCCCCTAGCGGCCACTCAGACGCCCAGACTCTGGCTCTCATGCTGCAGGAGCAATTGGATGCCATCAATGAGGAGATCAGGTGATACATAGCAGGAGCTTGCACAGAAATGATCTACCTGAAAACAAAAATTAGCTCATAAACTTTGCAAATAATTAGCAAATAAAGTTTGTGAACCCTTTAACATTGTATATTTATTAATAAATGTGACCTAAAATATTGAATAAGTCCTAAAAAGTAAGAAAACCTAGTTAAACAAATGACATTATATGTAAATTTATAGTTATTATATTTGAAAAATATTTTTATTTAAGTTTTATTTAAATAAAAAGATTCAGTAGCATAAGTAAGTGAACCTGTGCTTTCAGTATGTGGTGTGTGACCTTGTGAAGCAGCAACTGCAAACGCTTGCGGTAAATGTTGATGAGTCCTGCACTTCGACTCAGGGGAGTTTTAGTCTATTCCACCATAGAGAACAGCTTCAGCTCTTGGGTGTTGGTGAATTTCCTCACAAAAACTGCTCGCTTTCTGTTTTTCCTCAATTTATCAATTGATTTGAGGTCAGATCTTTCAAGAACATTAACTTTATTTTTCTTTACATTTGCATTTATTCATTTGGCTGAAGCTTTTGTCCAAAGCGACTTCCAGGTACAGGAACAATTGAGCATAAATTCAGACATTACAACACTAATGTGAGAGTTAGAAGGAGTTTACACATTCTTCTTTAACCTCTCTTTGGTAGAAAAACTTGTTTTTGTTGTCCTGTAGCATGACCCACTGTCTCTTGAGTTTCAGTTCATGAACAGATGTCTTGACATTTTTCTTGGTAATTCAAACAACAAAACAGGCTTCAAACAGAACACTTCCACCATCATGTTTCACTGTTTTTTTATATCTCCAAATGTAAAGCTTTCATTTAAGCCAAAGATTTACATTTTGGTTTCATCCTCCAACAAAACATATGCCCAGGATCCTTCTGGTTTGTTCACATGATCTTTAAGAAACTGTAGATGGTAAGTACTATTTTTGAGGGAGAGCAGTAGCTTTCTCATTGCCATATTGCCAGACATTGCTGTTCAGTGTTCTGGTGGACTAATGAACATTAACATTAACCTATGTGAGACAGGCCTTCAGTGCTAAGAAGTTACCCTAGGTTCCTTTGTAACCTCTTGGACTACTACATGCCTTGCAGTTGGAGTTACATTTGAAGGTTGACAACTCCTGGGTAGAGTAACAATGGTCTTGAACTTCCTTCATTTGTGCACAATCTGTCTGATTTTTGGAGTCCATACTCTTTAGAGATGGTCTTGTAACATTTTCCAGCTTTATGGGCATCAACAACTCTGGTCTCCCACTCACACCTGATTAAAACACCAGACTCTGATTTCACCTTCACATTATATAACAATCCATAGGGTTTCCTTCCTATTGGATTCTTTTTTCAATAAATTAATTGCTAACTATAATTTGTGTGTCATTTTTTTAACTTGATTTTCTTTATCTACTTTTTGGACTTGTTTGAAAATCAGATGATGGTCTACCACAAGTTTTAATCCTTAATCCCTAATCATAATCCTTGGAAACAAACCTTCTAGGTTCCAAACCTAGACACCTGCCAATACAGCATTTTGTTATTAGATATGGATCTCAAACAGCACTTCATCGTATCCCAAAGCTCCATCACTCCAGAGAACACAGTTCCACTGTTGTACAGCTTCATACAGGCCTTTTTCAGATGGTGCTTGGCACTGTGCACGGTGATCTCATATGCAGCTGTCACAGAGCATTCCTTTCTACTGCAAACGCTTTTCTATGGAGTTTATAAACAGTGTACAAATGATTGTATCCACAATGGGTCCACCTTTATCTGGATATGCCAGTTATTGAACATACACATTAACATCACTTCTAGATGAAGTGAACATTAATTATCTAGTTTATTCATTACAATGGCACCTGTCAGGTGGGGTGCAGCATTTGCTAAAGTGTAACGATGATGTAATGGCTAGAACATCTCCAAAACAGACAGACAGACCAACAGACAAGTAGTTAGTTAGTTAGTTAGTTAGTTAGTTAGTTAGTTAGTTAGTTGGTTAGTTAGTTGATGTAGAGGGAATTGTATCGTCTAATCTCCATTCACCATATCCGTATGAGTATTCTTTAAGTGTGAATTCTGATCTGGAGTCTGGACTGTTGTTGTGCCTCCAGGATGATCCAGGTGGAGCGGGAATCTGCAGAGCTCCGAGCAGATGAGATTGAGAGTCGGGTAAACAGCGGCAGCATGGATGGCCTCAATGTGACCCTACGACCTCGCTCCACCATCCCCACCTCTGTCACCGCCCTCTCCCTTGCCAGCTCTTCGCCTCCGGTCAGTGGACGATCCACGCCCAAGCTGGCCTCCCGCTCCGCTGCCCATGAGCTGGGCATCATGACCCTGGTGAGAACTGTAGGCAATAACACTAGATGAATGAAGCAGTCAGACATAGTACATATCTCTAACATTAACCCTTACACATCTATTATCAATGACAACATTGTGTTTTGCAACATACAGTATGTAATGCTACAGTGTGGGAGTAGTTTAGTGTCTTTCAACATGATCTACAGTTATAAGCAAATGTTTGTGCACCCATTGTCAAATGTTTAAATGGTTCAGAAAATACAAGTGAAATTAATGAATTAATTTAACATATTGGATAAAAGATAAATATCCCCACAATGTACCTTAAAATAGCTTATAAATTCACAGTTCGTGTTTGTGTACCTCTGGAAATATAATGTACATTAGGGGCCTAAATTACAACCCACTTTCTGAAAAGTTTAAAATGCAATAAAAACAAAATGCATTTTGTTAATCTTTTTTAACTTTCATTGAAATTGTATTTAATGTTTTAGCTGGTCAGTATGAATGTATTTTGTAAATATAAACAATAGTTAAATAGGATGCCTGTAACACAAATAAAAATGGACAATATAAAAGTGGACATTTTATAGAATTTTTTACAATATTGAAAAATTTCACAATGAACAGTAGATAAATTAGTATCAGGTTAGGGCATCGTGACTGAGGATAAAAGGTGCAAGCTCACGATGAGCTTTTTCAGTTAGCCTAATGGTCAGAGAAGTGGGTTTGACTGAAGGGTCACAGGTTCGATTCTCGGAACCGGGCAGCAGGCTGAAGTGCCCTTGAGCAAGGCACCTAACCCCCAACTGAAATCGAAGAATTTAGGTATTTTATCATCTTCAGTACATAACATTGCGAAAAGATTCACAGAATCTGGGAAACTCTCAGTCACCTCTTGCATCACGATAAAGTCTTTAGAAGGTCCTGCAAGAGAAACCGTCTTGCTACTGTGAAAAACTGTATCCACATGCGCTCAGGAGGACTTCCATTTAAACAGCCACTGCATCCTGAAATGCAACCTGAAAATCTTACAAAAAGAGAAAGCAAACTTAAATTCTATACAGAATTGCAGCAAAGATAGTGGAAAAATGTGCTATGGTCAGATGAGTCCACCTGACCAAGCGGTCATCTTGTTTTAGGTAACAACTCACATAGTTTTTCATGACAAAGATGGAATGGATCATCCAGACTTCAATCAGGGAAAGATACAATAGTGAAAGGCAATACTTGTGCTGGTAATGGACTTCATAGCTTCATAGAGTGTTTATGCTTGACTGATATGCTGCCACTCCAGATCTGTCTCTTATTGAATATGTATGAAGAAGAGAATCAGATCACAGCATCCAAAGATTTCTGAGCAGCTAAAGTCTTATATCAAGCAACAGTTAGTCTCCTCAGTTCCTAAACAATTTAGCAATGTAATTAAAAGGAAAGGGGATGTAACCTAGTGGTAATCAGTTAAATTATAGTTAAAAGAAATGACATCACGGTTTAGAATTTATTGTATTTTAAAATGTTTGTAATGTATCATTTTAGTAAAACGTAATTAATTTTGTCTGCAAAAACAAGTTTGTCTCTTGTTAATGTATTTGTAGTTACTTACTAATTCTTTCACGTTCAGCTGTACCCTAATCAAAGCTTTTCTGACAGCTTTCATATTTTCTGTCTGTTGTCTATTACGGCATGTGTCTAAATGAAGCATTTACTGACACCTGTGTAAAAGCTCACCCTACCTGAGGCAGTGATTTATTTCTCATTCAGTCCTCATTCTTATTCTAGTCTGGGTACGGCTTCTGAAAGCACAGGTCTCTGCTCTAGCTTTTGACACTCTTCCAGGAGTTCTGACGGGACCTCGCGTGTGTTTATGCATCCAATTTATTCCCCTTTATCTGACTGTGCATGCGTTTAATCACCTGTCTGCCTGCTTCTCTTCTCTGTCTCTTTCTCTCCCCACCGCTTTCAGCCTAGCGATTTAAGAAAACACCGCAGGAAAGTTGCTGTAAGTGCTGCTTTCATGTATTTCTAACTGCGATATTTGTTTATGCTACTGCACATCCATCATGTGTGGATGGGTGATACTGCATTCAATGGACATTGGGAATGGGAACTTGGGAAATTGGGAAATCTAGGAAAAACCTTCATTTTCTTGTCTGTGTTTCTTTTGTACTTTAAGTTTCAAGCAAATACAACAATAAAAAAACTTAATCATTATTTTATTTTCAACTATTTTTATAGCTGTAGTGTAAAGCATTTTATTATTACACTAATTATTATTTATTTTAATTATTCTTTTAAATATAACAACATAACTGACAAATAAATTAATAAAAAAAACGCTGTCTCATTTTTACTACTATAGCTGTTGAACAGAAAGGCAAGTGAAGTCAGTTTTATTTATATTAAACTTTTTACAAATATTGGGACAAAACAGATTTACAGAATCTGAGCTCCTAATGAGCAACAGAGGCAAAAAATAACTTTGTAATATGGATAAAGTAACCTTGGGAGGAATCAAGGATCAAAAGGAAAAGGAAGTTTGGAATAACAAATCCAGCATATGCATGTGAAGTGTAAAGTACAGAGAGGTAGTTGAATTAGTCTGGGACAGGTGAGCAGGAGGCCCTAATGATGGATGATCCAGTCACGAGAGACAAGAAGACCAACGGTTTGTAGGGAACAGGAGGACCACCATGACTGTGGAACGAGAATGTACACCTTAGATCTGTGTATATGGGGCTCTGCTCAGCAATAGTGAGTGTGTTCCTGCAGTAGACTTCAACCTGGATTATGGCTTTGGGATGTTCCAGATGTGAGAAGATCACTGGATCACTAACCCTAGAAGTCAATTGTCATTCAATTTCTTCCCATCTCAAACCACTTGAAATCAAAGCTCTTCATTAGCACAGACTTGTGAATTTGGATTAGGACAATGGACAACTTGCTGTAAGCTTTGTATAATGAGAAAGATTTCACAGTGTAGCTGAACAGTGTAGGCAGCTGCTGTATATAACAGGGTCTGTTTTCCCAAACCACCTCAGGAGGAAGAGTTATGATCTAGAATCAGTTATATCTGTGATAATGACATAAATCATTATCAGTCATCCATATGATCCAAGATCTGTTCAAATAAAGAATGCTTTGTAATACCAGCAGTGGAGTTGTTTAAGTGTTGATTAAATTTTGCTGTTTTAAAAAATGATTTGTGTAGCTGACAGTATTTCAGCTTATTGAAGAACTGGAAATGATTTTAGGGTGTATATACAGGTATATCTTATCTGAAAAAGTTCAATATTTCTTGACATTCTTTTCAAAAAGTGAAATCCATATATTATAAAGATTCAATACACATAGAGTGAAATATGTCAAACCTTTATTTCTTGGAATTTTGATGATTATGACTTAATGAGTTAATTAGCAGAATAGGGTGTGACACCATGACTTTCTAAGATTGAATTTTGTTTTGCAAAATTCACATTTTCTGAGACAGTGAATTTTGGGTCCTATTTTCTGAAAGTCATAATCATCAAAATTCCAAGAAATAAAGGCTTGACATATTTTACTCTATGTGTAATGTATCTATATAATATATGGATTTCACTTTCTGTAAGGAATGTCAAAAAATATTGAACTTTTCACAATATTTTTTGAGATGTATCTGTATATGAAAACAAGCTGAGTGACTCTTAACTTTGTGATGGCTAAATTTGCCTTGTCACTCCATCACATAAAGAAAGAGAAAGAGAAAGAGGGGAAGATACAAATGGTTAAGTACAATGTAGGTTGTCTTCTAAGTGCAGGTCCTCAGACGTGAGGACATTCTGGGGCATAAGCAACTTACCTGAGTGCGAGTTAAACTCATTAAAAACTTGGTACTATTTTACATAGCGTTTACCATGTTCACAGACATGTTGCAGATAATGTAAAATGTGGAAGATGAAGGACATTGTAATAGAGAAAACATACCTGAGTTTCCGAGTTGGAATCAAATGCAGCATTAAGCTTATGTCTAATTAATATTTTATTGTGTGTGTGTGTGTGTGTGTGTGTGTGTGTGTGTGTGTGTGTGTGTGTGTGTGTGTGTGTGTGTGTGTGTG
>JBBIGC010000131.1:18485103-18497541 GCA_037576955.1 Lepidarchus adonis
CTCTCTCTCTCTCTCTCTCTCTCTCTCTCTCTCTCTCTCTCTCTCTCTCTCTCTCTCTCTCTCGCTCTCGCTCTCTCTTTCTTTCATTCTTTTTCTTTCATTCATTCATTCTTTCTTTCTTTCTTTCTTTCTTTCTTTCTTTCTTTCTTTCTTTCTATCTCTCTTTCTCCCACTCTCATTCTATTATTCTCTATTTCTCTTTGTCTCTCTCTCTTTCTCCCTCACTCATTTTCTCTCTCTATCTCCCCCTCTCTTTCCTTTTCTCCCCCTTTCTATCTCTCCCGCTCACTCTACCTCTCTAACTTTGTCATTCCCTCTTCTCACTCTCTCTCTTTTGCTTTCTCTCACTTGCTGTCTCTTTCTCTCCCATTCTCTCTATATTGCTCTCTGCCTCTCATTCTGTCTCTCTCTGTCAGTCTGTCTCTCTCTTTCATCACCTGTCACCTGTCATGACACAGTAAACAGACCCTTGTCCTCTTGTAAGCGACATGACCCTCTTCAGCTGTCAATCACTGATCTGTGAGCTATTAGCCGTGTATTTGTCGCTGTCAGTCCCTTCACTTTTGTTGTACCACCTACTTCATCAGTGATGGTGATGGTTCAGCTTGTTTCTATCAGAGCTTCTGTTTCCTGAAGTAGAGTTGCCAGTCTGAGAGCGATCAGAGAACAAATTCAGCTCCACACCTAAAGCACAACAAGGGAAGTTCTCCTCAGAGGCTGAAATCGTGGTCCTTTCCCGGATCATCCCAGGCATCTTAATTACCACTCAGTCTACTGAAAACAACCAAATACTGCAATCAGCCATTACATTAGGACCACCCGTCCCCCCTCATTCTACTGAAATAGCTCCGACTGTGTTCTGACCCTTTTCTGTCAGAGCAACGTTAACATTATTTACAACAGGGGCTCCTCTTTAGATTGGACTATACTACTCATTCATCAATGAGCTTCAGGTGCCCTCAGATCCTTACGCATCTGCTTCCAGAATCAAGAACTGACTGTTCACTTACTTCACTTGTTTCTTAGACTAGAGCTAAGCTGCCAGCACGTACATACTATACATACAGTATCATCCATAAAGGGACATTTCTATATTTACTCCCTGCTTCTCAGTGTAAAAATGTAAATCAAACAATTAATTTGTGATTAAAGTGCACATTTCAGACTTTAAAGTTATTTTCTTACATTTTAGT
Source organism: Lepidarchus adonis (assembly GCA_037576955.1). Classification (NCBI taxonomy): domain Eukaryota; kingdom Metazoa; phylum Chordata; class Actinopteri; order Characiformes; family Lepidarchidae; genus Lepidarchus; species Lepidarchus adonis. The sequence goes on from JBBIGC010000131.1 coordinate 18,486,297, forward strand.
TTTTCCATGTAGAAATTACATCACTTTTTATACCAGTCCCCCTTATTTCAGGGCATCATAATGTTTGGGACAATTGGCTTAACAGGTGTTTGTGATTATTCATGTATGCTTAATTGCTTAATTAGTGCAGGGATAAAACACTGTAGTTGCCATTGTTCAACATGAGGAGAAAAGCTGTGAACATGAAAGCCAAGGAAGCGTTTATCCGGCTGAGAAGCAAGAATAAAATCATAGAGACATTGGTCAAACCTTAGGATTACCAAAATCAATTTTCGGTAATACCAATAAAAAGAAAGAATGCACGGGTGAGCTCTGTAGTCGAGAAGGGACTGGTAGGCCACAAATCTGGGAAAATGACCAAAATGAACCTGTTTCAGAGCAATGGCAAGAGAAAAGTGTGGAGACACAAAAGAACTGCCCAAGATCCAAGGTATACTAGCTCATCTGTTAAACATGGTGGTGCACATGGTATACAATGGTGCCACACTTATCTTCCTGCAATAAGATAACAATCCCAAACATACTGTTAAGGCAACATGGTAGTTTCTAAAGTAAAAATGGATAAGCCCGTCTTGACCAAGCACATCACCTGCCATCCATACACTGAAGAAACATAAAGGGACAAGCTTCCAGAACAAGCAGGAGTTGAAGATGGCTGCAGTAGAGGCTTGGTAGTGCATCACCAGAGAAGATACCTGGTGATGTCAAAGAATCACAGACTTCAAGCAGTCATTGCATGCAAGGGAAATGCAGCAAATTACTCAATGTGACTGATTTATTATACCTACAGTTACTTTTTTCCCAAAACATTATGGTGCCCTCAAATGAGGGGGGCTGGTATAAATATTGTGCGTTGTTGTGTGTTTTTAAACTGTATAAATGTATAAATGTATAAATCTGAATTGTGTGCCACAATTATTGGCACCCCTGCTATTAATATTTCATACAACCCCCTTTTGCCAATAAGACAGCACTTAATCTTCTCCTATAACATTTCACAAGGCTGGAGAATACAGGGACAGGAGATTTTGCACAATCTTTCTAGATCATGGGGTTAAGATCAGGGGACTGAGATGGCCATGGGAGGATCTTGATTTTGTGTCTGCTGGGCCATTTTTTGCATAGATTTTGCCATATGTTTAGGGTCATCATGCTTATATATGAACCAGTGATGATCCATCTAACTTTCTGGCAGAGACCACAAGATTTTGATTTAAAATATCCTGGTACTTTTAAGATGCCATGCACCCTAACAAGGCTCAATTTAAGTCTCATCTGAACAAAGCACATGGTCCCAGTTGAAGTCCCAGTACCGCTTAGTGTCTCCCAAGCAGCTTGTTGGCCTGGAGGTAGCATGGTTGACATGTAGACTCTGTGACCCCAACATACTACTCTTTGGTATATTTCTCTAACAGTGAGTGTAGGAGAATTTCTTACTTCTCCTACCATCCTGTGTGTGGTGACACGATAAACTTGGGTCCTCATCCAACCTTGTTTGTGACTGTTCCAGTTGTTATTCCTCTGGCTGTAGATACAGGCAGGTTTAGGTGAGTAGCTTATTTCTTGTAGCCATAGCCTTGCTTATGAAGGTCGACACATCTGCCTTCCGTGGAACAGCATGTTCTCTTGTCTTTCCCATGTTAAGATGACTAAGAGGAAGAGGACTGCGTCCGGTCATATTTATACCCCAGGGACACAGGAAGTCATTAATTACTAATTAAAAGCTCTTATTTATGCTGAACAACTTTAAAAATCAAACTAGAAATTACAAAATTGCTTCAACTACATTTATTTAATTGGAATTGTTAGAGGTGCCAATAATTGTGCTGCATGGGATTTAATTAAAAATTATTATTTCTTAGTTATGGATTTTTTGTATTCACTCGAGTTAAATGTCAGATTTTTCTAGGTGAGGTTATGTTCCTAAAATAAAAAAATAAAAAAAATATGAATTTTAGGTTATTAACTCGGCGGAGGGCATACGTCTAATATGCATACGTCTAATAAAGATTAAGTTCCCTCTTATGAAAAAAAAATACATATGGAAATATAAATAAATAATTATAACTATTGAAATATATAATACATAATTTCACATAGAACATGAAGAGGTGGATAAATGAATGCTATAGCATCACACATTAATATAGCAACAGGAATGTAACAGAGAACAGAGTGAGAAAGTAAGAGATCAACAGGAAGAGGAAAAGGAACAGAACTGAGAGAAAAGATACAGTTTTAAGTTCGTTCTGAAGTCAATAAGGTCATAAAAAGTATTACAACCTTTGTGTGTATTACTGAATCCAAATATACTCTACAGAGATGAAAGGGAATAGGGAACACTCTGAAGTGAAAAGCCATGACATGTCAAGGCTGCTTTATTGTGTTCTGTATTCATAATGTAAACTGAAGTGTTCCTGAAGAGTTATGAAATATGTAGACGGTTCACTCCTTGAAAATAAAACAAGAAAGCTCACAAAACTTCTGTTTCTGAGAAAGATCTCAAATTTAAATAAAACCCGTCATTCACAAGTGGAACACACTCACACACACACCTTCTCTGCAAAATCAAGAAAATTCCTCCATTTCTCCATTTCTCACCACTGACTTCTCATCTAGTCACTTGAAGGTATTTGAAGACTGTACGACTGCAGTTCACTTCTGGGCGACTCATTTTGAAGGCCGCAAGACCTTTACAACTGATTCAGAACACAGCATCACTATGGTCAATAAATTCATGTCCCAAACTAACAAACCTTCTTTCCTACAACTGACAATATGCAAAATAAATCAATGAAAAATTGTATTATTTCTGTGTAAAGACAAGCTTCAGCTTCAGGTAGGATTTTAACAGCTCTAGGTTTACTGGTGTGAGGATGATCTTCAGCTCTGGTTCAACTCTTAACTGATGTCTAGGTTTACTGGTGGGTTTTTTTCTGTAGACTACAAAGCCCCTATACATTGCTCTGGATAAGAGCATCTGCCAAAAACTGTAATTGTGTGGATCAGGAACAGCTCGGTTCCTGGTGCCAATGGAAAAACCCTACTACATACATAACTCCATGACAGTGTGCAGTTGGGACACGCCTTCAAAGATCTGAATGAATGCAGAGGAGAGCACTTCATAATTCATTGCTCTGATTGAACCAGCATTTCTTACATCACCAATCAGCCGTTCCAGTCTGAACAGCTCTTCACTTTTGCAGAAAGTTCCAGCAACATCCCTGCTTCCGTTTCACACGTTTGAGTTGTTCCCTTCACCGACCTCATGTGTCCAGTCTAACCATGGGGTTTAATGAGTATAACATGATCTCATGAGCTGTATATGCCAGTGTCTGCTCCACTAGTCTTCATGCTGTGGATGGATATCTGTTGTAGAAAGTTTCTCTCCTCCAGTTTACCTTCTCTTTCTCTCCTCAATCTCAGACATGAGCTTTTGGAGGACGCCAGACGGAAAGGCCTGCCATTTGCTCAGTGGGACGGGCCCACGGTGGTCTCCTGGCTTGAGGTACACACACACACACTGCCTCCTGCAGCCTTCATGCAGTAACACCATTATCTGGATGATTATAATTACGGTAATCTCGCTGATGAGTGTGACAGTAATTAGGATAATACTTCACTGCGCTTGCGATGATCATGCTGACAATGATGAGGCCGGTGACTAAGATTCTCTCTGACAACCCCTCTCTGACGTCCCGCAGCTGTGGGTGGGGATGCCGGCGTGGTACGTGGCAGCGTGCCGCGCCAACGTGAAGAGTGGAGCCATCATGTCCGCCCTGTCCGACACGGAAATCCAGAGGGAAATCGGCATCAGCAACCCGCTGCACCGGCTCAAGCTCAGACTGGCCATTCAGGAGATGGTTTCGCTGACCAGTCCTTCCGCGCCGCTCACCTCCCGCACTGTAAGAGTCCAACTTCTCAAACCCTAGTCACACTAAAGCCACGCCCATTCACCCTAGACCACGGGTGGGTAACTCTGTTCCTGGAGGGCAGGTGTATAGCGCAGTTTGGCAGTTTGACAGTTTGGAACTACCAGACTGCGTTGAACTTTGGTCTTCCAGGAGTTACCCACCCTTACCCTAGACCCACCTCACACTCCAGAGCGGTTTCAGATGTTTCAAAGAGTGCAATCAGCTTCATCTCAGTCTGTTCGGTAACTGCATCTTTCGACACACTCCTTCATCCTCTCACTCCTTTCACTGTTCAGGTTTTGAAGGTCTTCTCAGCTTGGGAGCTTGCTGATTAAGGTTTTTTAGTTTTGGCAGCAATAATGATGAGAAGTCGAGTCAGGTCTAGTTCTGTAGAGCTGACATTGTCATAAAGCAGCTTTATAGAATCCGGGTCCAAACCCTGACAAAGGAAAATCTGCTTAAGCTGGAGGAAGAAAGACTGGGAGGAACCATGACTCAGGAAGCCCATCAAACAACAATAATAATTTCAGCTTATCGATGATGAAAACAGAACAATAAGACACATTATCCTTTTCCCAGCTTCTACACACTTATTTCAAACTGGGATTTGTTCATTATTTGACTTGTTGGATCTGAGGTTTTGTGAGTTGCCTCACAGCAAGAAGGGACCTGGGTTGGGTTTCTGGTTTCCTCCCACTGTCCAAAGGCTTGTGGTTTAGGTTGATAGGCTTCTCTAAGTTGCCCATAGGTGTGAGTGTGTGTGAATGGTTGTCTGTCTCTGTGTTGCCCTGTAATGGGTTGGCCTCCTGTCCAGGATGAACCCTGCCAGCTGGGATTGGCTCTAACTTCCCCGCGTCCCAACCTGGACTAGTGGTTTGGACAATGAATTTGAATAATATTGCACAACAAAAGGAAGAACTTGAACCTCCAGGAGTTAATCCGGACAGAAGGTTTTTGGAGCAGAACTGCAGGGTGGGTGAAGCAGTAAGTAGGGTAGTTTCTCTTCCTGACTGCAGATGGACATAGCTCTGAGCTGGCTTCAACCAACAGCATCCCCTATATAGAGCTTGTCACACTCCTTCACTGTGGGTGACCAATGATATATGTGTATGTATTTGTATGTGTATCTGTGTGTGTGTGGGTGTGTGTGCGTGTGTGTGCTCTCCCTCTCTGCGCAGTCCTCCGGAAATGTGTGGGTGACTCACGAGGAGATGGAGAACATGGCAGCCTCCACCAAAGCGGTTAGTCCACCTGGGTGGCACCCCTGCCCCTGCAGAGACAAGCATATGTCACGCTTCCTCAGCCACTGCCCTCACTGCCCCCACCCCCTTATCACCCCCACTCCACCTCTCAACAACCCCCAAAACCTCCACCGTGCATGTGTGTGACTGTGCCTTCAGGCTGGTTTTCCAGACAATGGTTGAGTTTTAGCTTAAAGCACTTGACACTGCGTTAAATAAAGCGGAAACTCAATACCGAAAATTTCCTTATTATTTATAATCATTGCATTATCATTTACTATTAACTATTTTCTTTTTATTTAAGACTTAATCCGAGTCTGGGAAATTAACCTTTTTTGTGTGACTATGTATTTGTGGTGCTGTGTTCTCTTTTGTGTAGGCTTCTATTTATCTGTGCTGTGTGTGCTATTGAACCAGGGGTGGGAAAAGTAGAGAGAAGCTATAGTAAGTAAGTAAAAGTGTAAGTCAGACGCTTCAGTAGAGAGCGAAACATACTTCAGTGAAAGCAAAAAGCAACTTAATAAAGAAATATATATGTGTATATATTTTTGGTAGAAAATTTCCCTCCAAAAAAGGGTTGTGCATGCTTTGTACATAATAAAAGATAGCAATGCTTTGCAAATCTCAAACTCAAATTTTATTCACAATAGAACATAGAAAACATATCAAACGTTTAAACTCAGTAAATGTGTATCGCTGTCACATCCTTTCTTCTTTACCAGTCCTGGGAACTGAGGAGACCAGTTGCTCGAATGTTGTCCCATTCTTGTCTGGTACAGGATTCTAGCTGCTCATTAATCCTGGGTATTTGTTGTATTTATATGATAAATATGTCTCTTTTTAACATCTGATATGTTTTCTATGATCTATTGTGAATAAAAATATTATATTTATTTTTATTACATGTAAATTATATTTCTTATATATTTCTTTTTTTTGTTTTTTATATTTTTTATATTTTGCTCTATTTCTTGTTAAAAGTGGTCTATATCTTTAAGTGTTCTATATATTTAAGGTCTTTAAGGTCATGGGGTAGTCGTCAAAGCATTTCACTGCTTATCGTACTGTGTATGACTGTGTATGTGGCAAATAAAATTAACATTTTTTTTTAATTGGGGTACATGTATACAACTTGCATAATTGGTAAGAAAAAAAAAGAAAAAACTTCACAAATTCAAGTATTTCCCACCCCTGCATTTACCAGCTACTAACTATCTCTATGGAAACTGCCACTGCTGCCTTATGTCCAGTAAAATGTACACTGATGAGCCTCTTAGATTCACCTACATTGTTTCTACAGTCACTGTCTATTTAACCATCACCACTGACCATATTGGTGCACTTTGTAGGTAACCATCAGTCTGTGTCTGTGTCGCCAGGACCCCCACAGGTACACCGGTGAGATATTATTAGGAGGGTGGGTCAACATGGTCATGTTAGTGGTGTGATAATGTAAATGTCCTCACACCACAGAATTCCCTAATGTCAACAGCTTCTTTCAGCAAGATCTTCCTCCCACATAGCCTTCCTCACTGCAGAGGCCTCTGTGGGAAATTAATCTGGTCAATGGAGGCCTCATCTTACAGCTCATAGCCCTTTAGAGTCCTTCTGCTAACGTCTTGGTTGGTCATAGCTCTTATGGCAGTATAAAGGGGACCGTCAGAGTATTAGACAAGTGGTTTTAATGTTGTGGCTGATCAGTGTATATATAACGTTCGCAGCTGCCCTTTTCATGGGAACATTTCATGGTGGATGGACCAATAGGGAGTGTAATCACATAAAGAAATATGTTCTTTAGTCAAATATTTTGGAAAAGCAATGTTTTCACAACAGTAATGATATATCGATGCAGTTTACTGTCAATTTATAAAGTTTGTATGTAAGTTTGTTGATCACCCCTGATGTAAAGAGATGTAAGATACATTTCTTGCGGCTCGTTTATCGTGAAATGTTCCCCTAGTGTAAAGGACTGCTGATGGTTTCAGTTGGAGTGTTGCGTAACAGTGACAATATATTAGAAACTACAATATGAATCATTTACAACCTGTAAAAAGTTTCAGGACAGTGCAGTTGTGTGTCTACATGTGTCTCTGTTTGCCGTCGTCATTGCACAGCTTCTGTTCTTCTTGTGAGTGGCAGTAGTGTTCTCAGCTCTGCTTGAAAATGCTCTGGACTGACTCTGTCTCTGTTGGTGCATTAACACGCTGTCACGCTGGGATTTGACGCATAGGACAATGAGGAGGGGAGCTGGGCGCAGGTGAGAGAGTGAAAGAGAGAGAGAGATTGAGTCTCCTCCCGACTGCCACAGCAAATCATTAACCAAGAGAAAGCCTTGTAGTGTCGCTCCATGTCTGAACGCCTTTATTTTGACATGCCTCTTGGGTCCAGGTCCATATAAAGCAAAGAAGCAGAGCCCTTCTCTCTTGGAACACACTTTATTGTCCACAATTATGAATTGATTTCCTGGGTCATGTCAGAGTTAGTGGCAAAGTCATAACAATATGCTTTAAGACATTTCCATGATGTTTAATGCATTTTTTATTCGAATGCACCAACAAGTCCCATGTGAAAAAGCTAGGACGCTTATTAAATATTCAAATCTTTATTAAGAAATGTTCACAAATTGATATCTTGTTTTTATTTATCTCTGTAAGAGAAAGTGAATTAATTGCAGGTAGACAACAAAGATGAACCTGGATTTAAAACAAAATTAAACAAAATATACAAAGAAAAATGTGATTTCTAACTGAGGACAAAGTTAGGGCACCCCACCCTCTAGTAGCTAGTGATACCCCCTTTGTGTGAAATAACAGCAGTGAGATGCTATATACTAGGGGTTGGAATTGCAGGGTATCTCGCGATATAAGTAATATGTGGCCCAAAATTGCAATTATAACCAGATTCGGCGATAATCGATATATCGCACGATAATGATGTAGCGATATAACACAGAAACACTGATACATTATTGATTTACATAAGTAACAGCAATGTTATTGTTATGTTTCCCATATTGGAAGCACAAAGAAACCTTCAGTTTCAGGGCTTTACTTATGTTCCCCTTTGTCACTTGGCAAGTTACGCTTACATTGTGCTACCAACTAACCAACCATAAAGCAACTCTTTCCACCCATTTCCAGAATCAAAAACTACATAGTCAAACAAACACTACACAGTGTATCGCTCCCCATGAAACATGTCTTCTGCTACAGTATTGTTGAGGACAGATCAGCGAGCAATGGGGCAGTGGTGACATAGTGGTTAGGACGTTGCCCCTGAGGTCAGAAGGTTGCAGGTTTAAGTCCCAGCCCGGGCACCACTGTGGTACCCTTGAGCAAGGTTCCGTCCCCACTTGACTGCTGCCCGCTGCTCAATGTGAGATGGGTTCAATGACATCGGTTACAAAAGCCTATGGGTTAAATGCCGTAGGCTTTTGTGACCAAGAGTAGATACAAACCCCATTTCCAGAAAACGGGCCATTTAGTAAACTACAATCAAAACAACAATCTGTAAAAATGTTCAATGTTTTCTCTTATCAACTAAAGCCTTCTTCACACTAGACTTTAGCCATTATTTCCAGGCCTCAGTGTCATCTCAGAAATCTCAGAAATTCCTGAGACACAATAAAAAACTTGTTGCCTTGTCGTCGACCGGTAATAAACATCTGGCATGATATATATCTCTAGAAATTGTGTGGATGACAAAGAGTAACAGCCAATCAGAGAGGAGATATATCCTTCACATGGCAGTATATTGCTGGTCATATATTATTTAGGTGGGAAAGTGGAATCATTGTGAGAACACATAGATAGATACAGAACAACACTAATATTGCAGAATATAGGATTCAGAATATAGATCCCACTTCAAACAAGATTTTGTAAAACTCGTAAAAACTCATGTATGAAAAAAGCTTCAACTGTATTCTGTAAATATAAGCAAATATAAATTGTGATGCCTACACACAATAAACTGGGACAATTGAATGGTTATTGTGTTACATCACCTTTTTTAACTGCTCTTTTTGGTCATTTGGGAACTGAAGATGCTAATTGCTGCAGTTTGCAGTTGCATTAGCAAATTGAATTTTTGGTCATGGCCTCCACATTTCCCAGATCTCAGTCTGACTGTACTGTCTTGCTGGAATAACCATAGACGTCCTGGAAAATGAAAGCCAGCTCTCCTGTTTATTGTGGAAGGTTTCCTAATTGGTTTAACAATGATTCTAACTCATAATATGTGTTATATGAAATAAATTTTTTTTAAATATTTACAAAATTAAGTTTGTCAGCCAGAACACTTATTCGAAATGAGGTTTGTTTTTATCATTGCTCTCTGAGTGGGCTCCTCTATCCTTATAATTATAGCATGAAGCTAGTCAGTGTTGGTAGGCCCAGTGGTTAGAGCCTTGTCCTTGTAATCGCAAGGTTGCTGGTTCAAGTCCCAGCCCAGGCACCACTGAGGAACCCTTGAGTGAGGTATTGTCCTCCACATGTGGATGGGACAAAGGTCACATTTCATTGTGGTACACTTTGTATGGTTGGGTGTGTTCACAATCACAAATAGTCTTCTTCACTTATGGTGCCCTCAGACACTTGCATATGGAGATATGAACCACGAGTGGATAGGGAACGAATGGCTGCCTAGTCTTGGCCTACCCCAGTATCGCAGCTACTTCATGGAGTGCCTGGTGGATGCCCGCATGCTGGACCACCTCACCAAGAAAGACCTGCGCACGCATCTCAAAATGGTGGACAGCTTTCACAGGTAGGTCTAAGGAACATACACACTAACATCTACAATTTTTCCATTACTGACTTTAGCATACAGTAGATTTGTTTTAGTAATGTGTGCATTGTTTTTGTAGATGTAGATCATTGTTATAATTTTAACTAAATGTATTTTGAATTAAAACAGAGCCAGTTTACAGTATGGCATCATGTGCTTGAAGAGACTCAACTATGACAGAAAGGAGCTTGAACGAAGGAGAGAGGATTACCAGAATGATATAAAAGGTAACACTACAATGACACAACAGTAAGGGCTTTAAAATACTATTCCAGTGTGGTATGGAGTTATGAAATTCCTGTCTCGTTGATATTTAAAATTGAAAATAGTTGCCTTTTCACATTTGATTTTATTTATTTATTTTGTAAAAGAACTTTTAAATCTTTAAAATTTTTGCATCATTTCAAAAATACACTGTAGAACACATCAACATTTTCATATGTTCATCCCACATGTTATTTTTTTGTTCAAATTCAAAAAATTTAATATTTAAATATAATATATAAGAATAGTCTATTTTTAATGGGTTCCTATACTTTCAAGCACAATTGTATGTGCTAGTTAACAGCATGTAGAGATCCTGTAGAGTTGTTTGCATGGCAGATTTATCCTGGCAGCTTTATTGTCCCTATATCCATCACGGCTTTATTTTCCCATTGCCAAGGAACTGGTAGCACCTGACTGGTTTAGAGATCACACACTTGCACATGCTCCACTGCTTTCCAAATGTTTAACACACCCAAACCCTTTAGAACATTAAGTGTCTACAGCCATTTGCTCCCAAAGCCTGCAGCACTAGTAGTGTACTGGTAATGACTGCTGATGCTGTCCCTCTCAAAGAACTTCCCAGTGGCCGTTGATAGCTACCCTCTGCTCTACGTGTGGATGGGTTAAAGGTCACATTTCAATGTGGTGCACTTGGTGTGATCGGGTGTGTTCACATGACAAATAGGCTCTTTCACTGCACTTCACATGCTGTGTGTAGACGCTGCATTTTGAGCTAATGAACCGAACTGTTGACCTGTTAACAATGACTGCAGCTGAAATAGAATGACGCACTAATTAGTAGTGAATGAATGTCCATGTACTGTGCATTTGTCCATGTAGTGTATTTTTCAAAGGTACATTTATATATGAAAGAATGGTAGTGTATATAATATGTGTGTATATTTCAAAAATATTTATATACCACATAACAATTATTATTATTTCATATTTAACATTCATTGTTTATTATTATTATTATTATTATTATTATTATTATTATTATTATTATTATTATTATTATTATTATTATTATTA
>JBBIGC010000131.1:18504391-18517771 GCA_037576955.1 Lepidarchus adonis
CATCACTCATCCCACATCAATCCCTTTCTCTTCCACTTCCACACATCACTCATCCCACATCTATCCCATGCTCTTCCACTCATCCCACACCACTCCCATACTCTTCCACTTTCACACATCACTCATCCCACATCAATCCCATTCTCTTCCACTCATCCCACATCACTCCCATACTCTTCCACTTTCACACATCCCACATCACTCCCTTTCTCTTCCACTTCCACACATTACTCATCCGACATCAATCCCATACTCTTCCACTTCCACACATCACTCATCCCACATCAATCCCATACTCTTCCACTTCCACACATCACTCATCCCACATCACTCCCATTCTCTTCCACTTCCACACATCACTCATCCCACATCACTCCCATACTCTTCCACTTCCACACATCACTCATCCCATATCACTCCCATTCTCTTCCACTTCCACACATCACTCATCCTACATCAATCCCATTCTCTTCCGTTTTCACACATCACTCATCCCACATCGCTCCATTTTCTTCTGTTTTCACACATCACTCATCCCACATCATTTCCATCCTCAGCAACTTCCACACATCACTCATCCTACATTACTCCATCCACTTCCATTTCCATGTGGCAAACACTCATCCCACATCACTTCCATCCTCTTGCACTTCCATACATCTCTCACCCCACATCACTCCCATCCTCTTCCACTTCCATACATCACTCATCCCACATCACTTCCAATCTCTTTACCTTCCACAAATCACTCATCCCACATCACTCCATCCTCTTCCACTTCCATTCATCACTAATCCCACATCACTCCCATCCTCTTCCACTTCCACACATCCCACATCACTCCATCTGCTTCCATTTCCACACATCACTCATCCCACATCATTTCCATACTCTTCCACTTCCACACATCACTCATCCCACGTCACTCCATCGTCTTCCATTTCTATTCATCACTAATCCCACATCACTCCATACTCTTCCACCTCTACACATCACTTATCCCACTTCACTCCATCTTCTTCCACTTTTACACATCACTCATCCTACATCACTCCTATCCTCTTCCACTGCCACACATTACTCATAGCACATTATTCCCATCCTACACTGCTACTAAGACTAGACTTCCTAACCTACTGAGATTTTCTCGCACTCATGTTGAATGTGGATGTGCTCTCACTGTCATCCATGTTGCTACTAGCATTTCTGAAGGTCTTATCTTATTCCCCTCTGTGCTCTTCTCTGTCCTGACAGTGCATTCTCACTACCTGTATGGACACATGCTTGCGGCCTTTCGAGAGTGATATGCCAAATTTTGGGGGAAAGCTTTTGAAGGCTGGATCTCTTGCCTCCATCCCCCCTGACTCCTGAACGAAACCAAGGCTTTCGTGGAAATGGTGCAATAGGGGGGGAAGAAGCTGAACTCTTGAGCGCATTCATTGCGTAGCTGCTCTTAAAGGAGATATCTTGTCACGTCGGTCACTTCCTAGTAACCCCCAGTTATTTAGTCATTGTGCTGGTCGTTCTCAACTGGTGTCCCTGGCCCCTAGTTTGTCAGTAATAGTCTACTTCCTTGGGTGTGTTGATGGCAATTTACTATGTAAGGTCCCTCCCCACCCCGTTCTGGTTATGCAAGGTATTAATCAGTGTCTCTTTCTGTATATAAAATGGGTTATAATATGTTTTTGATAAAAAAAATATATATATACAACAATATTGTATATGGAGAAGATTATATCATTACTGTATACTGAAAACTTGTCTCAGTTGTGACTGTTTTTATTCGTTCGAGACTCTTATAGACCAGTGTTAGACTTGTAGCCACTGTTTTGGATGTGTTGGTGGAAGTTGCCCTTTTGTTGCTGACCTGAGACCAGTTTTATTGTTTTACTGATCATCCCAATGATCTGAACAGGAGTGAGCTGGTCCTGAATAAAGATATAAAGGGCTTAAAGCAGTACCATCTGAGTAGAAACCTGAGGAAGCACGTGGTCAACAGTGCACATGCGAAGTCCAGGACGAGGAATTAAAGGGATGCTCTAGTCCAGGAACAGTCCCGGAGGGCTGATGTCCAGCACAATTTGGTGATTTCCCTTTTCAAGTCAAGTCAGTTTTATTCCTATATATGAGTAACAGAGGCAAAACTATGGTTTAAAAGGGGAAGCCATCCTCCTCTGGTCAACACCTGAGAACAACAACAACCAAGGAAATAATTCCAGAGGTGGAAACTAGAAGCCTAGAGCTTGGAGTAACAGATCCAGCATATGAAGCATGAAGTACAGGGAGATTGTAGCCAGTTTCATTGCCAGGTGTAGTGAGTGTGTTTAAGGAGGGGAACTATCAGATTATGCTGGATTCTAGTGTTTATTTGCCGCATCTTCAAGGGACAAGATATTTAGACATATTTCCCTATACTTACAGAAAAGTCTTTGACTTAATTCACACAATTCTTTGAAGTACTTTTTACTTAAAGTATACAGTTTCTCAAAAAAAGCCCATGAGTTGAAATTTGCAGAACGAGACACATGACCCTGGCTGAGCAGAATTGCCGAATATCATAATCAATACATGTTAATTAATACCAAAACGCAGAAATGCAGGTGCTCAGCCTGGGTATTCCCACCAGGAAAGCTACACTAAGGAAAACAATGTCTGCTGCTAGTGTAAGACCACGTAACTCTACAACCACTAGGAGGCGTGGTCTTAAATCTTTTTTTTTCTGTTCTAGCATTAATCAATCGACCTGTTGAGAATTATGAATGCATAACCTCGTTTCATTTATTTAAATGTCCTTTTTTTTACAAACAGTGTTTTAATTACATTTGAAGAGATGTACAATGTGCCGCAGTGGCAGCTATTTTACTTATTTATGTATATGTATGTAAGTATATGTATATGTATTTTATGCCAAGTGTAACACTATATGCTGATATAGATTGAGTATTTTATTTTGTTCCTTTACTTAAAGTGCTATTTTTTAAAAACCTATGAATTACAGTGAGTCTGTTTTCAGGGTAAACAGATAACTGTGTCCCAATAATCAAGGTAGTATTTAAAAAAGCACCGAAATGGTGAGACATACTTGATACCCATTGAAATCCATATCATATGAGTGTGAGTGATTAGTAACATTAGAGTAGATGTTTTTGGGTGGAGGACACTATTGGCAGGAGAGAGATATGTTGGAGCATGCATGCCACAAAACTGACAATCATTTTGTTGCCTCTGTTGCCTCACAGCACTTTGTCTCTCTCTCTCTCTGTCTCTCTCTCTGTCTATTTTGCTCCCTCTCTCTGTCTGTTGCTCTACCTGACTCTGTCTCAGTCATCATATATACAGCTGAGGAACACTTGAACTTGAAAATCCTGTGGTGTGCTGCTCGTTTTACCTCTATATCTGCTAATTGTGCCTGATTTAATATAGACAGCTTGCCCCATGCCCTAAAGAAGTGATGCGTTAAACTGACTTGATTCAAAAGTGTAATTCCAAACGAGATAAATTTATCATGCCAACACAATGGTACATAAAATAAAAGGCAAAATTGTGTTGGTGCATGACAATTTATTCCCACATTTCATATTTAAACATTCGAAGCATGCAGCCCTGTCATATGACCTTGTATGCAAGAATAAAAACAATCTGTGCTTAATGAAAACTTCAATTTGATACCAAAAAATGAACGAATACTAAGTTAAACACGATGAAATAGAAGTTTCACAGCAGGAAAGTGATTTGTCAATATACACTGCCCGTCAAAATAGTCACACACTAATATTTCGATGGACCTCCTTTAGCTTTGATTATGTAAAGCAATTGCTGTGGCAGCGCTTCGATAAGCTTCTACAATGTCACTACATTTATTTCCGTCTAGAGTTACATAAATTTTGAGATGATGGGAGAGTCGGACTGGTGTGCAAATTCTTCTCCAGCACAGCCCAAAGATTCTCAATTAAGGTCTGGACTCTGTGGTGGTAAATCCATGTGAAAAAAGAATGTTTCATGCTCCCTGAACCATTCTTTCACAATTTGAGCCTGATGATTCCTGGCATTGTTATCAAGAAGAAATTCACTGATGGAATAATCTGGTCTTTCTGTTTATTCAGGTAGTCCTCTGACCTCATTTTTGGGTGCATAATGTTGCTGAACCTAGATCTGACCATCTGCAGCAAACCCAGATCATAGCACTGCCCCAGAGGCTTGTATGGTAGGCACTATGCATGATGGGTGCATCACTTCATGTGCCTCTCTTCTTACCCTGATCCGCCCATCACTCTGGAAAACTGCAAATCTGGACTCATCAGACCACATAACCTTCTTCCATTTCTCCAGAGTTCAATCTTTATGCTCTCTAGCAAATTGAAGCCTTTTTTGAGATAAGCTACACTGATCAGTGGTGGACAGCTGTTTAGTCCCAGTCACTTGAGTTCTCTTCGCATTGTGTGTGGAAATGTTCTTAATTTCACTCTTGAACATAGCCAAGTTCTGCTATAGTTTTTTTACAATTTAATTTCACCAAACAAAGTGATTGCCAGTCACTGTGATTCAAGATTTTTTCCAGCCACATTTCTTCATGAAGATGATGGTTCCCCGCTATCCTTCCCATTGGACAGATCTGAGTTTCAGCAGTTTCCTTACATGTTTTCTTGCCTTTCTAAAACAGATTAACATCTTTTCCATGACCACAGGATGTGTCTTCCATCATGGTTGTTTAAGTAATGAGAAGCTCACTGCATTAGTTAAGGTTCAATAACTTGTTGTCAGCTAAAACATAAACATCTAGGCTATTTTTTATATTTGTTGCACAGGCAGTGTACAACACCAATTTTTAAAAAGTTGGGATGCTGTGTCAAATTTGTAAATCTCTGACAGATTGCTATTACACGAAATATATATTTTTAATTTGATGGCATGGAAATTACTGCACAGGCTCAGAAATACTTGCTGAAATCATTCTATGTGAACACAGCTTACTGTGGCATTCACAAATGCAGCTTAAAGCTCGATCATGCAAAGAACGAGTCATATGTGAATATGATCCAGAAAGGTTCCTGCCAAAGCCCATTTAAAATGGACAGAGGCAAATTATAAAACTTTTACATTTTATAAGTAAAAAATACTTTATTGGAAAACATTGATGTTGCATTCATCTGCATTCATCTGCATTTCATGCTGAAAGGTTAATGCAGGTTTTATAGCAAAATATGTTCTCATCCAGACAATGTCTTTCAGGGAAAGCTTTGCATGTATTACAACACCATGGCTTCATAGTAGAAGAGTCTGAGTGCTGAACTGGCCTGTCTGCAGTCCAGACCTTTCACCAATGAAACAAAAAATACAAGCAAACACCCATGACTGTTGAGGAGCTAGAATCATGTTGAGCAACTGGTCTCTTCAGTTCCCAGATGTTTGCAGATTGTTGTTAAAATAATATGTGTTGCTTATTAAAATAAGATGTGTTACTGCATCCAATTCAAAATGACATTAATTTCATTTTTGTTTTAATGTTACATTTATTCAGTTTAAACATGTTTTATGCTTTATTGTGAATAAGTGAATATTGGTTTATGGGATTTAAAAATAATTTCATTCTACATTTATTTAGATTTTACACAGTGTCCCAACTTCTTTTGAATAAAATAGTTAGATAACTAATGAAATATAAACTAGCAAATAAACTACTGCTTTATTTGGAAGCCGAGTCAAAAATCAGCAGTCTGTGCTGTGATACTCTTTCAGGCCCTTATCAACTGTTTACATCCCTTGCAGCAAAAACAGTCCAATGTGGTGATGAAGACTTTTAAATCAAGTTAATTCAGTTCATCACAACATTTTTACGTCTTTCTGTCTTTTTGTGTTCTCTTTCTTTTTTTGCCATATCACACCCTTGCGGTAGATGCTAGAGTGATGCACTGAATTCTAGACCTGCACTCATCCCAAGTGTCAGCTTTAACCCACCAATGAGGCGCTCTCTCCATTTCTTCAGAAGAACGATGTATGTAAAGCTTGGACTGACAGTGAACTGAAGCCATCTGCTTTGCAGTGTGTTCTCCTGTGATTGGTAGCATTTACACCCCGCTGTTTCTGTAGTTCTTGACAGTAATGTGAAGTGTATGGCAGGTGCAGCTCTCTCTCTCTCTCTTTCTCTCTCTTTCTCTCTCTTTCTCATATTTCAGTCTGTGTGCATGTGTGTAGGTTTAAATGTCAGTGTAAATAGTCCATTTGTGTACAGAATGATGTATACAGTAGTTCTTTCAGATTTCACATGAGGCACGTGGCTTAATTCTGTTAAAGTGAGAGTTATTTTCTTGCTTTCAGAAGATTTTTTTTTCCAGTAGGTGCTGTTGAGGTTATGTTAGCCTCTATTTTTTTCTTTCACTGTAAATGTATAAAACTGTCACAAGAAAAAAAGTATATATAGAAATATTTGAAATAAATATTTAACTATGTAAAATGTTTTAGCATTCTTTTTTTTTTTTTAATTAAGGATGGAATCCAATCAAATGCATGTACAAATACACAACAATCTTTATTATAAAAGTCCAAATAAATTATTCCAAACACAAAACAAACAAAATAGAAAATAAAATTGCAAAAAAGCACTCTGTAGAAAATAGGAACGTATTTACATGGAGTATCGGAACTAGTTTAAATTAAGCAAATATTGGTCAAAACGGTCGTACAACATTGGCCCCACAAATGAATATTGTTGGTAAGCAGAACACACACGCAGAAAAAAGATATGCAAAAAACAAGAACAATCAAGGAAAGATTTCAAAGGACTTTGCTCTCCTGCGTTAAGTCTAGACTAGCTAGCCTGCGTCCTTCCACATATAAGAAATAATTGGAAATAGTTGTTATGGACCACGAAATGTGCTTGGAAATAGAACCCCAGGGGCCCCCTAGGTGTTGTGGCTTTGTTGGATTTTTTTACTCGGCTTCATTGTCGTAGGTAGTGCTGCTGTTACAAGTTTTCTGGACCTGGTCTTCATGATGGGGCGCCTTCCAATGTTCCTTCACCCCAGCCCTTCTTCATTTGGTAATGTCCACTGAGTACACGACCGGTGTAGCGTCCGTGCCCGTGATGCTATCCACGATGGACGTCAAGGATCTCAGGTTGGCTTGCTCCGACGAGTCTTCATTTAGGAGATCTGGAAAAAATAATGTGGTAAGAACATTTCAGAACATTCTAGGTCTTTTGGTTGACTTATCATTATCATTATCTGATTGACAATGGATGAGACTCTACTTCTCCTACCTTCATGGTTGGAGTTGTAGGCAGGGGCACAGTGTTCAGACGCACTGCTCCACTCTGGGCTGCTACAGCAGGTGCTGCCAGATCCCTGCTCACTGGAGGAGGACACCTTTAACACACACACACACACAGGCACATGCACTTGTCAATCACAAGTCTGCCCCACCCATATAGAAGCAAAACATATTGATGGTAAGTAAACCACGTCTCAGGAACCATGAGGAACCGTACAGTTATCTGAACATGCTTTTGTACTACAAACCAAAGCTGGGAAAACCAAATTCCATGATTCATGTTTAATGTATCTTATTAGATCAGATGTAATGTGAATCTTTTGTGATCATCTAATCTATTATGAGCTTCTATTTCCAGAAGATCCTAAGAGTTTCTCATCATGGTCTGCATATTTGTCAATGAACCAGATCTCTTCCCAAGCCTGAACCACCCAGCCCAAATCCAAGCTGCGCTCACCCTCTGTGGGGCCGATCCCCTGTAGTGCAACCCGGCTTGCTCATGTTCCTGCTGGTTGAGGGAGCTGACCAACGCCTGCAGCCTCTCTATGTATTGGATGGCACTTCTCAGAATCTCCACCTTGGGAAGCCTCTGGTTGGGGTTCATCAGCGTGCTGCGCTTGAGTGCCTCGAAGGCCTCGTTCACCTTCTTAAGACGCCGCTTTTCACGTAGTGTGGCTGCCCGTCTCCGGTCCATGGTCACCGATTTGCGCTTGCACACCTTGCAGGCCCAGGGCAGGCACTGACCCGGGCAGTGTTGCTGTTCTTGACTTGGCGAGAGCGACAGACCTATGGTAGATGTTGGCGATGGCTTTTCCTCCAACCCAACGCCACCAGACAGCAGTCTGCTGTCCCCGCAAAGCCCAACCATGGAGCTCCTGTCTTGGTATCCTGCTTGATCAAATCCTCCGGTCAACCTGGAACCTGGAAAGAAGTTGTCACCACCTTCATAAAACCTCTGATCAGGGAAGAAGTACGGGTTGGTCTCGAAAAGCTCCATTTTAAGGCTTGGGTGAACGTAGATTCCACCAGCTCTCTCTTCTCTGTCTCCTCTCTTGCCTTCTCTTGCTCTAGGTCCTGTGTGGTGGTGTATCCCTGAGCTCGTGCCGAGGAAGATCTGTGGGCGACAACTGCTCCAACACCAACTGCAGGGGTGGCATTTAAACCCTCTGCCTCGTGTTAGATCACTAGGTTAAATATAGCAGAAGGCCCGGAGAAACCCGACCCCACGTTTAGCTGTTGCCGCACATCTAAACTTTACATCTCTGTCCATTCTCCCCCCCATCTCCTGGGGATTTGGGGCCAGTTTTGTTCAAGGAACGGCGTCAGGCCACTGTTGAAAGTCCGGCAACATGATCTGTGTGCCAAAGAAATCAAACGGATTACAAGAGATTTCAAAGCGTGATCCAGAATCAGTGACTAAATTAATGAACACCACAACATTAACGAATTTTTACAGTGGACTCGTCTGAGAAAACACTATACTACTGTATAGAATATTTTGGAATATAGAAAATTAATATACATACATTATTATATATTAATTAACTGAAATTAAAGACAATATTTTAACAATAAGATAAATGTGAGTATGATGTGCCATGATGTAAAGTCCCATTTTAAAGTTTTTATACAAACTAAAGCCATACAATATTTGATATGTGTGTATATGTGTGTACATATATATTTAAAAATATATAAATTGAAATTTATATGTCTTTGGGCAGCAACTATGAAAAAGACAGAACTGACATATTGACTTTGTACACACACACAAACACACACACACATACATATACAGTGGTGTGATAAAATGCTGATTTCTTTTTTTTTCATGTTTCAGATCATCAAACAAATTTAAATATTAGTCATAGACAACAGAAGTAACACAAAATGCATTTTTAAGTGAAAGATTTTATTACTAAGGGCAAAAAAAATCCAAACCTACATGGCCCTGTGTGACAAAGTGATTGCCCCCTAAACCTAATAACTGGTTGGGTCTTTAGCAGCAACAACTGCATTTAAGCATTTGCGAAAACTTTTACAGCTGTGGAGAAATTCTGACCCACTCATCTTTGCAGAACTGTTGTAGTTCAGCCACATTGAAGGGTTTTCGAGCATGAACCACCTTTTTAAGGTCACACAGCATCTCAACAGGATTCAGGTCAGGACTTTGACTAGACCACTCCAAAGTCTTCATTATGTTTTTCTTCAGCCAATCAGAGGTGAACTTGCTGGTGTGTTTTGGATCATTGTCCTGCTGCAGAACCAAATTTCATTTCCGCTTGAGATCATGAACAGATGACTGGACATTCTCCTTCAGGAGTTTTTGGTAGACAACAGAATTCATGGTTCCATTTATCACAGCAAAACAGCCCCAGACCATCACACTACCACCACCATATTTTACTGTTGGCATGATGATCTTTTTCTGCAACGTGTTGTTACTTTTACGCTAGATATGGGACACACGCCTTCCAAATAGTTCAACTTTTGTCTTGTCAGTACACAGAGTATGTTTCCAAAGGTCTTGGGGATCATCAAGATGTTCCCTGGCAAAATTGCCTTAATGTTCTTTTTGCTGAGCAGTGGTTTTCATCTCCAGTCTCTTTCTTATGGTGGAGTCATGAACTCTGACCTTAACTGAGGCAATTGAGGCCTGAAGTTCTTTGGATGTTGTTGTGGAGTTTTTGTGACCTCTAAGATGTGTTGTTTCTTTGCTCTTGGGGTAATTTTGGTCCTGGGAAGTTTCACCACTGTTCCATGTTTTCTCCATTTGTGGATAATGGATCTCACTTTGGTTTGCTGGAGTCCCAAAGCTTTAGAAATGGTTTTATAACCTTTTCCAGACGGATAGAGCTCAATTACTTTCTTTCTTTCACTTGTTCCTGAATTTCTGTGGATCTTGGCATGATGTCTAGCTTTTGAAGATCTTTTGGTCTATTCACTTCATCAGATGGGTCTTATTTAAGTGATTTCTTGGTGTGAGATATTAAACTCAGGTGTGATGAACCACTGTTATGTTTTAATGGGGGGATGCCATGTAGGTTTGGATTTTTCTCCCTTAGTAATGAAATCCTTTACTTAAAAACTGCATTTTGTGTTTACTTGTGTTGTCTTTGACTAATGTTTACATTTGTTTAAAAATCTGAAGCATTTAAGTGTGACAAACCCGAAAAAAAAAGAAATCAGCCACTGTATATGGTGTTTTTTTTTCTTATTGTTATTAATATTGTTTTTTTGTTCGCGTGTTTGTTTTGTTATTATGCGTGTGTATGCAAAATTGTGTGAAAAGATTCCCTGATGAGCAATGAACCTCACAGGAACGAAACTGATTGGTCGTCCTTTGGTGGGAGTCTTTGTGTGAGGCCAAGAGAACTGCTGTGGAATCAGTAAAGGTAAAATTACGCTGAGGAAATAAATTCTCCCATTTTTTCTCATAGATTTGCTCATTCTTTAATAAAAAGAACAATGACTCTACTTTCCGGTGTGTATTGTCAGTGACCATGTTTTCTGTTATTCACTGTTTTACATGGTTTATGTGTTGGTAGTGTACAGTGAACACTAAGCTGGACCTTCACTGTCCCTGACCTTGGCTGGTGGGTTAGCCTCTCCGGAGGCTGGAAATCCCTAATGGACGTGCCTGGCTTCATAGCTCACATGCTAATTCTGATGAGCTTCCGTTTGGAACATTTAATGAAGCGCACAGGCTTATTTATGGGTTACTGACGCTGTGGCAGCTATGTGAGCCTGGCGCAATACGCAGCGAAGGTTTTTTTTCACCATTCAGCTTTGGCACAACTCGCAGCCTATCCATCTTCACGCTGTCAGAAATCAGAGTTTGCTAAGCTCATGTGGAGGTTTTGTCGCTCATACAAGGATTGGATTGAGGTTCACACATAATCAGGGGTCAGGGTCAGGTGTTAGATTTGCCGTTACTGTAAAACAAGCAATGTATTTAATCTAGGTGGTGTATTTCATAACGTATATTTTATATTTTGTTCAGTTTGTTACACCCACAATGTGAATAATGAATGGAGCTGGAGCAGGGGCTGTAGGGGCAGCTAGAGGGTTAGTTGTCGTGCCCATTGGCACTTCAGCTGTAGATGTGTAAGGGGGATTGTGCTGTTTGGAAAGATGCTGTTGACTTGCTCACCCGTCCCGCATTAGTAGAGTTGTGCTACTTGATCAAAAACGCAACTTAATCCGTACACTATCACTAAACCAAAATAATATAGACACATGAAAAGTGAGGGAAACTGTAACTGGGCAGTAGGGTGTTTATGCTGCGTTCAGTGGAAATCAGAAATGGGAATCTGAAATAAAAAATTGCATCTTAAAGAACCAGCATGTGCTGTAAAGTGGGAGGGAAAGGTTTTCCGTTGGGCTTCGCACAGAGGAACTAAAATGCACCTTTTAGTGTAAACATGAGAAAAATACAGAATAAATTGTGGTCTTCATACCCAGGTTCTAAACAATGATGAGGTCTGTTCCTCTGAATCTAGGAATAAATTCATGTTCTTGTCTGCGTCTCTTTTATAATTTGTATGTTTATTTCAAGAAATAACACATTTTTGAGTAAATATACTGTACTGTGATATGTGATACGTTGTCACGTTTTTCTACTGCAGCTGTTGAACACACAGCAAACTCATTAAAGAGATAATTAATATTTTACCTTGCGTTTACCATGTACACGCCATGTTGCAAATGATGTGAAAGGTGGAAGTCGAAAGAACTTTGGGTTGAGAAAAGATTTTACACTAGAAAGCCAGTTACAGTTCAGCTTAATGCAACTCTGATGTGGGGGCAGCTTGGCCTACAGGTTGGAGAAGCTGGAACCTCCCATCCCTCTACACCCATGGCTGAAGTGCCCTCCCCCTCCCTCTACACCCACAGCTGAATGGCCCCCAGGATGCTGAGGCCGCCCACTGCTCTCCAGGTATGTACAGAAATGACCAGATTTCCCCTGTGATATTAATAGAGTTTATGAAATAAATAAATGATAACAATGATCCACATGCCAGTAGTGTATTTCGGCAGTTTTTTGTCATTTCTTTTGCTGATGCTATAAATTAATGGTTAAAAAGATTAAAATGAGAAGATATTACTGTTTTTACTGTTTATGGTTGGAAGAATTGCAAACTGCACAAAATAAAACCTCTTTTAAATATAATTTCAATCACTTAAATTGCTTTATTTTAAATTTAAATTTTCTTTGTCATTTCTTTTGCTGATGCTATAAATTAATGGTTAAAAGAATTAAAATGAGAAGATATTACTGTTTTTACTGTTTATACTTGGAAGAATTGCAAACTGCACAAAATAAGAAATAATAAAAAATTTAAATGTTAAATTTAAATGATTTTAAGGCAGAGGTGCATCCACTTAACCTGCTTTTCCCTGCAACCAGTTGCTAGTATACAACCAGGCAGCCAGAAGATTAGGATTTGAAAGATTAGAAGACATTATTGTGTTTTTACTGTTTATGGATGGACGCAGGACTGAAAACTACACAAAAACCTTATTTCTTCATTTAAATGTAAATTACTTTAAGACTGAAGTGCATCTAAAAAGCCAGAAATCCACTTAACCTGCTTTTATTCTGCAACCAACATAAAGTTTAAGATTAGAACATTTAGAAAGTTTACTGTGTTTTTATGGTAAATTAAATTAGTTTAGTGCAACTCTTTAAAAAGTTGCAGAAACTAAAACACACCTTAGCTGTTTTATTACCATTTCTAGTGTTCACGCACCCAAGTCACCCCTCAGACACTGCCTTCTCCCATCATGTTTTATCCCCCGGGCTGAACTGAGGACACTCGTGGCTCTCGAGCCGCAGTAACCCAAGCTCGGCAGCCTGGCAGGATTAGGAGGCTGTGCAGTTGGCTGTCAGGTTAAAATGTGATGGATGGTCACTGATGGCTGAAGGAGCACAATGGGGCCTCTGTGGCTGTGAGCTGGACACAGCACCATGTCACACTCACTCACCCAGTCTCCCTTTAACCGTATTGTCAGCACAAGCCCAGGCCCAGATTGCAGTGAGACAGCCGCACTCCCCAAGACACACACGCACGCACACACACACACACACACACACACACACACACACACACA
>JBBIGC010000131.1:18530286-18545309 GCA_037576955.1 Lepidarchus adonis
CTATCTATCTATCTATCTATCTATCTATCTATCTATCTATCTATCTATCTATCTATCTATCTATCTATCTATGATATAGGATACATTGATAAATAATATCTATAGATTTCATACAGTCACACATGTTCTAGATATTTAAGAAGACTTTTAATAAATTATATTGCTCATAACAGGAAACAGTCTAATGTTTAATGCTATCTGCCGTCTCTGACTGTGTCCACTACGTTAGAATAGAAGGGTGTTTTGCTGAACTGGGCATAGTGGCAATTAGCTATAAAGTAATGTGTTTTGGCAGTAATGCGAGGTGAGCTGGAGACAGAGTTTGTTACCATACTTGGAGAGTGGAGGGCAGGTGGCTGAGCAGGCCATGTCGTGAGGAAGAGCAGAGAGGACAGCTGGGCCTGTCAAACAATGACTTATTCTTCACCATTCAACTGTTCAGCACTGTACGACACGCTCCCAGCCACACGGATACTGTATCACATAGGCGTACTATGTGTGTGTGTATGTATTTGTGTGATGAGATCGACCAGTTCTATCCATGTCAGAATGCAGGTTTACAGAAAGTAGGAGTTAAAAATGTGTAGTGTTAAACAATGCTGAGATGCTATAGCTCTGCAGAACAGGCCTCGGGCACAGCGTAAGCGTAGGGGGAAAAACACACTTATTTTGGTGTATAAAACCAGCTAGCTAGCTAGAGTGTTGGAGAGGTAACTAGCATTAATATTAGATCAATACAATTTTAGCACTGTCATTTATTATATAAGTTATTATGGTACATTTCTAAATGCAAATGAATACAAAAATGTGAGATGTGTTCATCTATTACATTTATATTTAACTGACAAAAGTACAAAAAAAATATATCTCATGTTGTCACAGAATGTAAAAAACAACAACCAGATTTTATAAATATATACATACATAAAAAATATGCATGAGGACAATGAAGTTAGGAGTTATATTTCACCTTGGCTTTTGATTACACTTTTGAAGATGCTAATTTTTCAGATTGTTGTTTATTATGGGTTGGGCGACTGAGGGTAGGGGGCAGCACAGATTTCTCATGTCCTCCTTCCAAAACAGGTGGTGTTTGTGCAGAAAAAGCATCCGTACGGTTATCAGACTGAAGTCCACTACCCTGAACCACACACACAATGAGCGACGTATGGTCTCCCGGCCAGTAGGTGGCGCTGCCTTCACCCCCTCGTTCACAGACGCTGCAAGCCGAAGAAGAAGAGGCCCGTGAATGTTGTTGTGTTGTCTCTGCCTTAGCGGATTACGTCCCTCGTTTATTGTTCTGTTGTGGGAGCAGTATAGGGGGGCAAAATGACAAATTTACAGTCATTAAGCGTTTTCGTGACAGAACGCCTAACACTGGCTGCTCAGGAAATTTTTAAAGCGGTAGAGGTGACCGTTACTGAGTACCACGAAGAAATCTCTCGCTCAAGACAAGAAAACGAGCTTCTGAAGAGGAGGCTGCTGGAGGCAGGCATCGACTTTTATACAGGTGCGTCGCTTAAAGCCGTTTAAAGGGCTGAAGAAGGGAAATCGGCTGTATGTTTGTTGGTGGAGCTGTAGGGGAAGCAACAAAATTAAACCAAAGAAACTAGATGGGTCATCCTCAGAGTTTGGCGTAATGTGTATGTTTAGAGTTTTAACTGCTGTGGTACTGGATAACAAGTTTCCGTGCGCGGGGGAATAACGTTTTTTTGTGCCTAAATGAAAGCTAATGGCCCTTGTAAGCCGCCTGGGCCAAAGCAGATCAAACATGGCGTCTCTGTGTGCAACGTCACACACACACTCGCCACTTTATGGGAAACAAGGCGTCTCTGTGTGCTACGTCACATACACACACTGGCCACTTCATTGGAAACACGTATTTTATAGCTAATTGTGGATAAAGCTATTTAGATAAAGTATTAGATGATGAAACCTATATTATTAGACCATTTTTACTCAATTTTCAGTATTTTGTGTCAGGGATGGGCAAAATAGACATTCAATTGTATCATAATATATTGTGGTATTTTTTTGCTGCGATTTGTGTGATGGGGTGTGTTCACTTCTCTGATGAAAATCTCTGGCTGCTCGTGTCTAAATTTCCTAAGTATCTGTCAATCTTCTAACCTATCTGTCTGTTTGTCAGTAATGACAGTCACTTTCACTTTGATACAAAACAGATCAGCCCCCCCCCCCAAAAATAAATAAATAAATAAGCACCTACACTTGTTTATCTAAGGGACTTTTCTTTTGTAAATGTGTAAGTAATGATGATGTAAATATGTGAGAACATGTCATCAGTATTATCAGTGATACAACACATTCTCATCATGAAGAGGAATCATACTAATGTGTTATGGTCTTTATGGCTTTCTTCTGGTCTTTAAGGCACAGCCCTGTGTGTTAAAAGATGTCTTATAATAGAGTTCTAATTGTAGGGTAATATTGTGGGGGTAAACACCCCCCTCCCCCCCCCATCTTAAGCTGCTTATCCTTTTCTCTCCTGAACATAAGGGTGGTGCTAGATCTAAGGCCATTTCTCAGAAGGTTTCTCTACCTTCCCTGTACTTGTGTTCTCATGGGTTTGTGAATAAGTCATCAGTCAGGGCCTAATGCTGCATTCTGGAAAAAGCACAATGTAGGGTTAATGCTACTTGTATTCTCAAGGTAAATCCATCTACCCTGACTTCATGGATTCCCATTGAGGCACACTGCATAAATTGTAAACTCTAAAATAAAAGACAGAAAAAAGTGTAATTGGCTATTTTAAATAAAAACTAACCCATTTATACAGTAAAGCCACCTCTGCATGGAAACCAGTGTTAAAATATGAAGGGCTGCAACTAATGATTATTTTAATAATAGATTAAGCTGTCGATTGTTTTTTTTCGATCAATGAATTGGATAAACGACAAAAAAAAAAAACAAGAAAAGCATTAGTTTCCAACCCTTTATTCAAAAAAAAGAGCTAAAATCTTTAAAAAGTGCACAAACATGTTGCTCCTTTTCTAATAATAATAAAGCAGAGTGTACCCAGGGTTCAAGGTACGGATCATTTTAGTGAAGCCGTCATCTTCAACCATCTCATGAACAGGTTGAGGAAACTGTCTGTGAAGACAGCAGGTGCTGTGGTGAACACGATGCATTTCCCATCAAGAAGCCTCTCATGGTTTGCTGTTTTTTTCTGGGACCAAAAAGATGAGTGTGTGTAATAGAACAATTTTTACATCAACTATAAATGCATGCTTGCATGAAATAGCATAAGAAATTATGTCTTGTTTTCCAAAAAAAAAAAAAAAAAAAATAGGGTTCTGTAGTGATCATTCAGGTGCTGGATCATTGCTGTGCTGCTCCTGTGCAATGTCGCATTGCATATTTTGCAGTTAACACACGTTTTCTGTGTATTTAGTGTGAAATTCTCTGCTCGTTTGTTTAAATGTTTACTCCACCCTGTCTATTAGGCGCCAACTGCTAGCATCCGTGTGCGCAAGAGAGAGAGACAGAGTGTGCTCCGTGCTCAACTAAAGTTTTTATTTTTTTTTATAATCATCACGTCTCTGCGTCACGTGACACAATTAATCAATTATGAAATGTGTTGCCAACTCTTTTAGTAATTGATTTTTATTGATTTTTATCAATTAAATCAATTCGTTGTTGCAGCCCTAAAAATATGTCCCTAGTGTTATTAGGTTGCGTCTTATTGTAAATAATTCATGGCAGCCTCTCAGGACAATGCTGTTTTGTGCTACCGTAAGACCTGATCCTAATCATAGGCTTAAACCCCAGCCCTATCCTTGGAGTGTTCATGAGTAGAACTGCAGAGTCGCACATATTAATGGTACAATTCCTTTAAACACTGATAAAATGATCAAATACACAGTGAGGTGTAATCCTAATCCTAGCCCTGACACTAATCCTAATCTTAACAATGGAGTGCGCATGAGCAAAACCACACTGTACATTTTGGTAGGCAGCACACTTATGATTTTGAATATTAATACAATTTCCATTACCAAAGGCAAAATACAAATTTCTGCATTTTCTTTTTTATTCTTTTTTTTTATTATTAACACCAGATGCACATTTCTTGACGTTTGTTCAAGTTAATTGTCACTAGCCCTCATTCCTTTTAACCCCCAAAAGTTTATGTGCCGAAAGAGAAAGTTTGAATAGTATCAATACTGTGGAAAACAAGTATTTTACAGTTTTAAAATGTGCTGATCATGATCAGTATACACAGTACACACAGCATTAAGAGTAGCTGCCTAATATTGAGTAGGTCTCCCTCAAGCTGCTGTGGTGCACAGTGTGTACAGCATTAACATTCTGTACAGCAGGAGCTGCTGTTTGGGATCGGACCACGCTCCCCACATGCATTAATGAGCCTTGGGTGGCCATGCCTCAGTACTCCTTGCTTGGATCAGCTTTGTTAAGAACTAAATACTGCAGACCTGGAACACGCCACAAGACCTGCCATGTTGGAGATGATCTAGCATCAACTTCAAGAACTGACTTTTCACTTGTTGTCTAATATATTCTACTCCCTTAGCAGGTGCCACTGTAATAAAATAACTAGATAGTTCACTTTATCTGCCAGTGGTTTTATTGTTTTGACTGATTGTACTTGTATTTTGCACACACAAATAATTTGTTTCTGGATGATGGTGTTTCCTTAATACTTAAATGAATAAGGTATACATTATAAACAATTGACCACAATAACAATGGCACATAATATACAGAAACCACACAAACTGTGTGGAGTGTGCGGTACACATATACTGTATTCTCTATATACTGTATGCTTGTGTGGTGCAGTACAATATACATTATTCATTACCATGTATATATACAATTGTACATGCCATATGTACTTTAATACACATTTTTATATACAATATACAATAATTGTATATAATATACAGTATATTGTCAACATTTTATTTACCACAGGACATCTCCCTGTACTTTATGCTTCATATGCAAATTCTGCATCTGTTCCTTCAAGCTAAAGGGTTCTAGCTCCACCTCTAGAAACTGAAACTGATTCCTTTTGAAATCTCCAAAGAGAAGATTAAGCAGTGATGAGGTCAATAGGTATTGAAAACACTCACTAAAATTTGTGTGAGATCTTTATAGCCAGTTAGGCTAGTAAGGGTTCATCAGCCATAAACCAGTTTCAGCCAGCTGTTGGTTTGGAACAGAACCATGGAGTCTTGAGTTCCATCGGAGATTGAGAATGTAATTTAGTGATGACCGAGTCGTTCTTGATGCTGACGACATATGGCTGAATGTGTGGAAGCTTTAAGATAGGAAACAAGATTTTAGGTGTAGATCAGAGAACAGCGTGTTCTGCTAGAGTCATCAGGCCATTCAGGGCCTTAGGCTTTGAGGCCTGTTGGTGGTGAGAATTCAGGCTGAGGCCTAGACTCTACACTAAGCAGTGAACTCACACCTGGAGCAGTGTGCAGCCAGTGTAGCAGAGCCTTTGGAGCAGTAGTGGGTTCTTGGAATTGACCCAGTGACCCTACTTCTCTAAACATTAGGCCATGGCTGCATCCACAATTACCTCTTTTGGTTATTGGTGTTCTCCAGCGTTGACCTGAAGAGGGTTCCTGAGTGATGGTTCTTCCCAAAGTTTCTTCCTCCAGCTTAAGTCACACATTAGGATCTCAGACCAGAATGTAAAGCTTCTTTGTGACAAAGTCAGCTGTAAAAACAGCTATAGAAATAAAATGAACTTGATTATTGCTATTTTTGATGACACAGGTGTAAAACTAGACCTTTGGAATAAGAATTCCCAGAAAACAGACTGATCTACTTCCACAAAAACATGGCTTTTTCTGCAGTTTGTCTAGAGTCTAGTGCTAAATGGCAGTGGTAGTGATTGTTATTTAAAATTAAGCTTTAGATGATTTTGTATGTGAGCTTTGCAGCTTGACAGATAAATCGCTCTACTCATTCGTTTTGTTAAGTAATCACTTGCACATACTAAAAGTTGAATGCTGTTTCTAGCTAGAATTCAGTTTAAATTTGCATAAAGGTAGCTATAACAATAATAAAACAGTAATAACAATAGTAATAACAACACTATCAGCAATAACAGAAATATTAATAATAACAATAGTTATAATAATAACAGTAGTAATAATACTAAAAGTGAAAAAATCAAGTGAAAGTGACTCTTTGTTACTGTGAACACACCATCGCATACAGTGCACCACAAATTAAAACATGTCCTCTGCATTGAACCCATCACACAGTCACATGTGGAGCAGTGGGAGGCTATCAGTAGTGTAGTGGGGATGGATCCTTGCTCAAGGATACATCAGTAGTAACCTGTAACCTTCTGGTTACACAGGTTAGGTCCTAACTACCAGGCTACAAATGCCCCACTACTTTTTCAGTGTTTTTGTTATTGTTTTTGGTCTCTGGTCGGCTTCAAAGTCAGTCAGTCTTATTTGGACTTTCATTGAAAAGGAAGTTTTACAAAAAATTATTTTAAAACTATTTTTAATTAAGTTTGATGACACATAGCTGCAATTAGGTACAGCTCATAACCATTATTTGTTATTTCCTCTAACTGTGCTGATTTTTTGAATAATTGAATGGTTTGGCCTTAAAGTAAATTTCCCAAATTTTCCTTTACATATCCATATTGTTATGGATCAGACAAATTAGAACTTATTGTAGTTTATCAGCTGAGCTCTTACATTCATAGTAATGTTAATGTGTAAAACAAGGAAGTGTGCTGTTATGGGAAATTATCATGTTTAAGATGGTATTTGATCAAATGAAAATGGGAGAGAGATTTGTGCAGTTTGACGGAAATGTTAATTTTTCCTTTTCAGACCTGCCTCCGACTATTTCTGCTGTTCAAGAAGAGGAACCTTGCATTGAGCCGCTTTCTTCTGGAGAACAATGGGGTCAACAGAGGGAGGACATCCAGGTGAAGCTGGAGCTCAGTGCTGCACAGGAGGCGAGACAAGGTTCTCCACCCGAAACAGCAGCTGCAAATGAATCCATATCCCCAAAGCTGTGTGAACAAGATGAACAGAAAATAGAAGAAATGTTCCAAGCCCAAACCTCAGAAAGCAGTGTGGATGCTTTATTCCATGGTGGGGCTTTCATGCAGATTAAAGAAGAACCCAGTGACCAGGTGTCTGATTTGAGATCAGACGCTTTCTGTGAATCACACGGCAGCATTTCTACTGATCCAAACAATGCAGTTGCATCTGGTCACGGCAGCCTTGAGGATGAGCTGGACGGCCACAGACTATCGTCAGTACACAAGGCCGTACGATCTAAGGCAAGTTGCATGTTTATATCTTTTTCAGAGTCGTGGAATCATGTTAGGCTGATCGTTACTCAGGTTGGTTAAAGGTTTACATTGTCACTAACTTAAAAGCTTTAATAATAAACGAATGTTGAAGACGTAATTGAGTATTCCAACGAATTTCCCCCCCAAAAATTCCTGTTTATTTCAGTTACTGAAATATAAACGATGTCATTCACTGTTGGTGTTTTCAGTGGTGGTGATGGAAACCCTGGGTTTATTTACTTTTTAAAATGCCCTTTGTGGGATTTCTTAGTTTTTATATATTACAAAATATACAGTATTTCCCCAGCGATAGGCCACGGCTTATACGTTGATTTTACAAACCTGGTATTGGGTGCGGGTTGTTTAAATAGGGCGGCCGATCTAAAAACATGAAGACACATTCACTGAAAGCATAATTCAGTGCAAACAAACACGACTTCGCCAAATGACTGGCTGAATTTAAATATACTGTTTACTGCAGCAACAAACAGTTCAATAAGCAACGCGTAGCGATAATACATCAGTTAAGACGTTCGCTCATGTAAATGGTGCTACTGCATCCAGCCTCTTAAAAATGTTGACCCCTATGCTAAGTTAGATTACATCCTAGTGTATAATACAGCATGTTATTGCTAAGTTCAAGTACTAAGGTCAACTATGGTATAACATGAATACAGAGTACAGAACTGCAAAGGCTTTCAGGGGCGTGTCAAATAACATTTTTTATTTTTTTTATTTGATGCTTGTAAGATGCTAAAAGTTGTGACTGAGGCAAAAAGAATGAGAAGTTTATTTAATATTGAAGTTGCATCATTTTGAGACATGTCACAATAAGCAGGTGAACATCTGAACAGATGAAGGCACATAGTGCCAAATTCTTGTGGGAGAGTTGACAATTGAATAGAGAATAGGGCTGGACAATAATTCAATATCAATATATATCGCAATAGAATTTTTAAAAATAACGGTGATACGATTTTGAAACACATTTTTGATATTTCGATATACATTTAAACTGCCTGGAGGCAGAACTTTCAACGTTTTTGTCCAATACCTGACGGCGCGGGTGATCAGCCAGTCATCGAAGGCAGGAGGCGGGACCAATCGTCGAAGGCAGGAGGCAGGACCAATCGTCGAAGGCAGGAGGCGGGACCAGTCGTCGAAGGCAGGAGGCGGGACCAGTCGTCGAAGGCAGGAGGCGGGACCAGTCGTCGAAGGCAGGAAGCGGAGGAACAGCGGGAAAGATGAGGGAGAGAGAGAGACGCACGCACAGAGAACAAACAGCAGTACGTGCCTCGGCACGTTACAATATTGTACGGTTTTCTTTATATGTTTGCTTTCGAAGTGCGTGATATAAATAAACAGCCAAACTATGCAAACTAGGATGTGAGCACCTTGCTTCTTTAATAGTTCAGTGTGTGGTTTAGCCGTCAGAAAGAGCGGAACAGAATTGCGTGATGACGTACATCACAGACACACTGCAGCCCTCAGCAACAGTTCACTAAGCTCCGTCGCGGAAAGTTTTAGCAACAAAATGAGTAGCTACCCCTGACCGCAATACAGATGTGGATGATGTGCCGGAGAGTTGTGCTGACTAGCAGCGGGAACACATCAAATCTGTTCCACCATTTGAAGCAGTTCCACCCGATAGAACATACTAAGATTCAGAAGATGAGGCATGTCTAGAGCCTGTCCGTGTCATCAACACTCAACAATGTTCCGGCCAGAGCAATGTGTTTATGTTGTTGCTCACTCTTTATTTATTGTATTATTTTTGTTTCTTTATCTTGGCTGAAGCAGTTTGTTTGTTGTTTCAATTTATATGAACAATCGGCCTGTTCTAGTTTAAATGGAAATATATATTTTTGTTATTATTTGATAGTTTATTTCACATGTCTTGTTTGTAAAGGATAAATACAAATAAAAAGTGAACATTATTTTTTTGGTATTGTTTGTATTTTTTTTTTTTTATTATATCATTTTAATAGGAGGAGCCTGGAGGTATTATAGACTTTGCAAATTCAGTTTGCAGACGTCCATTGTGTGTGTCCTCTGCAGTTTTTTCCTGAGGCTTTTTAATATTGTCCATATCGATATCGGAATTTTATCGTATCGACCAAAATTAATAAATATATAGTGATTTAACTTTTTGCCAAATCGTCCAGCCCTAATAGAGAATTAAAAAAGAATAGCTCCTTGCTAAGAAAGCTTAGTGCTGAATTGCCACTTAAGTCTTGCAACATCTACAGTACATAACATTATGAAACGTTTCAGGGAACGTATGTGTATGGTCAGACAGTAAACTATTGATGAGTGTGTGTGTGTGTGATCTTTCAAGCCCTCAGAAAGCATTGCAATCCTTATTCCTCCTACTTACAGACAGAGTGTGGCTGAAGTAATGGTGGCATATAAAGGCTGGGAACCTGCGTCTGTACATTGCCAGTAAACCAGACAAATTGGACTTCAAATCTTCTGCTGATGCAGTTCCTGTGGCATTTTAGGCGATCTCCTGCTTTACCAAGGGAAAACCTCATTTATCAATGTTGATCTGAGTGAGGAGGAAAATAAATCACCTCTAGAGAGAATGATGACCACGATGTCCAAAACTGTAGCAGAACCACATATATTGTCTTCTGTGGTGATAATTTCACCAGTTTAACATTACTCCAGAGGTTGAATTCCAGTCTGGGCATTCAGTGCATTGGTGCTGTTTGACCAAGTTGCACTGGTGGAGCTCCACTAACCTCAGATAAAGAGCTGGAGGAGGAAGGCAATGGGGCATGTGATTATACATCTTATAAGGGGATCATTGCTGTGAAATGGGTGGACCACAAGTGTGTCAGCATCCTGAGTACTTCCTTTTTCAACCATGATGGAGCGAGGAAGCTTGTGCAAATGTAAGCATTTCCTGCCCCTCATTTATCCGAGCCTACAGTCAACACATGGGAGGCGTTGAACTGTCTGACATGCTCATACACCTCTACAAGATCCCTGCAAAGGCAAAATGATTGTATTTTCCACTGCTTGGCTTCATGCTTGACCTCTCCATGTCAAACACTTGGCTTGTGTACAAGGGAGACTGTCAGTTGCTCAAGGAAAAGCCAATGCATCTGAAGAATTTTTGTTTGTCTATTGCATACAGTCTGAAGCCCCAAATTTGCAGACCAATAACCTCTTTACCTCCTGATCAGCATCGAAAATGCTGCAGTGCAAGACCTTCACAACCAACACCTAATTTGAGATATGACACCATTGCACATTAACCACTTCACTCTGACAAATGGGGAAGTTGCAGCTTCTGTTCTAATGGAGTATCAGGGTGGAAGTGTAGTACATGTGCAGTTTTCCTGTGTTTGAAAGTGAATCAGCATTGTTTTACCTGATATCACCAGAAAAGTACCATTCACAAAGGCAAGTTTGGCGAACACTGGGCCAACTATTGAAGCATTTCCAGTTGATTTCCCAAGATACTCAGTCCTTGATTATGGTAATGATCAATTTCTTCAAGTCTGAAGCACAATGTTCTGCACTTGATGATGAAGACAAAACCTGAATGTGAAAGTTTTGTTTAACTGCTTTTTGTAATGGAATTGTTGTAAGACAAGGGCTCTTGCCAGTTAAAGATTTCACCAGGTAGAGCTTGAACATAATTGAAATTTGTATTAAATTAAAGTTTGTATGGATTTTTTTATTTCTGGATTTTAGTGTTAGTGTTCTTGACGAACAAATTTGTGGTTACATCACTGCTCTTTTTCTTTTAGTTTTTAATGCTCGAATTTACTGTCATATCCGGCAGTTGAATGCCTGCTAAATGCTTTATGGTAATATGCAAGCACCTCGAGCTGAGTGCATGCAGTGTGTGTGCAGTGTGTGCGAGCCTGCTGCTTGTATGGACAGGGAGAAGGGGGGGGGGGTGGTTGTACTGTTTTTTGCTGTTATTGATGTATTGTTTGTTTTATTGACCTTTAGTGTTGAATAAGAGTTAATGTGGATTGGTGGGTAAGAGAGAGAGGGTGAGTTAGTAATGCAGTGTGTGTGTGTAGGGACAGGAGAAGGTGGCAGCTCTGCTCTGCTAATTCACTTTGTGCTGTTTTTCACAGTTTTTGCTGTATTGCTTTTGTTTTATTCACTGTTAGTGTTGAATAAGAGTTAATGTGGATTGGTGGGTGAGATGGGGGGTTAATAACTAATAAGTTATGTTAGAGAAGTTGTATAATGTAAGAAGTGTAATTGTTATTTTCATACACTTTTATTAGAGATAAAGACGCTATACCTCAGCACTCTTGAGCATATATCATTTTGGGGGAAAACAAAAGACAACAAAGTTCAAGATGAATTTAATAGCAGCATTAATATTTGCAGTGTCATGATGGTGCTGACGTTTTTACTGCTCGATTTCATCTGTCCTTTAGAAATTCCGCACAACATTAACATATAATTATTTCATCATAAATGTTTTTCTCTGAGCTTTATTATTATTTTTTCATTTAAAAACTTTAATTTGATTTTAAAAATCTACCACAGAAACTAGTTGTCCAAAAATGGGTTTCAAAGAAATGTCAATAATCACTAATATATATTTTTTAGAAAATAAACCAAACAAACAAAGAAAAACCTGTTATAGCTTGGTGGTTCTTCCAAAACATGTTTGCATTAAAAAAACCCTTAGTTAAAAAAGATGATGATGCTTAAAATATTAATGATATTTATTTTAAAAATTAAATTTTTTATTCCTGAAACTAGGAATCTTTGCTGTATTTTACCCTCATCAGCACTGCACAAAAACATCTCCTAAAAAGAAATGTTTGATAAGTGAATAAAATTATTGTTTTTGCAATGTAGATGTTATGAAGGCTGTCTTCTGTCACCACCACCTTAAAGTAAATCAGCTGGTATGGTGTTCCTTAATGAACCAATTCACATCTGACTGCTCAGAATTGTTTGATTAGAAATGAAAGCAAGGACGGTTCATGACTCACATCTTTTGTTTATTCAAAAGGAACATTTCTCAGTGCAAGGTTGCAGAGAATGCAGGTCTTCTACAGAAAAATGCCACTATAAGCTGCATGAAGATGCAGAAATAATGCCAAAGAGACAATTCCAGCAAAGTGTACTGGAGATTTGATGTTGTCCTTGTGTTGCACTTCACCAGAAGAAAGCTTGTACAGGTTATGCACCATTGGCCAGAAGAAATACTAAGCCAGATCGTGAACCTTTCCCAGGCATCTAGGCATCTTTTGTCAACATGGTGCACAGGGTTTGGCTTAGGTGTTTAATTGGCCAATGAGGGATGATATGATCTGGTTCACACACGAGTGTGTGCCAGAACCAAAGCCAGCAATTTCAAGACATATAATTTTGGAGTATTGAATACACACAGTCTGGATGTGGTCATGGTGGCATATAAAGATACAAGAGCTCTCTCCGCCAGTATATTGCCAACAAGCCACACAAGTGGGGCTTTAAATTGTTCTGCTGTGTCAATTCATGTGATCTAGTTCATGACCTACTGTTCTATCAAGGTACATCCACATTCTTCAACATTGCCCTAACTGAGCAGGAGGAGGCACTACCGCTAGGGGCCAAACTGGTGACAATGTTGTGCAAAAGTATATCCCTGCCCCAACTTTCAGTTTTCTACTGTAACATTTACTTCAGCAGTATTGACTTGGTCCAGAACCTGCACACAAACCTGGGTGTCAAGGGCATTGGCACTGTCCGACCAAACCACATGGGTGGAGCAACCTTGAAGACCGATAAAGACCTGATGAAGGGAGGACGTAGTGCTTTTGACTACAAATCTGCTGAAGGGCTGATTGCAGTGAAATGGTTTGACAACAAATGTGTGAACCTTCTAAGCAACGCCGGTGGGATCATCCCTCTTTCATCTGTCAAACGGTGGAGCAAAGAAGACAACACAAAGATTGCTGCCTCTTGCCTATCTCACATCCCAGCCTACAATCAGCACATGGGAGGCATTGATCTCTCTGACACGCTGGTACACATGTACAAGGCCCCAGCTAAATCAATGCGATGGTACTTTCCACTTTTTGGATACATTCTTGACCTGTGCATTTCAAATGCTTGGCAGGTCTACAAAAGGGACTGTGGCCTAATTGAAGGAAGCACCACTGCCTCTCTAAAGGTTCCATTTGGCAGTTGCCCAAAGTTTGGCGGTTGTCAAAAAGAGGGGATCCAAAGTTGGCAATTCATCATTGTTCTCTCCACCACATATCTCGTCTCAGGGAAAAAAACAAGACAAGACCCTTACAGTCACAACCGGGTGTGAGTTATGAAAACTGTGCACATTTGCCACTTTACTCTGTGAAGTGGGGGTGGTGCACCCTGTGTCGAAAGAGTGTTTCAAGATGGAAATGCCAGAAATGCAATGTATTCCTGTGTTTAAATGCAAAGCAGGAATACTTTGTAGCATACCATCAGAAATCAAATGCATCAAATCAAGGGTTAACACACCCCTATGTTAAAACACAAGGGTTTGCACCCCTGACCAAAAACTTTAGTGTCTGACCCAAAAATATTTTATTCTTGCACCACCACCACCACCAAAACAGATTTGTGCTGTTGCACAACCAGCAAGTTCTGTTCATTTCTTAAGGAACTTAACAGGTTTGAGTTTTCTTAATGTTTTTGTATTTTGAATTTGTATATGCATTTGATACTTTTATTAAGAATAGGCCTATATCTGTAGGGTCTGTCCTAAAAATGTTATTGTTATTGTTGTAAATAAACAATGCAAAGAAGATAATTGTCATTGTGTTTTTCTTAGTGTGGACCTCAACCGGTTAATTTGAAACCAGAAGTGCATAAGAAGAATCATGAGTACATATAGATACAGTAAATGCCAATTAGTAGATTTTATCTCCTCTGGGTTTTTCCCCAGGGGCAGCTCTATTTCGATGTAGCAGATTTGCAACGTGTGGCCGGACAGGTACCGCTGGTAGCCACATGCTTTATCTACTAGTTTGCCTATATTTGTTGCCCAAATTCCATGGCAAATATATTAGTACAGATCATTGTGTAAAAGCATTTTTTGGCAAACTATCTTATAGAATACTCTCTTTGCAGGATTTGCGGTGCGTTATGCCAGGCCGACGAGAATTATACTCAGCCAGGGAAATCATTGAGATGGTTGTACTTCCTGATGGGGCTTTATCTGAAACAGAATCCATTTCAGGCGATAAAATTGCCGATCCAGATTTTGATGAAACTCCTGAAGCATACGAGTCTGATTCCAGCCTTGATGATGATGAGCCACTAGCAGCAATAGCAAGAGCTAATCTCAACCACCTTGATGTTGAAATTCATAACGTACATGCAGACAGTGACACTGAGGTCCCACATGACGATGAACCTCAGCCGGGCCCAGCTCCAGTCAACAAAGAGTTTTCTTGGAGACAGAGAAAACCCCCAGCAGCTGACATAGACTCTTCATTCCGAGGACCTGTGTTCTCACCTCCACCAGACGAAATACCAAGTCCAAAGTGGTATTTTGATCAGTTCATGGACAAATCCGTGTTTGAACATATTTCCCACCAATCTAACCTTTATGCAGTTATGAAGAATGGCCCAGAACTGAAAACAACCCCTTTTGAAATAGAACAATTCATTGGTTTACACATCTTGATGACCGTAGTACGTATGCCATCGTACCGCATGTACTGGCAGACGGCAACTCGCT
>JBBIGC010000131.1:18555992-18577594 GCA_037576955.1 Lepidarchus adonis
TCTTGTTCTTGTTCTTGTTCTTGTTCTTGTTCTTCTTCTTCTTCTTCTTCTTCTTCTTCTTCTTCTTCTTCTTCTTCCTCTTCTTCTTCTTCTACTTATTATTATTATTATTATTATTATTATTATTATTATTATTATTATTATTATTATTATAGCTATTTGATGTCTGGATATTTTCATTTAATTGTGAGTCATGATTTTTTTTCCAGAAATAATTTTTAAAAGGTGTAAAATAATCACCTGAGAGATAAAAACATAGAGATAATTGTATAATGTATTATGTAAATATCCAAAAACAGGTTGAATAACAATGCTTTAATGAAAGGTTCATTAAAGGATCACATAGTAAGAAGTAGACACTAATGACCCCATTCTCATACCAAAATATCAGGTCTCTTCTGCTTGGAGAAAATCACTGCCAAAAGAACGGATGGAGCAGCTGCACATGAGTCTAAGGTCAACATGCCCAATGCCAAGCTTGGAGTAGAGGGGTGAGAACCTTCCCAGCATTGGGTTCTAAAGCAAAGGAGCTACATTCTCTAGAATGATAAATTCCATCCAACACCTTCTGGAGCTGCAGTGCTGTACCTGACCTCATTAAATGTTCAAAAGAACTAGACATCTGTCAAATCATAAATGCATATAAGATATATATATCTTGTTGCATTAATACGTTTTAAGCTATTCTTGCCATTTTTGTGCCTGTTGATTCCTTTCCCAGGTGGCTTCTCTACATACTGTATAAAGACTTTAACTGTGTAAAATAATGATAAAGTAATTATTATACAAACTACTTAGGAATATGACATATATTGAGTAGATTTAAGGTTATTTCTTTAACTATGCTGTGATTAGGATAAATGTGAACAAGCTGTGTCTCTCACTCTTAGATTGCTATAGTTGGCTAAATCAGCTAAGCTCTTCAAACATGTGCAGAATGACCCGCTTTACGTGGTTCTGCTACATAGAAACATTGCTGACCCTCTAAATAGGGATATACACTCTTAAATATCAACATTTAAGTAGAAATTATAGGGGACAAGCCCTGACATGACATGAGTCCCTTAGGTTTTGTCAAGTCTTTTGCAGAATTTGCAAAATGGAACTAGGCAAACTGTTCAATTCCCTACAGCACCCCCTGAG
This sequence comes from Lepidarchus adonis, assembly GCA_037576955.1. NCBI lineage: Eukaryota > Metazoa > Chordata > Actinopteri > Characiformes > Lepidarchidae > Lepidarchus > Lepidarchus adonis. The sequence continues at coordinate 18,557,136 of JBBIGC010000131.1, forward strand.
CATGTGCATCAAAGTTTACCAAATTATTCTTACAAACTTCATCGCAGAGTGCACCACTTTGCAAGCTCACTGTGAGTGACTAAGGAATTCTCAGGCTTCCAGTCCTTAACGCATATTAACCAATTGAAACTTAGGTAAGACTGTAGCTTATGGGCAATTTCCTTACATTTTAAAACCAAAGAAACATGAGAAGTGTAGGATGTGACTCAAACCATGATGTGGACCAACACATTGCCAGTTAAACCTATGGAAATATCAAACATCGCAAATCTAGTATGTGGCTGGATTAGCTAAATAAGCCGTTTGGAAGTCTTCTTCTGTAAACTTGTGGATTTGAATTTAATTTCATTCATATGTTGCTGGAGCTAATTTAAAATAACATACCGGATGACATAAAACATTCTAACACATTCTGTCAGGTGCTATAAACTGGAGCACTGGGTGGATGGATTGCCGACTCCTCCGCCCTTGCGGGATGCAGCTTAGAAAACTGGTCAACTGCATTGACAACTATTAGAAGAGACATGAGTTTTCTTGACAAAATCTACAAGTTTTAGAGTCAAAGTTTAGTGCCAACAACTCAGATGCAGTGTTATTCATTCCTTCATTCTCCTATTTGCTTATCCATGTCGAGTTACTGGGAAGCTGGAGTCGATTCCAGACTATGGGCCCAAGGCAGGGTTGACCCAGGACAGGAGGCCAACCCATCACAAGGCAGACAACTATTCTCACACACACCTATGGGCAAATTAGAGTAGCCAGTCAACCTAAACCTAAAGCCTATGGACAGTGACAGGAAACCCACACAAACCTGGGGAGAACATCAAATTCACACAAAAAGTCAACCTAGGGAATGAACCCAGGGCCTTCTTGCTGTGAGGTGACAGCACTGAACACTGCACCACATGCTGCTCAGATGTAGTGTGATATTGAGTCATATCCATGAATCAAGCCAAGGGTCAAATAAGTAACGAATGGATTTGCAGGGTTTATTTGGCATAAAGTGCTGCATTTATGCTCATTTATTATTTACATGTTTTATGTTATCTGCATTTTGAAGCATGCATCACAAATCTGCACGACTGAAGATGGCTACATAAACATTTACGTGCTGTGTGTTATAAAGTGCATGTTTGATGATTTGTGTTTATGCTGTTATTCTGTGCTGCTAATTGATTGCGATATGGCAAATCTGCCAGGAATTACAGGTTTAAGTTGACCTAGAGCAAATAATGTTTTAAACATTACAACTCCTTCCAAAAATGATGATGTGTAAAATGTATAAATACAAGCAGAAGGAGATGAATTGCAAATTGCGTAAACCCATTTTTAATTGAAAATTGAACAAAAACATGTCAAATGTGTAGACATTGCTTAATGTTATTGTTTAATAAAAATTTCTCTTTGAATTTGAGGTCAAACACACAAAAAAGTTGAGCCAGGGGAAATAAAAGACTTAAAATAAGTGTAATACTCAAAACAAACGTCTGGAGGAACATGTCACAACTAAATAGTTTAATTAGCACCATGAAGGGTGTGGAAAGATCATCCCAGAGACTCTCAGGTGAGGACAGTGACAGGTTCGCCACTCAGGAAAAGACATACTGTGAGAATGTAAAATGCCATGGTACTGATGATATGTTATGAAATCTGCTTGGCACCTGATGCATAATATGTATAAATCAGCTTTTATTTTGTCAGACAAGTGCCTGACTTGTTCCTTGTTTTATGTCCTTAAGCCACCATTTAATGTGTCAGCGGAGACAACTAATTAGCACGATAGTGTCTAATGCCAAGATGAAGTAAAGAACCAAACTGCTGCTTATTCTTAATATTCCAAACTGCTTATCCAAATTGGGTCATGGGGAAGCTGGAGCGATTGCCCACTGACTGTAAGCCAAGGCAGGTTTCAGGAGGCCAACCCATCACATGGCAACACAGAGACAGACAACCATTCACACACACAGGCAATTTGGAGTACGCTCCACAGAGAAAGACACCTGTGGCCAACCCGGGTATTGAACCCACAACCTTCTTGCTGTGAGGAGACAGCGCTAACCACCATGTTGCCTTTATGTATTTACTTATTCATTTATTTTTTTTTACATTTAATTATTTTATATATGAAGTACTGTCCTTTACTGTCTTTAATTCTTCAGCAAGTATAAAAGAGTCCATGAGAGCTCCCCACCCTTTAGACCAGGGCTTTTGCTGAGCTCAGAAGAGGAACAGGTTGTCCACAATCCAAGCAGCAGCAATTCTGCATATGGCCTTCCCATTTTTTGGTAGGGAGGTCTTCAGTTGCACAGGCTAGAACCTTCTGGAGCAGATGGTCAGTCTATTTGAGAGATTAATTAGCAGCCAGAGGCTAGTGATGAACAGCCTCTTCTTTTAGGTCTTCAATTAGGCCTTGAAGTAAGCAGCCACAAGGGCCATTGAGTTCCATCCAGTGGCCAAAGTGTGGAACCTGACAGCGGACTCTTCTGCAGGCTGTTTACTCTGGCATTGATGGAACAGGACAATGCTAGCATATTTATCACTGCTAGGGTGGTCAGTCATGCATGGGGACAATGAACAGGGCCAGTGAGGCACACATCTCAGACTAGTTCTCCCAGAAGTGTGTATCTCAAGCCATGGCTCTCCCTGTGAGCAGGGGGCCAATACAAGCCATTTTGACCTTCTCCATGGGGAATACAACACAGCAAAAAGCTTCTGCACCACCCTTGGTCACTCTCAGACTTCTCAGGAGGTGGCAGATGAGGTTTAGCCTGAATGGATGGAATTGGGGCTGTAGGTTGAGCTATTTAGGAGTGGCCAGAGCATGAGCAGTGATGTTAGCTCCATGGACCTTGGTTATTCCCTGGAATTTGCTGCAGAGTCTGACCTGCTGGCCAATGACTGCCCTCAGGGTGGCAAGGACAGTCTGGACAAAGTCTTCAGGCTTGACTGGGTCTACGCTGGCTGCACCATTACAGAGTGGCTCCTTAGAGGTTTTGTTTAACAGGCATAAAGCCACACAGAAGAGAACAGGACTCAAATGCGATGACTGAGGTTAATGTGACTGTCCAAGAGAGGAAAAGGCCATCAAGAATCGGGATGGAATCTATGACCTAAATAAGCTGTGGGCTTTGATGATAAATGTGCAAAAACATAAGAAATTTAGGAAGGGGTAAATGCTTTAAATTGTCCCAACAAAGCAAAAAATCCAAGGGCCAAAATAATAAACAAATAAAAACGTCCAGCTACCTCAACTGGAGCCTAATGAGGAACAAGCCTTGTTCTAAGAAACTAAATTTTTAAATAAAATTTTATTTATTTATGCTGGGGACTCTTACTCAAATAAGTAAGCAAAACTGCCAAACAGTTCCTTTTAACCCTTCAGGACATAACATCTCTCAGTTGCTGGAGCATTTCCCCTGTAGTGCAATGTCACACTGGTGTGATGTTGAATTTTAAACACAGGACATTATACCATGTTCTCTCTTACCATAAAAGTTGAGAGCTGAGGTTTTTAGTGGATTCCCCATTGTCTTTACACTCTGAGCTTTAATATTTTCACTGTTTTACATATGAAAGTCTATCAATGAATAATTCACACCGAACAATGAAGTGCACTTGATTCCAGAGCTGGAAATACAAGCTATGGAGATGGCTTCATTTCCCTTTGAGAAAACAAATAAGGCACCGGACCCTCTATCCTTACCTCCAGAGCCTTCTCCAGTTCCGTAGTGGCTCCAGATTCGACTGGTGGTAGCCGACCGTTTGATGTGAGTAAACAAATAGCATCAACAAAAGTAATTCACGTAAGGAAACATAGTCAGTAACTTTTCATGAAGCACACCCCCTAACAAACAAAATTACCTTCTCTCTGGCAAACTCTACACACATTTGAAACAAACCTTTTTTTTACGTCCCAAAGTTCTGACAGTACGCTTCTGGAACCAGCTCATAAGCACGCAAAATAGCCGCCTTAACCCCATCGTCCTGTAAGGATAATGCTTGTGCCTTACCAGTCAATATACACTGTAATGGAAGAGACCATATGTCAATGTAGAGCAACAGCAAAATGTTCAGAAACACTAAAATAAGTTTCCATCTCCTTTGCTCTAAAAGGTTGAACTGGCAAACACATACTTGGTGTTTGCTATGCAACAAATCAATCTGTCATTGTGCACAACTGTCACATGTACACCTGATATACATCAATGCCAAACAAAAGAAACAAACATCTTTCCCCCCTTTAGCAGGGTGCCAACACTTTAGTCAGCACTACTGGTATAAACACTGAATTCTTTTCGCTTGACCCTCATTGTCTATCATTTCTCTTGCCTGATTCTGCTGCTCTGGGGCTCTGCAGTCTCTGAGGCCAGATTAAGAGTTTTAGTGTGGAACCTCATGCAGCCACAGGTTTAACTGTTAAACACTCCATTGCTAAAGAGCTAATTTCACTGTTCAGATGATGCCACAATGACAGTATTATGTGCCTTCAGGCAATCAACTTATATGGGCCTATAGCAATTCAGCCCTGCCCATTAATGCTAGAGGTGTTTCAGCCCAAACTACTTTCTCAATGAAGTGCAATACAAGGCTGCTATTCAGATAAAACTCAAATAAATGTATCAGTCTCAAAAGCATGACAACAAAAGTTGTCTATTTCAACTCAACTGATGCAGGGCATGAGTGAGATCATCAGACATGCATTTTGCTCAATGTGGATGGACAGATATAAAGCTCTGCTACTTGTTTACTACAATACTGCATTTCACTGGCTGTATACTCATACTCTGCACAATGACAATAAAGTTCTAACCTAATCTAATCTAATCGAATCTATGATATAATCTAATCTAACATTAGACTTGGAGTTCCAGTACAAATCTAAGATGCTGAACATCTGGCTAGACCAGGCTGGTTGACTAAATTTTCACTCTAAAGGGGCCAAATCAGATCAACTACCTCCACGCTGTTCAATAGCACTTGTGTTAATCAGATTTGACTCCAAGGACCACATACCGATGTTGGGCCTACCACGGATCCTTGCACTCAAAGCCAGTGGGAGCAAAGTACATGGTGTCAGAACAGGGAGGTTTGCGGCTTCATTGCGTCTTGGTGACAAAGTGAAACAGAACCACTTGAGTCTAATTGATTCCTGCAGTTATGTAAGAGTGGAACATGCTTTGAGTCTATTATGTAAGGGGCTTTGTGACTGGAAACCAATCTTTAGAGTTTTTCCAGAGTCAAATTCTCTGCACATTGTGGTTTTACCAAAACCTTTATAACAAATAGAAACAAAGTTTATGTAACAAAACTTCATTCAAAGTCATTTTGGGCCATGATGCCCATAAGTGTGACTATATTTGATTGTAAACACAAAGTGCACCACTGCAAAATGTGACCTTTAGCCCATCCACCCATGGGGAACAGTGTCGCTGGACAGGGGGACTTGAACCTGCGACTTTCAGATCCCAGTCCTGGTTACAAGGTTGACCTCCTGTAAATGGGGAATCCCACCTTGGGCCCATAGTCAGCTGGCATTGGCTCCAGCTTCCCCTTGACTCAAGTGGGCAAAGCAACTTTGAGAATTAATTAATTTTTTTGACCCATTTCTCTTGGTCCATTAATCCTGAGCATTTCACATAATGCTGTAAGAAAACTGTAAGAAATTGCGAAAAAGTAAACAATTTATTTTTGGTTTTGATTTTTATTTTGCCATGTAAAGCGACCTTGAGATTGTGAAAGGCGCCATATAAATTCAAATTATTATTATTACATACAAATTGCTAAATAATTAAATAATTAAATAAATATACTATTTTATTGGGAAAAGTACAGTTCTGAGATGACAATAATGATAAATATCATCATTTAAACAGACTAAATGTTTTAATTTGAACTAACGTAGATCATGCAGAATGCTATAATAAGTAGATGAACAGGAAAATACACAAATCTCTATTACACTTTATGATTCTGATGGAAAAACGTTCCACAAACGATGTACAGTACAGTCCACGTTAGTGACATTGTAATGAGCACAGCACTGCTGAGATGCTGCATCAGTACTGAGTGGTGCTTGTAGCCTCCATGGGAATCTGGCAGAGCAAAATAGCTCTTTTACTTAACAGCACATTATTGTATAAACACACACCCACACAGCCACATTTTCAAGCCAATCAGATGTGTACGTTGCTGCTGGTGGATGCTGAAATAAAATTCATGCTCACACACTCCCTGAGTTCATTCGAGTGCATCCCAGGAACATCTCCGCTCGAGTAAATGAGGAAACGACGTGATTATGCAAATAGTTTTACAATAAAGCAACATTTTTCGAAACTTCACGAATAGAAACAGAGAAGCAGTTAAAAGGTATAGGACTGATAGAGAGCTCTTAGTTGCAGCAGCTCTCAGCAAAAGTAAATGATTTTAAACTGAAAAAAAACAGGAGCCCCCTCAGTGTTGCATAATGCATTTCTCCAGGATATACGGGCCTGTCCAGTTGGGTCAGGGGTCCCCAGTGGGCCGGGGTTCAGCATAGTTCCCCTCCTCAAACCCACTCATTACACCTGACAATTAACAGCTACTTAAATCAGGTGTGTTTGATCAGTGAAATCACCAAATTGTGCAGGACCAGAGCTGGAAACCCCTATACCATCAATCAGCCAAAACATTAAAACCACTAAATAACAGTGTTTATCTAGTCAGAGAGGTGGCATATACCTGTCTTGTTGCTTTATTTTTCTTGTGATTACTCTCATTCTGTTAGTGGTTTATGTCTTGTTTGCTTGTCTGTTCTGTTAAAAGTAATTACAGTTTCAGTCTTTTAGAGAAAGCTGTGGTTTCCACTTTATAATGGGAGCGAGTGTGAAAATAAAAGTAATATCTGTCTAATAAGCATCCCACATATTGTGGTAAGGAAAGGATTAGACTTTCCTGTCTGCCAACCATGCCTTTCTGCAGCAGTGGATGTGATGTGCAGTTCAGGACATCAGCAGTGATAGCAGAAGACTGCTACTGCATGCTCTTGCTCATTGATTAGGTTGGTAAAAATAGGTCCCACTCAGGTCCTTGACAGATGTCCTCTGCTTGACTGGGGTTCAATGCAAGTTCACTCTGTTTAAACCTACTGTTATTTAAGCCACTGCATAAATAAATGCTACTTGACTATATGCCTTATAATAGAATAAATGAATAACAACAACAATAATAAGTCTTTATTTCTTGCAATTTCAATGATTATGGCTTACAGATAATAAAACCCCAAAATTCACTGCCTCAGAAAATTTAAATATTACATAAGATCAATAAAATCAAGATTTTAAACCGGCTTCTGAAAAGTATGTTCATTCCTATGCACTCAATACTCAATACCTTTGGCAGTGTGAGCAGGTGCCAAGTATCCTGCCATCCTGGTAGACAGCTGCGTTGACTGTGGACCAAACGAAATGTAGCTCCCCAGTGCCTGCATCACTCATGCACTCCCAAACCATGACATTCCCACCACCATGCTTGACTGTAGGTAAGACACAATTGCTAGCTGAGCATGTGCACTCAGCTACTTTGGTCAACCATGGCAATGTCTGTTCTGAGTGGAACTTGTCCTGTTAAACCGTTGTATGGTCTTGGCCACCGTCCTGCAGCTCAGTTTCAGGATGCTGGTAATCTTCTTATAGCCTAGGTCATGTTTTTTGTAGAGCAACAATTCTTTTTTCAGATCTTTAAAGTTCTTTGGCATGAGGTGCCATGTGACCAGAATGAGAGAGAAAACACCAAATGTAACACATCTGCTCCCCATTCACACCCGAGACCTTGTATAACTAACGAGTTACATGAAACTGCGGAGGGAAAATGGCTAATTGTACTTTCTTTTGTTACCAGTGGTTTAGACATTAATGGCTGTGTGCTAAGTTATTTTGAGGGGTCAGCAAATTTCCACTGTTACACAAGCTGTAAACTGAGTACTTTACATTGTATCAAAGTGTGATAAAAAGTATTTGTCAGCCACAGATTCTGCAAAAGATTAAAAACATGACAGAGTCTGTAATTTTCATCATAGGTTCACTTCAACTGTGAGAGACAGAATGTAAATCCAGGAAATCACATTGTATTGTAGTGGAGCTAGGATTGGTCAGTATTGTAATTTTGTGTGTATTTGGTATTGTTTTGGGGTTGTTTGTGTGTAATGTGGGTTATAGTGTGTAAATGTGTGGTTTAATGATGCTTGGAGAATAATTTGAGGTTGTTTTTAGGGAAATGGGTCGAACCACCCCCAGCATGGTTACCAAAGACAAGAGTGGCTTTGGGGTGGTTCAGCCATGTTGGGTTATGTGTGTTTGGATTGAGGTGTGTTACTGAGGTTTATGCTCTGTGTGTGAACTCTCCTGTAGAGGGCGCACTGGCGCACAACTTCCAATCTGATCTAGCTCCTAAAATCTAAACTCTCAGCAGAACACAGTCAGTTCACTACGGTTACTGACTGCACTGAAGCAACACACACTGGAGGACATGTTTAAACAGAGAGAGAGACATTTGCCCAGTGTCAATACTCTCAGAACAGATTCACGGGGGAAAAATGACAAATGCACAAAAAAAAATTATCATTAAGATTTTAAAATCAATTGTAATAATTACTTAATCACAGAAGAGACCTGTTACGTGTGTTTTAAGAAGTCAGAAGTCTTGAAACCTTGTAGGGCTGCAGTGGGCTGTGGAAGGAGAAGAGCCTGTTCCAACAGATTAAATTCACTCTATAATCTCCACCAACTATCTCAGAGAAAGCCATACAAAAATGCACCAGCACTGAATCAGACAGGATTTCTAAGGGTCTGCCCATATGTTGCACAGCGTTCTGTGTGTTCTGCAGGTTTGCCTTCACTTCCCCCACACTGTTGACTCCTGCATTTGTATTCTGAGCCTGTTTGTGATGGTGTATCCTGGCAACTGAAAGCAGGCAGGATGGCAGTGGGAGGGTGGCACACTGGCAGGAATGGCCGAGCTGTAGCGGGGGCCGCTCATACGAGAGCCAGTAGGGTAAAGACAGGCAGGTGGGATGCAAGTGAGGATGGTTAACTGTTAGAAGTCTCTTGTTATTGTTGTTTTTCTATGTTCATCACAACGAGTTCATCATATAGTTACAGATCAGATTGAATGTGATGTTCAATTTTATATTCAATTCCATTTCAACTCAACTGCAAGTGTGATACTGTTCAATGATCTTGTGTTAGTGGGGGTTCGAAAAGAAGAGGAGGCTTCACATATGTAGGTACCCGCCTTCACTCTCCCAGGGCTGGTGGTAATATAAAAGAAAGGCAGTCAGTCTAGAGACAAGTCTAAGTAGAATAAACAACCAATCCACACAGGGAAACCAGGCAGCTATCAACAGCACCCAGAGAGCAGTATTTTCTTGCCCACGGGGCCTCATTGTTTCCTGGGCCAGGACTTGAACCTGTGACCCTGTGAAGAACAAGGTCCTAACCACTAGTCCACCACTAGCCCACCTGCTACTACTAATACTGCTTCTACTACAACTGCTACAACAACAACAACTACTACTACAACTACTACTACTACCACTAAAGCTACTACTACTGCTTCTACTACTACTACTAATACTGCTAAAGATACTACTACCGTATTTTCCCAACGATAGGCCCTGATTTATACATTGATTTTGCAAACCTGGTATTGAGTGCTGCTTGATTAAATAGGACGGCCTATCTAAAAACATGCAAACACATTCGCTAAAAGTACAATTCAGTACAAAAACATGACATCCCCAATTGATTAGTTGAATTTAAATGTACTGTTTACTGCAGCAATGAACCGTTTGAAAAGCAACGCAAAGTAAAGATCAGTGGCGGGTCAGTATAAAACGTGGAACATGGATAGCACCATTGCTAAGCCCTTTCCACTGGAAAACTGGAAACAAACAAGTTGTTTGCCATAACTAACATCAGTTAGCAGTTAGCCTAGCCATCATGGTAGTCATCAATTCACCAAAATATGCAGACTCTCTGTGTATTGTTAAATAAAAGCGGTTGTAGAGTTGATCTCGTCTAAACGCAGCATACGTTTAACTTCACCAAGTATAACCTCACAATCTGGTTGTCATATACTGGTGAATATGATGAATGAATTTGAAGATAAATGAGAGAAAAAAAGAAGAAAACCTTGTCTTTGATGCTGGAAAACAACTCAGCACTACACCGTTACGCTACTGCTGTGATGTAGCTCTGCGCATATGATGAATGAGTTCTCTCGCTTAAATTCCGTTGCCACATCCAATCTTTTTCAGCTCTTAGCTACATTACATTATATCATAATATATAATACAAGTTAGGAAAAAATAACTAAATTAACAAAAATAAAAGGGGAAATACGATACTACTACTGCTACAACTACTACTGCAAAAAGTTCTTTAAGGAAATATCAAAGGTTCTTCAGGGAACATAAATGGTTCTGCCGTAGTATTGCTTCACGGAATGGATTTTTAAGAGCACATGTTATTTCCCATTTAATTTGAGCAAAATCTACACAAGAGACGAGAAAGCCTGGGAGACCCTTGGACCATAATGGACATACTCTTGCACATTAACCAAGGCTTGTCCCTCAATCTTGCCCCTAATTGGTGGTGCTTCAGAAGGGATTAGGAGTCAGTGTTCCTCAGATATGGTTCAGCATGAGGGTCATGGGACAGTGGCCATTACTGATGACACGGCTTTGAAGGCTGCAGTGGGAGAGTGCGAGTGATGGATTAAGTGCTGCGAAGCGAAGCAGAACACACAAGCCCAGAGGGAGAGACACTGGAGGACAGCCATGGCCCACAGGCTCAGAGGTAAAGCACAAGGAGACTGATACCCTCTGGAGCAGAAGGTTCAGAGGCTTGAAAGGAGACTGGTTCAATTTAATTTCCTTCCCCCTTCATTAAGCTTACTCTCATCAAGTAATTACACTAGAATAAAGCAGAATGTTTTAGAATAATAAAACACCATGCAGATCAGTTTGCCATGATGAAACACTGAACTGTTCATTATTAATCTAAGGCCCATTTGGAAACTGCAAAATTTTGCTTTCTAATGCCAGGCTCCTGCACAAAGAGCTTGACTTTTAGGATTTGTGACCACATGAAGCAACAGTCCACCAAACAGTGAGGTCAGATTCTCAGAAATGTGAAATTAAACACCAATCAACCTAAAACTACTGTTGTCTCACTTGTCAGGGAATGGGATATATTAGGCAAATGAGCAGTCAGTTCTTGAAGCTGAAGGCCTTACTGTGATGGCGAGAGCATCTCCGTGTTTTGTGGGGTGTCTCCGGTGTGCAGTAGTTAGTACCTACCAAAAGTGATCCCAGCTGGTGAATCAATGGCATCATCAAGGGCACCCAAGGCTCATTGTTGCATACTGGGAACTCTAGCCCATCTGGTCCAATCCTTCAGAAAAATTTATAGAACTGTCTGAAATTCCAAATATACTGCTCAAAAAATGTGTGTGGTCTCCACATGCCTGTATGACCTCTCTTCAATGCCTGGACATGCTCCTAATGAGGTGACGCATGGTCTCCAGACTAAAGCATGTCTGTGGTGCAACGTGGCGTTGGTGGATGGAGTGAGACAAGATGTCCCAGATGTGCTCAGGCGGTTGTGGGTTCAAGTCCCAACCCAGGCACCCCTGAGATACCTTTGAGCAAAGTACCGTCTTCAACACTGCTCCCTGGATGCTGTTGATATCTGCCCATTGCCATGTGTGGATGGGTTAAAAGTCACATTGCTTTGTGTGATGGGGTTTGTTCACAATGACAAAGCATCATATTTTTGAATAGACAGTTTGGTCTGAATTTTAAATGAATCACAACGCTGATGAAGTCTTTTTCTACCACCAATAGTTGAATTAAACCCAAACTAAAGCAGTTACAGAGATACACAAAGATGTTGTGAGGGATTCCCTCAAGGGAAACAATGATGAAGGCAGTCCTGAAATAGAAGGTTCTATTCTGTCCACATTTCGCTCATAACAACACCCCCACAACCCACCACAATAAAAAAAGAGGTAAACAATATGAATTGGTTTCATATTTTCTTCTTGTTCTGGATTTCATTCTTCTTCAGGCTGGCAGTTCACTTTATTAAGGACGCAGAGATGAAAAGGTAGGGATGGGTTTTTTATCGACCTAGGGCTAGCCTCTCCCAAACAAAAACCCATCTGCCCCAGCTGCATGTGGGAAGAATCGATCCATCTGCCTCACAAGGTCACTGATCTCTGCCCATACTCCTCACATACAGCCAAACAGCCGTTTTTTCACACACACATATACACGTCCAGGACAAGGCCGAACAGAACATATCTTCCTATACCGGGAGCAACCTTGGATGAGCTGCAGCATGCCATTATGAAAACATATCTGGCACGCACATCTGAGGGATGATTTATTAACAATGGCACTGCAGGTTCCCCCGGTGACCTCAACAGAAACAATGCCAGCTGCCTGTCTCCCTTCACCAAGGTCACAGGAGAAGCTGACGGCGATATACTGCACATATACAAAGAGAGGGCACCACCTGACATCTTCTGGTTCCTGGTAAATAACCATAGAAATATTAAAGCAAAATGAATAACATTAAGCAGGCACCACATCTGTGCTTCTAACACGTGATCATGTGAACTTGGCTTCCAGCACCTGCTGTTTATTCATTCTCCAAACCCTTTATCCACTTCAGGTCTCAGGGAAGCTAATGATGATCCCTGCTGACCATGGGCAGGGTTCCTGCTGAACCCATCACAGGCCAACACAGAGACATTCACACACACTTACGCCTATGGGCAATTTAGAGTTGCCTGTCAACCTAAACCGACCTAGGGCTTAAAGCATTAGGCCACATGCACATTCAGTATTTTCAGTTAATTTTTAAGTCTGTATGGTGGTGCAGTGGTTACCACTGTTGCCTCACAGCAAGAAAGACCTGGACCATGTGTCCTAATGCATAAATACACTTCAGCTTAAATTTGGATGGAATTTTGTGGCAAATACAGTAGTGCATGCGTACAAAACCAAAAATGTATTCATTTTATGGTTTGGGCCAGACCCCAGTACCAGTGAAGGCTAATGTTAAGACTGTTACTTACAAATACATTTGAGACATGTGTGTGCTTAATAAGTTTGGTATGGAGGAACCCAGAGCCTTGGGTTCAGCTCAATCTGCAAAGTGAAGATATTATAGATTGTAATTTCATGCATGCTGTAGTTTATGTGTTCACTATTATTTTACAATTTGTGATAAAATAAAATAAAAACATATTAATTAATGAAATCAATGACCATCCTTATATGAGTAGATGTCCAGTCTTTGTTATAGTAATATACAGATGCATATTTTCAGATCTTCTACAGATGCATATTTTCATCTGTTTTAATAGTGTAACAGCACCCTCTTCAAGTACGTTAATGTTATTCAAATTAAATGTATATGCTTGACAACTTACAACACAAAATGACTTGGACCTGTTTCTTGTCAATTTCCTCAATTGCCCAGCCTGTCCTCAGATGTCAGATTTACATGCTCTGCTGTATGAGATGAACAAAACTCATGCACATACAATTCCACACTAATCCAGTGCACAGTGAGGCTAAGTATCAACACTGGGCAAACATTGGAACTCCAAACATCTGTGATAAAGCTAATTGCAGTAATGGATCTGATAAAATACATTGTAGGTAATGTTTTTTTGCCTTTTCACTGTTTTGCGGAAATGTCTCTTTCCATAGTACTCCTGTGTGTGTTGCTTCGGTGCAGTCAGTTACAGAGTGAACTTGCTGAATCTGTAACAGGTGCTCTGCTACGGGAATGTGAGCACCAAGATACCCCGCCAGGCCAGAGGGGGCAGACACGCTTCTGCAGCGGGCGGGGGTATCAGCTGGAGAGGAAGAGCGAGGGCTGGAGCTCCCGCCACAGACATTTAATAGGGTGATCAACGTTTTTATAAGCACACCAAACTCAGCACTCGATGCTGGGTCATTGTTGTAATTACACAACAAGGCTTTCATACCAGCCGGTAATTTGGTAGTGGCTCCAAGACGTTTTAACGTCAAGCTCACAAGCTTATTGTTCTGTTGTGTGATTGTGGCCACACACATTCAGCAAGGTAATCTAAAAGGAAAGAAAACTCATAATAAGAGAAAGAAAGAAAGGAAAGGAGAGAGAGAGAACGAAAAGTGTAGGAAAGAGGGAGTAAACCACTAACATAGAGGAGATAAAAAAAGAGGGGAAGATACAAAGATTATTCCCTTCGGTGGGGAATTTGGTTAACAGTAGCTGCATAGACCCGTCAACCATGTTACAACATATTCAGATTGGGTCAATTCTCCATGCTAAACAATAATATATAAATACAAAAAGAGTCTGTTTTATTGACTTAATTAATATAGATTGCACTGAATGTAAAGCCAGCACCTTTGATATAAAGTTATGGCTGTTAAACATTAGATCTCTTACTTCAAAAGGCATTACTGTTAATTAAATTATCTCTGATCAGAAGTTTAATATGCTGTGTCTAACAGACACTTGGACCAAACCTAATGAGTATGTAGAACTAAACAAGGTGAGTCGCCATGGATATAGTTATCTACGCCAGCCTCTATAGTGATAACTGTCACACAAAAATCTGGCTGCAAATTTAAAGTTTTAAAGTTCTTTATATGAGCATCGTAACCACAAAAAGTAAATTAACACAGTCAGTTCCACTAATTATTGTTTACAGATCCCCAGGGCCTTACTCAGAAATCCTAAATTAATTTGATATCTATTTTATATCTATTTTTATACATAATTAATTTTTTTCAACAGAGTGTTTAATATTTAAGACTAAAGACTTCAATATGCACTTCAGTAGCCTCGATAATCCTCTCAGAGCAGCATTCGTATCCATCCTAGATTAAGTAGGGGTTGCTCAGAAGCTCATAGAACCCACTCACAGTGGTGGCCACACCCTCGATCTAGTACTAACTTTCAGTTTAAATAAAAGAAAAAGTAGCTATAGTTCTACGTAACAAGGGCAATTTTAGACTATTATCTTATTTTATGTAAACTGCATCTTAGTGATAAAAAATTTACCACAATATCACATCAAGCACACATTCATGTCATCTACTGCTCAGAATTTTATCAATAATATTCTAGAGCTTTCGACCCTGATTTGATCACTGTTATCCCCATCAGAACTTGATCAATATCTGAATGCTTAGAATCAATACTCCCCTATACCTTAGATCAGGGGTGCTCAATCCTGGTCCTGGAGAGCTACCACCCTGGAGACTTTAGTTCCAATGCTAATCAAGCACACCTGATCCAGATGATTAAGGCTCTCAGGGGTGTCTGAATGTGAGAACCAGGCATGTTGGACCTGAACTCTCCAGGGTGGTAGCTCTCCAGGACTAGGATTGAGCACCCCTGCCTTAGATAATGTAGCTCATCTGAAAAGAAAAATAATCAGAGAGAAAAAACTAGCTCCCTGGTATAACAACCACACTTCCACTGCAACTAGAGTGTAAATGGCATCAAACTAATTTGGTAGTATTTAAACTAGGATGGAAGGAGAGTCTCCTGAACTACAAAAAAGCTCTTAACACAAGTTAAGAGACAACTTATCTCTCCACCCTTATAGAAGATAACTAAAAAAACACCTAGGTGCATCCCATGCATCCCAGATCCAATACCTACAGATTTTTTAAAACAAATACTGCCCACAGTAATAGTGATTTTTAGGAAAATAATAAGTTCCTCCCTTAGCATCGGCTATGTACCTGAATAGCAGTCGTCAAACCTCTGCTAGAAAAACCTAATCTCGACCCCTGCCAGCTCACAAACTATTGGCCAAAATCAAACCTCCCTTTTATCTTTAAGATTCTAGAAAATGATGTAGCCCAGCAGTTATGTTTCTTCTTACATAAGAAGAGCATTTATTAATTGTTCTAATCAGGATTTAGGCCTTAGGCTGCACTTTTGAAGGTAGTTAATGACCTTGTACTCACATCTGATCAGGGTTCCTCAACATTAGTGCAGCTTCTGACACTACTGATCTCATCATCCTACTAAACAGGATAGAAAATGGTGTTGGAATTAAGGGAACAGCCCTCTCTTGGTTTAGGTCTTATCTGACTAATCGCTATTAGTTCATAGATACAAATAATTATTCCTCTGCTCGTAGCAAGGCAAAGTTTTAAAGTTTCTTACATTTTAGATTTTTATGTTTTAGTTTTTCCTTACCTCTGTCATCTTTGGTACATTAGGGGCTTGGACCCGGATTCTGTAATTTCTGTAAAGCTGCTTTCTGACAACGTCAGTTGTAAAAAGTGATATACAAATAAAATTTACTTGCCTTGATTAATTGATGCAGCTCTGTCACTTAAGCTTAGACTCATTTAAAAATAGCCCGATTGACCCCAATACCAATATTTGAGATTGGATGAGGACATCCCTAATATTAATACATACATTTCATATAATACAATATATAGAGACACATGTTAGATAGAAATCAGTGTAGCCTCTGCTGCTTCAAGAACAGCAGCAAAGCCTCCTTCCAGTTCCACAGTAAGTTCATGCAGTAGTTTTTTCTCATTTGCACAGCATGAAAACAAGAAAATTAGTATAATTATCAATATAATTATTAAGCCATCGGTGTCAAGCTGCATGGTAACGTGCCTGGAAAAGGCTGAGCTGCATAATTGTCATCCACAGTGGGCTAGTGTCTTACTCTACAATGTGACGTTCCATGGGGCTCCTGTGTGAAATACCACAGAACCTAGCTTCCCAAGGTTTTCTGGGGTGAAACCCTCTGCCGGCATAGCTACAGTATATTCATTAATTGGCATTGCATAAGCTGTCACCAATAAAGCTGCTTTGTGTCTGTCTGCTAAATCCCTGCTGGTATCCTATTATAACCCAATGAAAAGTAGTAAATTAACTGAGCTGGCGACGCCTGCAAGATGTCCTTTTTATTTTTCCGAGCGTGCCCGTGCGCTCATCCCTATGGAAAGATGAATTTTGGAACAGACACAACTTTAAAAGACTTCCCCACTTTGAAAAATCCATCACAAAACACCAAATTCCAAGTTCCCGGATGCATTGGCAGGCAGAGATTTGTGACTGTTTGATAGGAACACAGATGAATTAGGACTATTTCAGTGTTAAGTCTAATCCATGATTCTCTTGCAGGATTTTAAATACAATGATTTGCATTTATAATACAACAGTTTAAGGGTGTACGTGCATGAGTTACTGACACTGACACTGTTCTATTGTATTAAACATGTTTAAACATATTTGTGTTTCAATGCAGAAGAGAAGATATTTCCTTCATATTTCTATATTCGATTGTTTTATATCTTGTTCTTAACTTTAGTTGTTCTTATCTAATATTCCTAGTTTTTATTATCTGCAGAAATCGGGTTGTTTTAACCATAGAGTTTCTGTTTCTATCCTGTTGGACTGAGCATTTAATTGCCATGGGAATTTCCCTCTGTCATGTTTTGCTGTTTCTGTCATGTCTGCCATGTGTTTGGTTTTCTTGCCTATCCCATGTTCTATCTTCACCTGTTTCCTGTGTTATGTTCCTGTCTTTGTTCAGGTGTTCAATGTTACGTTGTATGTATATAAGTAGCTAATTGTCTTGGTGTACGTTGTCTGTATTTGTTGCTTGTAACATCCTTTTGTTCCGTGTATGTTTGCATTGATTAAATTCACTCATTCATTTTCTCCCTCCATATCTTTCATACAAACCCCGGGATCCGTTACACACTCAGGATTAAAAAAGTTCTTATCATGATCTTTACTCGAAAAGAAACCCCCAAAACTTTTATTATATTTAATTTGTTACTGTATGAAGTATAATTGGAACTGAACACTCATACGTTTACTCAGTCACAGTTCCAGGAGATTAAACAAAGACACCTTCAAAAAATTTTTTTAAACGTCCAGGCTCTTCTTGTATAAAACATCTTTTGATTAATTTTGTTTTCTATTTTTTTCTTTATAAAGTAATATAAATCATATATATAAATATAAAAATAAATATTAAATATAAATTCATTTTAAAGCAAATACTCATGTGTTTTATTTAACAGAAATGCAAAGATTTTATACACAAGTGGCAGAATGTTGTTTATTGTTGTCCATATCCCATCCGTAAGATTTTTATTAGATTTATTAAAACACCCAGCAATTTTTTTATCAGTGTAAATGAAACTGCTCAGAAATTGGTCATTTTGTTTTTGTGCAAGAACTGGTGTAGTATAGTGGATAACACCACTCCTCATTATACAGCAGCTGTACTTCATGGGTTCAGTCTCTTGTATGGGCGAGCAACATACTAAAACCTGTAAGAGTGAAAATGTAAGAGGATTGGTCAACCGTGGACTGTTGAGCACTGCAATTTTACTATGTTTTGTTGTTTGGTATCTGTTTAGACAAACTTTAGTCATAAAGTAGTCTACATTTTAGGTGAAACTGAAAGTATACTAAAAAACAACAACAAGAAATTCAAGAGTTTTGTGTTCTTTTCTCCAAAAAATAGAGAGCTCTGAATTGGTTCATGATGTTGACATTATAATGACATGTTCAGTGGGACCTGACGGTGGAGCTCCAGCATATGTCTGTCGGCAGCTGAGTCTCCTCATCATCAGCTATTCTCACTCTGACAAGTGATCTTCTGCACTGCTGCACTGACTGGACACTATCTCCTCACTTTTGTTCAGCCCGCCTGATGTTTTTTTCTGGACAAACACTTTGTTTTTAAAGTTTCTATGGCATATGTGAATTTTTAAAAAATAAATTAAGCTTCTACAGTTTCACAAGCCGTCCTCTGTCTGTTTCTATGAGCTTTGAGTGAAAATGTATATAAATATCCATCCATTCATTTTCTAAACTGCTTTATCCATTTTGGGTAGCGGGGGTAAGCTGGTGCCCATCCCAGCTGACTATGGACCAGGGCAGGGTTGACCTTGGACACACTGGTGGGAGGCACAATGTTTAGCACTGTTGTCTCACAGCAAGAAGGTTGATTCCCAATTCAGCCACAGGTGCCACAGTTTGCATGTGTTTCCCCCGGGTGCGCTGCTTTCCTCCCACTGTCCAAAGGCTTGGGATTTAGGTTGAATGGCTACTCTAATTGCCCCCAGGTGTGAGTGTTTGTGAATGGTTGTCTTTCTCTGTGTTGTCCAGTGATGGGTTGGCCTCTTGTCCAGGGTGAACCCTGCGTTGGGCCCATAGCCTGCACTGGCTCCCGCCCCCACCACCACCACACCAGCAGGACCACACGGCCTGGACTGGCTCACACAGGACTCAGCTTTTGTACTTGTTGGCCCACCCAAGCACAGGTCAGTCACATGGGGCCTACATGTACATTAGCTGGGATGCTGTGTCTGGAAGAAAAGTGACCTTGGGATTGTGAAAGAAAAATATTATTATATTATTATTATTATTATTATTATTATTATTGTATTGTTGTTGTTGTTTTAATAATTATTTTTAAAAGTGTTACATCTTCCAGTTCCATAGACTTTAATGTGTTAATGTGGCACTGACACTGCATAATGTGTATTATCATATCGTGTGCTGCATCTACCCGTGTTATCTTTAATTATGAGTATGAAGAGAGTCATAATCACACATACAGTCTGTGATGGAGACACAAAGAGGTTAATGATGACGGAATGTGCTTGTAGAGTGCTCAGGGACAAGTTGGTGGCAGGCGAATCGCAGAGACAAACTCAAATAATGAGAACAAATTACTCTTGCTCACTGCTGTCAGTCGTGTGGAGGTTTACCAACAAGTGTTTCAGGGTAAGAAGAAGAAACCTACAGGGACATGTCAACATGCCAAAGGGAGAGAACGCTTGATGAGAAAGGGGAGGTCTATGTAAGGCTTTTATGTAGCATTGTGGAAAATGGTTTTGCATTCATTTTAATGTGACAGCCGTGGACATGCACGCGCAGCGACCTTCTCATGAAAAGCTGATTTTCTCAAAAAGCATACATGATCTCTGAAAGCATGATTCCTGGACCATGAAAATGAGTCACATATTCGGTCACGGAACACATGGAGTGTTACAAGCTGTGAAGCATTGCGCTGGAAGATGAACATGACCTGCATATCTTACGTGATTTCACAAATTGTTTTTTTTCATCCGCACAGTAAAACACTCAGACTCTGGGTTGCAAATGCACAGCTCTGGGCAGCAGCTACTAAACATGTTTACACTGAGAAACTGGGCATTTTTACTGAAAATACAATACAATTAAAAAAAGAAAGTAATAATAAATAAATTAACAAATAAATACAGGGAAAAAAGAAAGAAAGAATAAATAAAGGATAATAGATAGATAGATAGATTAGATAGACAGATAGATAGATAGATAGATAGATAGATAGATAGATAGATAGATAGATAGATAGATAGATAGATAGAT
>JBBIGC010000131.1:18584907-18596888 GCA_037576955.1 Lepidarchus adonis
GCTGAGATAATCCATCCCACCTCACAGGTGTGCCACATCAAGATGCTGATCTGACATCATGAGTAGTGCACAGGTACTGCCCACAAAATTACAAAAATTCTTTGCTTTTACACATCATGAAGTCTTTCCTGTGTGCCTCCTGGGTAATGAGACGTCTTTATCTGTGTGGTGCAAATTTTGTGTCAATAGCTCACTTAGAAATACCATTACTGATAAAAATGCTGAAGTAGCAAATTTTTATTCTCCTCGCTGTATTTTTGAGTGAATAGGCTCTGAATTGGCACTTTCACATCACAGATTAATGTTCATGAGTGAAAAGTTAAATTTTTTAAATGTTTTTTTAAACATTAAATGTTTTTGTATTTGTTTTTGTGGCTTGATTTTATTTATTTATTTAGTTTCTGCAAAATAATGCTTTCAACCAGTCTAGGCATTGTAGAAAAGTCACATAGAGGCTTCACAAAGAGGCTTCTTTTGTTTTCCTGCAATGATTGATGGCCTTTACTGTCTCTCCTCAGTGTTTTTGTAGTAGTAGTTAATCAGTTTATATGTTTTTACAGGATTTTTAGCTCAAATGCAAATGCTCCACATCCTCTTCAAGGGTGAACATGAATTTCCCAGGATGGGACTCACAGGTTTGGATGTAACCAAAATTGTTACAATTTTTTCATTTATTTTACAAAATACTGCACATGAGCTCAACAACATTCTTTGCCTCTAAAATCATGTTATTTATTATTTATTTATCAAAAATATATATGTATATTTTTTGTTAGATGTTTGCAATGCTGCATTGTGCTTAATGTGCATATTCATGTTACAGTACAGTACAGGCAAGTTTGTTATAATGTGTTGTAGAATTAAAATAAGCATAAAAATAACTGATAAAAAATAATAGATTCAAGAGATTCAAGAGGGTTTTTATTGTTAATACAGCAGTATACACAATACACGGTGTATTGAAATGCCGTTTCACACAGCCCCCACTCTGGTGCATTTTTAAAGAAAAATAAAAGATAATAATATGTACAAATGTACAAATGGACACAGATACTTAAATACTCAACAAAAAAATAACATTTTTTAGAAATTTAGACAGATTAATAATAATTCTTAAAGAAAACAAAAGATTTAAAAAAAATTAATTTGAATTTCTTTTTAAAACCTGCCACAGTTGTGGGGGTGATCTGATCTCCATGGAGAGTTGATTCCAGTAGGGGGCACCCTGTTTAGTTACAGCTCTGAGCTCTGATTCCAGCAGGGGGCAGCATAATGATTAAATGCCATTTCGCCCTGTGTAGTTACAGCTCCTTCCAGGCTGGTATTCCTCAAACTCTGTAGAGATGTATTTAGGAATTGAACATGGGTTGGAAAAGGGCAATATGATACACTTTTGGTAAATCAGTATAATTTAATTTTCATATGCAAATGCAAGCTCAAAGGTCAAAAGTGTGGAAAAAATGTTGGAGTTTCCAGTTTCTTTTTTCTTCAGCTCGTAAGGAAATAACATGGTTGGGA
Organism: Lepidarchus adonis; assembly: GCA_037576955.1. Taxonomy (NCBI): domain Eukaryota; kingdom Metazoa; phylum Chordata; class Actinopteri; order Characiformes; family Lepidarchidae; genus Lepidarchus; species Lepidarchus adonis. The sequence goes on from JBBIGC010000131.1 coordinate 18,586,426, forward strand.
GAAGCGCCAGGTTTTATATAGGTTGCATGTGCTTTGGTGCCAATCTGGAAAATCAAACGGCTGAGAGTGGAGAGAGCCAGGGGAGCAGCCATTGTCAAAGAGGCGAAGAATGAACTCATCAAAAACAGAAATGCTGGGATGGCTCATCATACAGGCAACAGTCTTGTTAGTGCACTAGCAAACGTCAGTCTCTCCTCCTCGGTGCCACAGGCTCTGTTCCTGAAGGAAACATTCCATCTGATGAAAGTCCCATTTTTTCCCATGGAGAAGGTTGATTGAGTGGGCTATCTTTCAGTGCCAGAGCCTGTTCCAGCTTCGCCACTACCCACAATCAGAGATATGCACCGGGAGAACAGCACTCCACTAATTAGCTTGATTTATGTGATGAGACTGGGGTTGTGCTCTGTGTTCTAAATTGGAGTTAACAAATTTATATGCAATAACACCATTAGAGCAATCCTTACATGTCTTGTTCTAGGTGATGCTGCTTTAAGCACAGTCTACAGGACGATGGGCTGCTATATATCGTTACACAGACAGATAATTATCATACTGTAGAATCTATTCAAATGAGCTCTGAATGAATAGTTTTGTACTGAGCTTTTGATTTCAAGAATTTATTTGAACCAGAACTTGGAAACAACAATGAAACATCAGCAGAAAACGCCAAACCCAACTTTTCCTATAACATTTTCCCCCCAGGATATCCACAAACGTTTGTATGCACCAAGAGCAGCCATGATTCACTTCATATCACTACTTTACAACTATTCTTTTAGAACTGAGCAGGTTAAGGTAGTTTCTGTTATTGTGCATTAAAACGATCAGCCATAACATAATATTGCACAAGATATCAATATAGATAAATCAGTATAAGGTACTAACTACTGCACATCTAGAACACTCCTCAAGACCTCCTCTTCTGGAGATGTTCTAACCATCAAAGTAAGGCACTTGTCAATGTGACTCCCGCTTCTGCTTCCAGCATATCATTTTCAAAAATTGACTGTTCACTTGCTGTCTAATATATGCCACCTCTCTGACAGGTGCCATTGTATTGAAATAGCCAATATTGCTCACTTCATCTGTGACATGCTGAGCACGGATGGTTGAGGCTATACTGCTGTAGGTAGAATTGAAAACATCATGAAAACAGTAGAATGGACTGGAGACTGAATGTTCATTTCAAATTCTACATCAAAAATGCAAGGAAAACATCTTTAAGCTCTTTTTCATGCATTAAAACTCTATAACAAAGGGTGATCCCCATTTTCTTCTCTCCCAGTTTCACATTTAAGCTCATTTCTTTTCTTCTTAAATGTTAACTGATAAAAGCTGCATAAAGAACATTCATGCCAGGGGAACAAGACGACTAATTAGTGACAAAATTATATATAGGCATGTGAGCTTATTTCCCCCAGCATGGTGAATCAGTGGATGCCTCATGTTTATGCATGATGGATACTCTATTAGGGTTAGGGATGGTCAATTAATCTGCAAAATGCACTTTATGCCTGTGCTTCAGAACAATCTTTCTTCTAAAATGTAATCTTGCACCTTTTGAGTGCAACTGGTGAATCTGGTCGTTGTAAAAGCTCTCTGTGTTTGTGTGGGTTTTCTCCCACTCTCCAAAAGCTTGTGGTTTATGTTGATTGTCTACAATAAAGCCCACAGGTGTGAGTGTGTGAATAGTTCCTCCTGCCCATGGTGAACACTGCATTAGGCCCATTGTCAGTTGGGATTGGCTCCAGTGTCTCCATGACTCCAAAATGGTTCCAGGAGTGCTCAATGTGTGACTGACACTTTCTGTTAAAAAACTACAAAACATAACTTAAATAAAAGCTTGGCTTTACATTTTGTTTGCAGAAATGTAATGTCACTTTGTTTCTGCAATCTGATGAAAATGTTAAAACGATGGGCTAAGTAGCAACCTAGTTAAGCTACGAGCTAACTACACGGCATAAAATGTTCGTAGACAATGGGTTGCAGGTAAATAGGGTTATTTGTACTTAAACAAACAGAGAACTATCACAAACCATGAACTTGGAAAAGAAGTCCACAAGAATAAACTTGTGGGCAGCAGTAACAGCAGATTAATCAAAGGAAACATCACAGTATAACCAGTGCAAACAATTCAAATGTAGAACCACTGAGGTGAGAATTTGATTGCATATAACCACAAAAGCATTAGTGAGTAACAGATGTTGGATGTTTACCATATTTCCCCAACAATATGCCGCCCCATTCTCTAAGCTGGCGAAAATGTTCATTTGTGTTTTAAAACTCTAAGATAAGCCACTGTTATTAGCTGCAGTGTTACTGAATTTACAGATCTGAAGTAAAAGCATCTAATGTGGATTTTGCAGCTCTATACCTGTAGTGACATTGTACTGTAGTCAAGCATGAACAATTAAATTGATAAAATTTGGGACTTACTGATATCATGCCACAACGGAAGAACTACACAGCAGAATTTTAGCTCCAGGTCATTGCTTTGCATAAAAAATAATTTGGGGATGTTGTCTTTTTGTGTACTGAATTATACTTCTAGCGAATGTGTTTTAATGTTTTTATGCCACCCCTTTTAAGCAAACTGCACCCAATACCAGGCTTGTAAAATCTATAAACCGCAGCCTATTGCCTATTGTTGGGGAAATATGGTAGTTCTGGATTACAAACCCCACTCCAGCTCATCCCAGTAGATGGATCAAACAGTATGGACTCTGTGCTGGCCCCTGAGGCCCATGTAAAACCCACCACTCCAGCCATTTCTTGGCATTTCTGAATAGTTTATATATGTTTCTGCTCATGTGCAGCTGCTCCAGAAGAGCCCTTTTTATTGGAACAGCTTTTCTTCTGTGATTATATAATTGTATATATGCAACTGAACACCTGTGTCAGCAAGGGGAGTAAAGTAACTGAGTTCACTAAACAGGGGGGGGGGGGGGGGGGAAACAGGGCTCTCTAGCAGGATAACCAAGCAAAACAAATTCTAGAATGTTGATCTGGCTACCTACAGTTCAAATGTACCCTCAACGCCCCCACCCTTACTTGGCCCTGGAAGGTCGATGTCCAGCACACACTCACTACACCTGGTAATGAACAGGTGAGCTGAACAAGGTGTGACTGAGCAGGGAAACTGGACTTGGCACCCCCAACATAGAAAAACCACTTTGGGTTACCAACAGAACTTTTTAGTGGATGTTTTCTTAAAGTTTTTGCAAATGAGATGCATTACATTAAAGAACCATTACATTACTTGACAGTTTTAGGACCAACTCTGGTCCTAAAGATCTACCTGGAGAGTTTAGCTCCAACCCTTAACTAACTCACTTGATCCAGGTGATAAAAACTCTTAGGTTTGTCTGAATATGCAAATCAGGTGAGTTGGCTCTGAGCTCTCCAGGCATCCCTGCCATTGAAGAATTCCTAAAGAGCCAATTCTACTAACTTGGAGGGGTTAGCTTAAACCGTACTCTAACACATCCTAACTAGGTGGTATGGATCCTCAGGTGTGTCTGAATATGTGCATCAGGTGTGTTGTATCTGATCTCTACGGGGTGGTAGATCTTAAGGAACAGGGATGAGTTTCCCTGCAATCGAAGAATAATTTTAGTTTCCTTAAAAACCTATTCTGCTCCAATGCTAATGTAACACACCCAGTCCAGGTGATAAAGACTCTTGGTCGTGTTTGAATATGTGAGTCAGTTGTGTTGTATCTGATCTCTCCAGGGTGGTAGGTCTTCAGGACTAGGGTTGGACATACCAGTTCTTTGGCATCATTGAGAAAGTGGCTTTGCCTTGTAAAAGGGCAAGTTATTGATTACAGGATGAAAAACTGCATGAGATAACATGATAGATTATGTCATATAGTCAGAGTGACTTGATGAAAAATACAATTCACTAATAATGCTTAACCGTGAAATAATCAGATCCGTTTCACCCTACTGTTATGAAAGGGACACAATGTACAAGCCGGTTACAGTAAAACCATGTATTAAATCTTTAAATCTGATGCACTATTAATAAATAATAACATAGTTAAATTACTACAAATCATATTAAACCTCTTTCTGTCTATGGAACCAATGTTGAACATGTTTTATTAGACATAGAAGATTACACAGATGCAATTACACAGTCCGGGCTGATAACAAAATCACAGGAATAACTGGAGGGAGATACACGTTTAGGTCCTACCTCAATTAGCGAGAAAATAAGATATCAACAGTCTTGACATGAAATTAAATTAATGAACATTAAAGAAGGGAAAAAATAATATTTCTATAAGAAGCATAATCAGATCTGCAGCTAATGGACAAATCCACTAATTAGTGTGCACAATGAGGAGTGAAGTGGATGTCCAAAATTAAAAACGCCTCATCTGCTGTTGGCCTCCAGGGTTGCATTTATATTGGATAGTTTTTCACTCTGCATTTTCTGGTTGTACAAATTAAATGTGAAAAGACAGTTCAAATTGGACTGGGTCCTCTGACTACCAGGCTGTTCTTGGATCACTGGAACCGGAGATGTTAAATCAGCCTGACTGCAGGCGAGTGGAAGGAGACAAAATTCTAAAAATAGAAGCTTGAGAAGACGTCTCAAGAAATACTTTATTCTTCTTTAATTCCTCAAAGTCCTACGTTTGTTTAGCGCAAAGCGGCTCCGAAGCCACTTTCCTAACGATGGTGGTGAATGGGGTAGGCACACTTGGAAAGTCGCCTGGTTGCCAAACGTGGGCGCTGTCATTGGCTTGTATCAGAGATCAAAGCATACATGCCGAAAGTGTCCTCAGAGCGTCTTAATTAGGCCCGTATGCCCGCGATCCTCATAACTCGCTCAGCAGAATGATTCCCTAGGATGCAAAAAGCGCCAAGGAGTTCTTTAAAGTTTGCCAGGTCCCACAACAAAGGAAGAATAATGACAGTGTTCTTCTCCAAGAGAAAGACTTTCTTCCCTAAACAACAAAGAGTGTTTTAACACTTTCGGGAATCTTAGATGATGGATCTCATGGCTATGATATATTTTATTGCTAGGAATGAAAATACATAAAAGCACAAATAAGTTGAATAAAATTGAATAAATTTGTTTTGGTACTTGACACCACATCCCACAAAGTGCACCACAACAAAATGTAACCTTAACCAACCACTGACCATGTGTGGAGCTGTGAGCAGCTATCAACAACACCCAGCAAGCACTGCAGCAGGATGATACTTTGCTCAAGGGTACCTTAGTGATGCCTGGGCTGGGACTCGAACCCACAACCCTACGATCACAAGGCCATGGTGCTAATCACCTTATCATTAAATAGGACAGTGTTGGCCTAGTGGATAGGACCTTGCCCTTTTGAATACAGGGTTGAAAGTTCAAGTCTGGCCTGGGCACCACTGAGGAACACTTGAGCAAGGTACCGTCCCCCTGCACTGCTCCCTGAGTGCTGTGGATAGCTGCCTGCTGCTCCATGTGTTAGTGGGCTAAAGGTCACATTTGACTGAAGTGCACTATAACAATAACAAATCTAAGACTAATGTAGTATATGGTCAAAAGTATGCGGACAGTGTTTCTGGATCACCTGTTAATAACAGATTTACACCAAAGCCATGCAACCATGACAACCAGTTAGCAGTAGAATGGCAGGTACTGAAAATGTGGTACTGTCAGAATATGCTGCTTTTGACTGTGTTGAATTTACCGGAGCTACTACTATGAATGAATGCATATAGGTGCAAAAACAACCATTTAATCATTTAGTCCTAATCCAAAACTGCATGACCGTGCCCATGTACGCACTGCTAGATCCATAAAGAAATGGTTTGATGAGCTTAGAGTGGCCTACACAGAGCCATGATCTCAACCCTTTTGAGATGACTTGGAGCATCAATTTCAAGAATCCTCATCCAACATCAGTGCCTGTCAATGGTCCAGACCAGACCCTTGTGGAAAGCTTTCCCATTAAAGAGGAGGCTGTTATAAGTGGAAATAAGTGGGTTATCGCCATATACAGTAAATACCCATGGTTCCGGAACTGCAAGCTCATACATATATATATATATATATATATATTGTGCCAACACATTCCTCTTAGTCCGTAAATACAGATGGCAAGTGCTACAATATAAACTATAAAAGTAACATTATTATCTGGAAGTTACAGTAATAGTTTTAGGTGCTGAGGTGAGACTGGACTAGCTGAGGCTTTCAGCGCATCTTGAATATAGTGAGAGATTCTTCAGTTCTTCTTCCACCAGTGAGGGATGACAAAGAAAAGTACCAGTGCCTGGACTAGGAGTTGAGTGCATATTCTATTCATTAATTAATTTTTTATTAATTCTTTATCAATTTCAAGTTGTGGGGAAGCTGGAGCTGATCCCAACTCACTACGGTCAGAGGCAGGGTTCATTCTGGACTGCGGGCCAACACTTTACAGAGGCACACAGAGACGGACAACCATTCACACACTCACACCTATGGGCAGTTCACATAGAAATGCACCCATGGCTGACCCAGGGATTGAACCCACGACCTTCTTGCTGTGAGGTTAACCACTGTATCACCCTGCCCGCCTTGTTTTCTGCGTAATTATTAAATCGGCACTGAAGGTCCTTTGACTCCTGGAGTCAAAATTTTGTCCATAACATGTGACTGTGATTCCCAGCCTATCCTGGACATTGGTCTGTAATAAATGGTCATCCTTTAGTATAAAATGCAGACCTAAATGCTTCAAATCATCTCTTTCACTTGTTCTTTAGTTCCAAGGCTTATTACAGTGGTAGTGTAGTGGTTATGAGTTTGCGTGAACAGAGGGTTATAGGTTCAAGTCCCAGCCGAAGCACCACTGTGCAATCTTGGAGTAAAGTGCCATCCTGCTACACTCCACCCCAGGTTCTGTGTATAGCTGCCCACTGCTCCACATAAGGCTTATTAGACCTTCTGCCATACAGAGTGATGAGGTCTACACATGTAGCCATTTGATTGGCTATGCAAGATTATCAATGAATCTTTGAATGTCTTTTTAATGAACCTATAAATGTTGTTAATTGTAAAAAATCTGAAATGTGATGATGGTGCGAGCTGAGCGTGAAACCTAAACACATTCTCAGTAGTATTATAAAACTAGCTCGAAGATATCACACAGCATATTCATATGCATTTCTTGTTACAACTTTCTGTGACTTTGCTCTTCCATGTGTTAAATTCCTCAGACGTCTGGTTGCAATCATCACCACTTTGAATGACTCTGGCGCATAAAGTTTGTCCCTGAAAAGCTGTCGCTTTAACATCAAACCACTTTGAACGACTTTGTTTACATAGTCTCCATTTAATTATGCAGAAATATTGAAAGATCAATAGAATTTCCTTTTAAGTGATATAAGTGGGGGGTGGAAGGTTGGACCTGCTGCTGATTTTGGGCATTTTAGATTAAAAGAATTTTAGAGCTCAGTCTTGCTTACCTTACTCAGCCTTACGGTTTGCAGTCAATCAAACCAACAGGAAACATAGTGCTTATAGAGAAATGCTCATTTATAAACTCTTTAACATGTTTTGTGTATATTTAAAAAGCTTGTCTGATGACCCAAGCATCATCATCATTGATAGGGGTTTGCTCTGTTTTTCACTGTTATTGCTGATATGTTTATGTTTTATTCACCATTAGTATTGAATAAGAGTTCATTTGGATTGGTGCATATGTTCATAAACAGCCCAAATAGTAACCAATATAACATATTATAACACAATTACAAGATGAAAGAAATCAGCAGAAATGTATGTTGCAACAACTATATTATAAAGTTATAATGTTATTAACTTTTATATTGTAAAGTTATAAAGTTAATGTAAACAATAATACATTTTCTAATTTTGTATTTGGAACGACACAATAGAAATTTGGACCAAAAGATGATTCTAGTGAATTAGTTCCATTAAGTTCCATTCAGAGCTAATAACATTATTTTTCTTCTTCTTCTTGTAAAGTTACTTTGTTGATAGAAGATTTTGTCTAGGCAGCAACAACTTCTGAAGGTGACAGTTAGGTTTGGTCGAGACATGGTTCTTTCAGTAAAGCTATAGAAGAACTATTTTAGCTCCCAAATGAACTCTTATTTCTAAGTGGAATTATTTAGTTTTAAAGGTATAAATACACATAAACACATCTTTAAAGAACATTTACATTATATGAAGGTTCTTCATGCATATAAAAGAATTTCCCCATCTTATTTAATAAAACTGCTTATCTGAATCCAAATTTACTGAAACGTTCTTTAATGAACCAGAATGATTTATGGAACCCTTTCTGGTACTTTTATCCCATCGTGACATTAGTGTTCTATCATAAGGATTAGTGTTGTTAAATATTAATGTTAATTTCCTTTTGCTCTGTTTAGTAAAAACTGCAACAAATTCCAACACAATCAGAGGCAATCTGTCCCCTCAGGCCTCATTTCCTGTTCAGCTGATTGTATCATATGATTACAGGTATACAGTATATTATGAAGCTAGCAGGGGCGCAAGAGAGGGAAACTGCTCAGTGAAACAGAACAACAACAAAAAATCTCAGATTTTAGGGAGGTTGTAAAGTACAAAACGTCCTGCTTTGACAGGAACTGGCCGGCTGGCTGCCATACCCGAAAACAAATCACTGCCTTTGTTGGCCTGTGTGATGAGTAGGATGAGGTGATCTACAAAAACACACCCACAAGAAACAAAAACTGGAATGTGCTGGTAAACATGCAAGGTTATCTCACTTGCTGACTGCTAAATGTGCCAAAGAAAGTTAATAAATTATTTGTAAAGACATTGGTGTCATGAACTTTGTATGTTTTACATTTGCGACCCTTGACATGAGGGTCAGAGATGTTACCATCCAGCCGCCAGATAAAATTGAGTGGATTGTAGAAAACTCAGGTACCTTATGCTGGAAAACGGGCAGTGCCCATCTTAGGGCAGTGCTCCGGTGTGTTGGTAATGTGAGTGGGCCCTTGGATAAATGTATAAACGTGAAAACTGAAGGGGAGCTCCCCAGGAAAATTATAAATATATATAAGTCATTGAGGGAAAGGAAGGACACTTCAAACAAGGGTTCTGGTGCTCGAATACAGCATACCTCGCTTCTGGTTTATTACCAGCTCCAAAAAGAACATCAAGACCTGTGTACCATCTACAGGACAGTCCACACATAGCACTCAATCCCCCTGTGTGCAGTGTGCCTGAGAGTAAAATACATTTTTAATTCACTAATTTAACATGTTTCATTCAAACTTAAGCAAGTTACACTGCATTGTTGGTGTAAAAAACCTTTATTAAAAATTATGTCACGAATTAAAACCTCCTGGTGTCTTTTGCTTTACAGCAATGGCTTGAGGGAACAGAGGGGGAGTAGTATTGCGGTTACTGAGACAAGACAGATTTCCTTGGTGCTGTAGAAAGCAGGAGAAGCTGCATTAAGGTTTAAGAATATCTATCTAATGCAATAGTTTTATCAGTCTGTTTGATGCATTTATCTGCCACATGCATGATAGTGAGGCCAGATTTGCAGAGTTCCACATGCATTAGGCAGAATAATGAACATGAAATCATTGCAGAAACGATATTTACACATTATCACTTCCAACCCGGTGGAGCAAAGGCAGAGTCCCGATATTCAAAACGTGTGTACAGTCACCAGAGGGTGCATACATGGAAGAGAACCTGCTGAGAACATGCCAGTTTGAACAAAGAGGAACATTTGTTGTTTCTTGTTTGGAGCTTATCTTCTGATTGGGACATTTCAACACAGCACTGCCTTAAAGCAGTTCACCCAGACATCGTCATAAAAAACACTGGAACAAAATCCAACTTCTGGATTCAGTTCAAATTAATGTCTATCATCTTTCAATATTTTTGCAGTTTTTGTGCTGAGAAATAAAAAAGAAATAGTAGAAGGCCCCACACCCAGACTCAGAATTCCTGGAAAGGTTGGGACTAGAGAGTTTTAGAAGAAGTGCATAATAAGAATCAATAACACACTTAATAACAGCTGTTATTTTCATCCCATGTTTTCTAAATGACCATTGTAACTAGTAAGAAGCATAGACAGAATTTCAAACACAGCTAGGCTCCATTAACTCGCCAATTGGTTCTCAACCATAGTAACTCTCACAGTCCCCCAAACAGCAATGAAGTTACTGACCCTATTCATTGCAACTCACCATAATGTTTCCCTACAAAAAGAACTGGGACTAGAAGTCAGACTCATGCAAAGATGGCAGAGTTTGTAAACAGATTTCTTTATATTTCAATCTGTAATAAATATACTTTTATAAATTATTTGCTGTGAAGTGAAACTTGTCTTTGTGAAAACACCCCATTACACAAAGTGCACCATAGTAAAATGATCTTTAAAATACAGTCCATGGATGATGTTCCTGCAAAAATGGGGCCTGAATTGAACCTTGAGTTTTTCACCAAAATTGCAAAAATAC
>JBBIGC010000131.1:18608170-18621328 GCA_037576955.1 Lepidarchus adonis
GAGTGTGTGGGTGATGGGGAGAGAGAGAGAGAAAGAGAGAGAGAGAGAGAGAGAGAGAGAGAGAGAGAGAGAGAGAGAGAGAGAGAGAGCACCACTTGCATCCCTCAAGGGCATATCTGAGCATGAGTAAACACATCAGTCTGCCATTTTGCAGCCTATGATGAATGCAAACAGCGAAGGTGAAGCATCTCAGATAGATTCCTCACTGACACGGCTAATAGTGTTTCATCTGTTACCCTGCAGAATGCTGGTCTTCCATTCCTCTATGCCAAATGAGGGTCTCCTTGTTGTCAGCAGGCAGTTTGCTGAAATTGATTCCTAGAAAGTAAATGCATCCCCCTCACTAAGTACCAAAAGGCTTAGTTGCCATTTTTTGGTCAAGCAAATTCTGGGCTAAGAGAGCGTAAGGTGTGCAAAATGGTAAGGCTGTCTACTGATGATGTGCAGTAGAATCACTTAATGCTGTCAAAGCTTGTTTTCCCATGGAGAAACTGGTGCTGGTTAACAGAAGAGGAATGGCAGCTTGGGCATTACATAGGGGTGTGCCAGTATATCGATAAGACAATATATTATCATCCTTGCTCACATGTTATTATAATCTATATGCCAACGGCAATATCAATATTTTAATTAACAAAAATTAGCCGCCAATTTGACTCAGCAATATCGCTACTTCATGTCCCCTCTGGGTGGCGCTGCAGGTCACAGGGAAACTTATCAACGGAGAGACACGTTGAACGTTGGGCTGAAAGACGCCCAATCACATTTAAATCTTAAGTCTGGCTTCACTTTGCTTCATTTTTAGAACATTGATGGAACAGGCCGTGGATTATTTTATGACGGTCGTACCTCTGTGCGTCTCTTTCCCGCATGAAGCCTACAACCTGGTCAATGTGATAAACATGCTCAGTAAAACTCACATTGTTGGAGAGCTTTTTTGAAAAAGAGGGAAAAGTTCCAATAATGCAAGTGTGCATAAATCCTCATCCCCACCAATATCTAGCACTTGCTGAATTGTCCTTAATAATAATTTTGATTAAAGAAACATGTAGCGCTCTGTAATTTGTTTCTGCATAGAGAGAGTTAAACTAGAAACTGTACCAGAGGACCCGCTTTCCAAACACACATCATCGATGTGATTGGTGGAGACTTGATGACTTGATGACTCTTTACTCGTTTCATAGGAGCAATGCATTATGGACTATGTAGTGTCTGGTGAGGCCAAATCTGTGGGAATACGACACTAAAATGTTGGAAAGAGAGTTCAGTGTATTAATTTCAGTTGGCAGCATGACGCTAGAGAGAAAAAGAAACTGTTCTCTCTACAGAGTAAAAGAATAATTTAAACCACGAGTCATAAATGGCATCAAACTTTTGAGTGAGTTTTCGCACTGCCTGGTTTCTGAAGAGTGTATTTGCGTCAAAGTTAGCAAGTTGCTGCATTCACTCTGAAGCCGAATTAGTGGTTCCCCTGCACTTCCGACCACAATAGCAATAGATGCAACCAATTACTTAAATCGTATCTTGATATATCTCCACTCCAATGTATTCAATTATATGGTAAACAAAAAAAACTTGACATCTGTTAAGTTGTAAGATGAGATCCAACAAATAAATAAGAGTTTGAAACAATGAGTCTGCAAACTTGCTTTGTTACTGGTTTTGTATAAGAGGTGTCACAATATACCAGTATTGATGATTGTGATATTTAAAAAAAAATTATATTACGTTGTTAATGCACATCTGATTATGCAATCCTGCACCTGTTACTATGTGGTTCACACTCCAACAGTAGACAGCAGCATTGCTCCTTAATGCTTAATGCAATCCGGTTGCTTTGTACCTTTTCTTAGAGAAGCACACTCCTGTGTGACCCCAAAACTCCAGAGCAGCTGCTTTAGAGCAACAGATTCTCAAAAGACAGTTGGATTCCTGTGGTGATACAGACAGCGAACATCTAACTTTATTCATAAAAAAGGGTTTATAGTGTTTATTACATTATAGGATTATAATGTCCAGGATGTATCTTACATTGGGCTGTAGTTGGCACTGATTGACTCCAGCTTCCCTGCAACCAGAAATGAATAAGCGATTTGGGAAATTATTTAATATATTGACATTATTGCGTATTCTATTTGACTTATATGTAAATGAGTCATTTTCAGTCATATATTCCAGGATGCATTTTTGCAAATATAGTTAGATGTGAGGGGACACAAATTCAGTAAACACATTTTATTTTCTTCCTGTTGAGTTGCTTGAAGACATGATACAGATGCAGTTTGTCGAACAATCTGAAAAAAAATATGGCAGGATCAAAATCATTTAGAACTGAAGTGTCTTATCTGAAACTTTACAAGTTACTGTAGGGAAAATTGTGTTTAGCACTGAATGACTACACTTTCACTGGACATTTGGATGGATGGATAAACACCAGTGCTTTTAATTAAGAAAGAGTTTCTTGAGTAAGAAGAGTCTCTAGCTAGTCTAAGAACACAAAGTTGTGTGGATGAGTTGCAGATTAATTCATACTCATTACGGAGAGCATAGCCTGCTGCATGTTGAAGCAAATCTTAATGGATCTTATATATCTTAATTACTATGAGTATCTTCTCATCAGTACAGTCTTGACAGTAACTGGCACTGCATATAGGAACTGATAAAACTGCAACTGACAGCCAAAACTAATCTAGGTTCTCTGAATAACGTCCCAGAGATAACTCATGACTTGGCAGGCGAACTCCTATCCTTCCCTGTGTCCTGCTCTAAGTTAGGTTTCAAAAAGTGAATCGGTCCATCCTCTCTAATTACTTTCACAAGAAGATTAGTTGAGGTCATCTCCACTTTTTGTCCCCTTCCAATTATGACTAATCTCATCCATTGGTGTAATCACACAATCAGACCCAGCGAGCCAAAAGACCATGGAGACAAAGTGATTGGACATCTTGGAAATTCAATAAGAAATGAAGAAAAGTGGTGGGATTACTACGCACAATGGTTGAGAAGTAGGCCTTGTTAATGGGCAGCCTATAAGCGCTTCAGCTAGTGTGGCCAAACCATCAACTTGGAAGTACAACAGTGAGAAGATTCATTAAAATTACACTTTCGTGGTTTTGAGCCGAAGTGTAGGCATTGTCAACGAGCAGATGGGCTGGAAGGCCCAGTGTGAGAAAGCGCAAGAGGCTGACTGCAGCTGTTGCCTGTGGCTCAAAGCATTTGTGTAATGTCACAATGTACAAAGCTGAATAATTCATAAGGTAGCCTAGTAAATTCAATTACAGGGAAGTGGCTCACAAACAGAGGTTGAGGTGATTCTGCAGCTGAGGTTTTGCATAGACAGTGAAGGCTTAGACAGGCATATTTCTTTTGAAACAGGAAGCAGGCAAACATACTCCAACACACACAAACATATATACACATTTTTGCTTTTTTGCTGAAAATTCTTAGTATATTTTGTACAGTGCAATGGAAACATACTGGCCTGTTTTATTCTATTTTGCATTTTTGTTGGTCTTGCTTTAGATCTTTAATATAAGGCAAATTCCATTCACTTAAAAGAAAACACTTATCCATCAACACCTATATATAAAAAAATAATTTCTTCCATTAATTACTCACTCTACCAATGAACCCGAGTTTACCAAACTAATGTTAGCAGTCTAGTCACACCCAGGCTTGACATTTTTATAGCTCTCGCACTCTATTGAACCACAGTAAGTGGATATGATCTCCAACGTGAGAAAACAGAACAGTAGTGAATCTTCCCAGGAGTGGCCAGCCTACCAAACTCCCCCAAGATTAGAGTGATGACTCACAAAGCCATAAAATAACCCACTGAAACAGTTAGGGAAAGACCTCACTTGCTGCACTCAGAATTCATGATCTCACAATTTGAAAGAAATTGTGCAAAACTGGATCTATGGGACAGTTGCAAGGTGAAAATCTCTGCCAACCAGGAGGAGCATAAAGGCTTGTTTTACATTGGCCAAAAAAAAAAACTCAAGCTTTTTGGAAAAGCATTCTGTGGGCTGATGAATCAAAAATCCTCATACTTCAGCTTCATGCTCTAAAGCCCACAAATGTGACTTAGAGCCGTTCTGTAAATAAGAGCAAGGCAAAATCCTTCCATGGAGATGTGAAAGACTGATCTCCTGTATAGGAAGAATTTCTGGTTGCAGCTGTTACTAAAGATGACAATCAGTAATCATGTGTAGGGGCAATTACTTTTTCACATGGATAATAAAGGTGTTGTAAAATGTCAAAAATATATTGATTGTTTTGGACTCTACTCACAGAGCATATGTGTAATTCTTTAGTCAGCCAATCTCGCCTCATTAATCAAGTCAAGTCCATTTCTATAGCGTTTTTTATAACAGATGCTTTCCAAAATCTGGTTCCAAGCCCCTAATGAGCAACAGAAGCAAAACTCCTTAAGCTGGAGGAAGAAACATTGGAAGAAGAAAACAAAGCAGTGACACAGACATGACTTTGTCATGGAAATGTGTATGGCAATAGTGTTTTACATGCATCACTGTCACTGCTGGTCTATTTGCTTAAAATCCTGAAACCCTTTGGGATCAGGAACCAAACACAGGAATGGTAAAAACACAATTTGTGCATCAACAGATGGTCTATGGCTTCTAACAAAGTACATGCTTCTAATAAAGCAAGCTGTGAGTGTACACTCATGCATGTCACTGAGTCACATCAGGTTTGCAACACTCCACCAATGGGAGCCCTTCACTTGAACACCCTTCGAGTAACTCCGGTAGCACTTACTCAGGCATGACTCATCTCCCATGCAAAGCAGAACACATGCATGTTTATTACCTCATCAAGCAATGACCACATCTGGCTGGACAAATGCAATTATTCTCAGGAGCTTAGGCCATTTGAGAAGTAATGGTCACAGCAACAGCTGAATTGGTCACACTGTGGGGAAACTTTCTCTAATCGCTTTAGTGATGTTTCAAGGTTGGTCATTGTCTTATGACTTCTATAAACAGGGATGCATTTCTTTTTCCTTCTATAAACTCCAGCTTGCCATTGTCCTTAAGTGTATTACTGGCAAGTAATGGAGCATTAGAGAAAGAAATCTGGCGAACTTTAAGGAAATGGTGTTTTTTGGGAAAAAGCACAGGTGCCCAGCTCTGGTTCTATAGGTCAGTTTCAGACTCAGTTTGGTGATTTTGCTGATCATGAGTCCTCCAGAAGCAACTTCAGGCACTCCTGGGAAAAGTGATGGGACTGTGCTGGTCTGGAGTGTATAATTGCACAACTCAGGATGATACTGGAGGAATTGCAGGTCAAAAATGCTTGTAAAGGAAGAGTGTTGTTTTTATTTTTAGTTTGCTCTTCATATTGCGTATGTAAAGCATCACTCAATGCTTTTTTTGGGTGGGAGGCGATGGTTTTACTCATTTCTGTCCAATCTAGATACGGCTAATTTTAGATTGAAAGAGTGAATGCCAGTGCTGCTTCCTAGGAGCTATTTTAATCTAGCAGCTACATCGCTACAAACTTGACAGCTCAAAGCACTGGTCAGTTCAATTGCATGAGAAAGAGACTGGATACCCTGGATCCATGGGATGGTCGGAAGGTGTGAACCTCAGTTAGCCAGTAGGAGGCCAAAAACACACTCAAGTCTTTTGGATTAGTGTTCTGTGGATAAATGAGTCAGAAATCCTTGATGCTCAACAGCCCTCCAATGTGGCTGTAAAGAAGAGCAGGGCAAAAACTGCTCATGGAGATGAGAAAGACCAATAAGGATGACCACCAGTAATCATGTTTGGTTGCATTTACTTTTTCACATGGGCAATAAAGGTGTAAAATATAATATATATGATAGTTTTGGACTCACAGTGCATATGTGTAATTCTGAACACTTTTGTCAGCCACTTTTACCTCGCTCTTTGATGTTCTCAACTAGGTTAGGAGCCAGGGCTTGTGGTCAGAAGGTTGTAGGTTCAAGTCCCAGCCCAAGCACCACTGAAGTTCCCTTGAGCAAGGTGCCATCCTGCTACACTGCTCCCCATGTGCTGTTTATAGCTTCAGATGTCTGTATTTTATCTAGAAATGCAAAACATTACCATTAACACCAACCTTCTTGGAGTTCCCCATATGGGTGCTAGCCTTATGCCAGATGTGCTTTTCCTAGTGGTTTGCATTGTTGTCTCACAGCGGGAAGGTCCTGGGCCACCCTTTCTGTGTGGAACGTATAAGCGGTGTCATCTAGGTTCTCTGGTTTCCTCCCACTTTACAAAGGATTATGGTTTAAGTTGACTGGTTGCTCTAAATTGCCTATAGGTGTGAGACTGTGTAAATGGTTGACTGTTTCAGTGTTGTCCTGTTGGCCGCCTGTCCAGAGTGAACCCTGCCTTGGGCCCATAGACAGCTGGGATCAGCCCTAGCTTCCCCATGAGCAGAAATGGATAAGCAGTCTGAATACAATAAAATGTTTTCTTAGCTTATTTGTGTTGATGATTTTGGCCCTAAAAGGAAGTCCTAGCTCTAACAGCCGAAGTTTGCGTCATGGAGCCACTGATGGTATTACATAATACACGGGTCCATGCATTCAATCCGGCAGCCGCAGAGTTGTAATTAGGGACAATATTTTGCCAGAGGACAATCGCCTGCATGGTCAAGGAGCTATTTAAGGAGTGTGAGACATAACGTGAGTTGCATGCACACACAAAACTGTAGTTCAGATGTTCTGCTTGATAACATGAATCCTCCAGCCCCCCTCCAGGTATGCAAGCCTGCTAAATTTATCTGCTGCAAGAATCAGCGCATTTTCACACCAGCGAAACAACCCTACGGACACTGGCGGTTATGCTAAATGCCTCTCCAGACAGTGAGCATGCGGTTCTGCTTAGGCTTCTCAAAATAAATAAATGTTAGCGGCTCGCACGAAGAATCGCACCCTTTCGTCACACACCCATGTGCTTGTTTCTCGTCAAGCAAAATAAAACACCCCCTCGGCTGATGAAGACGGGTCATTTTCCTTATTGGTGGCAACGTGACGGCCGCGGCCCTCTGCCGAGTGTCATAGGAAATAAGGGCCCTAATGAGTGACACAAATTGAATGTTGTTCTCTCCGGCCAGGAAGGTTGAGGGAAATTGAGGCGAACCTAATGAGCAGTCTATTCCCCATGGCGTCACCTGACATCAATGACTGGTGACAGGCCTGAGTGGCCAGCGGAGGCCGGGGAGGGGGCACCTCGGCCCAGGCTCTTCCCAGCTCCCTGTGACATGATCCAGCCTGCCATGGGCCATCTGTGCCTGGCGGAGGCCTGAGTACCACCCACCCGCCGCCACCCTCGGCCTCCTGGAGGGACGGGTGAGTTTAAATGGCCTGAGCTACTTTATATCAGGTCATGTTTCAGACTGAACTTGGGGGCCATGTGCTGCTTTGGGATGGAAGCGGGCAGGATGTTCCTGAGCAGAAGCTGAAACCAAAGTTCATTTGAAATTTTGCTTTGATGTTCTTATTAAGATATCCAATCACACACATGTTCTCTTTTGGGGAGTTTACTCAATGTCCTCCCAAGTTTAAAGCTATTGGCCAGTGGTAGTGCAGTAGTTCTGCGATCAAAAGGACATTGGTTCAAATCCCAGACTAGTAAAGGTACCACTGAGGAACCTGTGAGCAAGATCCCTGGGTGTTCTGCATGTCAGCTGCCTACTGCTCTCGCATGGATGAGTCAAATGCAAAGGTTGCATTTCATTGTGATGCATTATGATATGTGTTTACAACCCACTCAATGCGCTTTGCAAATATTTTGTGCCAATTAAAGGAAACCAGCAGTGGCTAGCTTCATACTGAGTGATGGCATAGAAATGACCTCATCCTTAGGAAAAATAACATTAAAATATATAAACTACAATTAATAATTAATCAACATTTTTCATATTCTCTTGGATTCCTTTCCACCTATGGCTGTGGCACCACTGGGAGTTGAGCTCCTGATTAGCCAACGATTAGGCCAATGCAGTACAATTAGACTGCACCATCAGGAACCCACTGCAACCGAAGTTCTCTGAATTTATTCCTCGGCATTAAACCCATCCATGACCCCCGTGTAGATACACCCCATGAGCATGCTTGGGGCAGCTTGGGGGTTAGGTGTCTTGCTCACTCCAGCCATGGATTAGGAGGTTTCTGTTTACTCACTCACCCCTCCCACAGGTACCCTGGGACTTAACCTGCCACCTTCTGCCCTCTTCTCCAACCATGGGCTGCCCCAGGCCATATCTGCCCCGGAGGAATGGCCTGCACAGTCTTCTTAGGAGTAGACATCAAACTTTAAACCTTGAAATGTCATTTTGGCTGAAAAAATGTTTCCAATCTCAAAAGCAATTGGTTAAGGAGCGATGATTTGAATTCCGATGGATGCTCAACTGCATCTGACACCAACACTAGAGGCTGGAGCAGCACTGGAGATCTACAAATCTGGCAATATGAACCATTTTTTTGCTTATTTTTAATACATTTGATGTGTTTACTGAACCAAAAGCACTTAGTTAAAGACTAAACAGTGTCTACACCACTAGGTGGCACGCATGAAGAGGTTACAGGTCTCTCTGTTATTTTATCCCTTTCTTTCTTCTATATCCACACACATCCAACATGCAAACACCACTAGTCCCTTGTGGACATAAGACACACACTAAGAAAGTGATCTTTGCATGACACTCCTAAAGCATATGTGGTTGTTTACATACATGGCTACATATCTCCATAGGCTGTCTAGTTTATTTCAAGTTCTAGCCAAGCTGATGCAAGCCCTTCGTGCTAATGAATAAACAAATGTAAATGCAGGATAGGTCACACATAAAAGTAAATATTTGCAATTCTACTTTTCTCAGTGGTATTTACATGGCCGGAAAAATGGGAGCATAGTGGTAGTCTACCCTTAGGAAACGCAAAGTGAATATTTAATAATGCTCGAAAAAAGCTCCGGGTTTACATTGGCCCTTAAACTGGTGTCAGATCACACAGTATGTATAAGAAAACAAATTTGTTTTTGTACATATAAATCAATTCAGAATTTCACGCTATACACTCATGTATACCACAATACAGACATGTATACCACTGTGTAACATCACTTTTCCTTTTAAGCACACTGAATATTTTTTGGGATCTGAAGAGACAAACTGTTGCAGTTCTGCAAGTGAAATTTTTTTTTTGCACTTTCTTGCTTTATATTCCATGGTGGCCATTACCTTATACATACATGGCTACAATTCCACATGGGCTGTGTAGTTTATGACCAGTGCTCACCAAGTAGATGCAAAACCTTCATGCTTATGAATATACAAATGTAAATGCAGGAAAGGTCACACAAAAGAAAATATTTGCAATTCTACTTTTCTCAGTGGTATTTACATGGCCGGGAAAATGGGAGCATAGTGATAGTCTATTTTTGTATTTCCTAAGAAATGCAAAAAGCATATTTAATAATGCTCTGTGCAAAAAGCTTCGAGTACATGTTGGCACTTGCACTGGTGAAAGAATACTTTTGCCAAGCCATGTCTTGACCACAATATTAATAAGAAAACAGAAAAAAGTGATTCATTTTATAAAATTTATCCTTAGCTGAAATTTAGCAGCAAATTCTGTCCAGTGTTTTCAATGATCTAGTTAATGTATTTATAAGTATAAACATTAAGAATTTAACACCTACAAGAAACTACAAGAAAAAATTTTGTGACTGTATACCACTGTGTACTGTAACATCACCATTTCTTTTAATTACACAATATAGTTGTTTGGACCTGAAGAGACAAACTGTTGCAGTTCTGCAAGTAAAAGTTTTGCCCTTTCTTGCTTTATACAAAACAGTCCATTAGCGTATACAAACGGCTTCAATTCTTCATAAGCTGTCTAGTTTATGTCCAATGCTGTGTCCAAAGTAGATGCAAAATCTTCATGCTCATGAATAAACCAATGTAAAAGCAGGATAAATCACACATAAGGGCTAAAGAAGACCACAATTATGGTCTATTCTTGTATTCCTTACAGAAATGCAAAGTGCATGTTTAACAACAATCAATGCATAGAGATTTGTGTACATGTTGGCCCAAAAGCTTTTGACAACCATATCTGGACCAAACTGCTTGGAAGGAAACAGAAAATAGGGGTAGAGAAGGGAGGGGAGGCCTAGGGAAGAAGTGCTCAGGTGGCTGGGTAAACTTTTAATTAAAAGTGAGCATTCGTTCTTGACAGAGTTGGGAATTGAGGAAATCTCATAATGCAAAAGACAATCGTCATACATCCACAGCCTGGCAGTCGCGGAGGCGATGATGGGTAAAGCATCGATTCAACCAGCCTGTCTGACGCTGACTAACCCCCCACCTCCAACACACACTCTGCTTTTTACACTCCCACCATCCTTTCCTTCCATCTAATTTAATGCGCCACAATTTGCCTGCGAGCGCGCTCTCCTTATCTGATTCATTGAGCCATTTAAACGAGAAATTAAATTATATTCTTCAATACGCTCGTTCCCGAAGAAAAAAGTCAGGGGTGCAAGAGCATTTATTAGACGCAGACAGTTCCCTTTCCCTGACTTCCTCCTGATTCATGGGGCACTTTCTCCGATAAAACACAAAGTCCCCTCCCCGCCGATCCCTTGTTTCCCCCCTGCTTGTTGTGGTGATGGAGAAGCCTCTCCACCTCCACAGGCCGCTCTACTAACACAGATCATTTGGGAGCTGGATAAGTGTGTAGTGTAAATGTACACAACTGAACAGCACATGTGCATGTAAGTTAATTTGTCATTTGGGGATCGCACTGAGGTCATTTCCCAGCATCCTCTCCAACGAATAATGGCAAAGTGGGTTCCAGAAAACAGATTATGTCTGTTCAACCTCATAGTATCTGCTTATTACTACAAACCCCATTTCTAAAAATGTGTTGTTGTTGTTGTTTTTTTAAATGCTGTGTTAACAGGTAAAAATCAAGGAAAATATTTACAACGTTTACAAAGATGAACTTAAATTTGTAAACCTAAACAAATGTAATATTTGGCATACACTGAAAACATTAATAATTGGCTCAGAGGTGTTTTACCATGGCGCTACATCATCGTTCCTGCATTTATCATTTAATCATTTGGGAACTGAGGAGACTTACTGTTGCAAGTAGAGTCCATAGTGTACGGTACCTGATTCTCCTCCTATATAGATTTCTTTGATTTTAAATAAAGGTTCAGGAAAGTTAACAAATCACATTATTGCATTATATATATATATTTCAACCTCTCTGAAAATGGGGGTTGTGAATACAGTAGGAAACCTTTAAGAGAACATTTACAGATGTCAGGAATGAAAAAAAAAATCTGTCTGTAATCTTAGCTCAATCAGTTAATTTTTTAGGGTTTTATTTCAAATTTCAAACATTGAGCTACATAAATAATTCTACAGTATTTTAGTAGCATGTTGAACTTTAAACATTTAATTGTCCAACTCTCATTTTCATTTGGGCTGCCTGTAAACTCTCCCATTTGTTAGGCCTCAGTAGTGGGACAGAAGGTCATATGCATCAAACTAATAGAATAGTTAGAAAGTATAAAGAAATGGATTAATTAGCATAAATGTAATGGAAAATCATCTCTGGGTAGTCGCTGATATAAAAAGTTATATTTATTGTTAGCCTATCTTAAATAGACAGATTTAGTGGAATAGAGGTTACTAGATGTTTATAACTTATATATTCCACAATTAGTGAAGAAACTGAAAGAAAAAAGAGGCTGAATATTACAACACGGCAATGATCAGAATAAACTCATGAAGATAAAGACTATTGACTGGACACAAGAAATGGAAATTGTGATTTTGGCCCAAACGGCTGTCTGTAAAATCCCCAGCCTTGCTCTGTTATCTAGTCACATGGGCAATGATGGCCTAGTAGTTAGGACCTTGCCCTTGTGATTGGAAGTTTGCAGATACAACTCCCAGGCCAGGCACCTCTGAGGTTCCCTTGAGTGAAGTTCTCTCCTCTGGGCTACGCTGCTGCCTGGGTGCTATTGCTAGCTGCCCACTGGTCCATGTGTGGATGGGCTAAAGGTCACATTTCATTGTAATGGGCTGTGTTCACAATCACAAATCTTCACTTTACCAGTAATGAGGTGCTTTCTCAGTTCTTATGCTCTTGCAAGATAACATGGCTGACAGGAAGTAATCTCCATTCTTCATGTTCTTGAAGAACAACTCAGCATGGTTAGGGCACTCTGCATAACTTTGCTCCGCCTGCAGCATTTCCTAATGAAAAGTAGAGACATTGCAGATTTAGTGAGGGTCAGAGATCTATAGCTGTTGGGAATGTTGTCGTAAATCACACCGGTTGTGTGTATTTAGCACATGGCCAGTTGAGGACGGTGTTCTGGTTGCTGATATGTGGGTTGGTGCTGGTGGGGTCGGGTCCTGTGTGTCTAAGTGCCCTCTTTACTGCCATATGTATAAAAGCGAGCAAGACTCAGGGTTTTATGGCTAATGCGTGTTGCACTCAAGCAGGAAGTCAGATAAACTCACAGCTCTTGCTCAGCAACCCGTCAGTCAGGTACCACACTATAGGCAACGACGGAAAGCTCCTCTGAATCTATCCTCAGAAGACGACTGTTGTAAAATCACAGTTTATCAGCCAGATCAAGGTCCTTAAAGTTTGTGTCAGCAAGAGGAACATGCTGGTGCTTCTTCTAAGGATCTATGAGGGATTAGACCTCAGCAGTTGTCCCAAGACTATTCTACAATAGTCTTCTTTTAAAAAGGCTTCCCAGGTGTCAAAGTCATCTTAAAGACCATGCATTCAGGTGTCTGAATATTTACGATTAAAAACACACCCCACAACAGACTAAACATGGAGCAGCTACCAACAACACCTCGGGAACAGTGGAGTGGGATGGCACCTTGGACACACGGACTTGAACCTGCAACCTTTTGATAAGGACATGGTCCTAAACCCTAGGCCACCAATGCCCACTAGAGATCGGAATAAAGAAAATCCAATTCTTGCTCCCATCTAGAGCTCTTTCCAGAAAATCTATTAACTAGGTTTTGGTGAGCAGAGGTGGGTTGAGTACCCAAAATCTGTACTCAAGTAAAAGTAAAAGTACTTGTGGAAATATTTACTCAAGTAAGAGTAAAAGTAACAAT
>JBBIGC010000131.1:18652945-18663462 GCA_037576955.1 Lepidarchus adonis
ATTTCATATTATGCCCAATAATTATATATTTACAATTAAAATATATTAGTATTGCTTAAATACATCTTAAATATATATTTCAGCATATGCCTCATATTTATATATTTACAATTAAAATATATTAGTATTGCTTAAATACATCTTAAATATATATTTCATATTATGCCCAATAATTATATATTTACAATTAAAATATATTAGTATTGCTTAAATACATCTTAAATATATACTTTATCATGTGCCCCAGAGTTATACTTTTTTGTATTTTTTACAATGAAAATATATTCAATCACAGCTTGAATACATTGCATATATACATGTCATAAGTATATATATAATTACATATTTAGGATGTATACTAATGAAGTGTACAGTAAATAAACATTTTATGCTTCAATATATGCATTTTTTGAATAAGCATTGCCTGCTTGTCTTTACACTGCCAGAATGGTTGACTGGTGCCATACAGGAGATTTGGGCAGTAGATGGGCATTGGCAAAGGGTGAGGAGGAAAAAATAGGAAAATATCCTGAGATTTAATAGAGTGTGTCAGCCCTGCCCACTTTGGCTCACCCAATCAAATGACTTCTGATTTTAATCCAGATTAGTCCTACCTTCACATAGCTAATGCCCCAACCGAAATTAATTTCTCTCTAACCTGATAGATGGCTCCATGTCCTCTCAGAGACAGGGCAATCTTTTCATCCTTCAGGATAAATACCAGCGTAGGACATTTCACTGTGGTTTTGCAAACATCCCCATTTCCCCCCCTCCAGGAGTCGACCGTGGCAGGAGATGGATGAAACAGGGCGTGTACTCTATCGCCAAGGCATATTGACAATTAAATCATAAATCTCGGATAGCGAAACAACTTTTATCCTCAAGGCCTTCCGCTGCTTTTGGGGGCATTTGTTTGCTCCTCGTATGACAGAACTTCTCTCGCCTCCATAAAGCGAGGCCTGGAAAATATTGGGGTGCCGAGTCATAACACGTGGAGGGAAAGCACACAATGTGAAGGTAAAGAAAGGTGGAGGAAGGAGAAGAAACTGGTTCAAAAATAAATGAATGTGAATACATTATCCAGGGAAATTGTGGAGATCAAAGGGAGAGGGCGAGAGAGGTTTCTCCGAAAGAGAGAGAGAGAGAGAGCCGGGGGCGCCTTTGCACATTCACTCCATTTGTGTCCTCGGATGACTGAAATATTCATCGGCCTCCATGAGGTGTGGCTCTACTGTCGAATGTTCAGGACAGGTCTTCAGAGAGCCATTTACTTCCATAAATAAATAAACACACCCCTGCGCATCATTAGCCTTCGAGCTGGATGCCCTTGCCTCGTCTGTCTGAGCTTTGTTGCCATCAGATTATGTCTAACTGCAACCCCTCCTACTATAATCGCACACACATAAGATCTGCCAGTGGAAGCTAAGTTATAGCAGTCGGGTAAAAAGAAAGTACAGTGACATCAGCCGTCATACAAATCTGCTCAGATTAGCTTCTCTTTAAGTTCGTCATTCTTGCAATTCCGCACAATTGCTCTCTCTGTCCTTTTCCTATCCTTTATTGCTGAGGTGCTTTCCCACGTTTCAGGGGTGTCCAGCTCTGGTCCTGGAGGGCTAGTGTCCAGCAGTTTGTTGATCAAGCACATCTGGTTCAAATCACCTGTTAATTGACAGGTTTACTGAGTGTGTTTAACCCCTAAAAATTACTGCAATTTTTGTCAAAAACGTCGTAAAAAGCATATCCAAATTAAAATGAAAGCTGTTCTTGAACCATTTGGAGTAGAGGCATAATTGAGGGCTCTTTTTAAAGAAAACACTTGGAGATTTTCAGAATAACAGTCAGAATCTGTCTAATTATAATTGTCACAGAGTAATATGATCTTAAACACACTGAAAAAGAGAAAACTTTAGGTCTGCATAATTTTTTTTCTAAAAAACATGCTTTGAGGGAAGCTATCAAACTGTGCTACCCACTGGCCCACTATGACCAGCCTTGGACACCCCTGCCATATATCTACAACATTTTTTCTTCATTCATTATTTAGCTATACTCGCTGCGTGTCTCAGGGCGTGGCAGCTGTCACAACTACTACCTCGACTACTGCAGCCGTCAAACAAATCTGCTCAGATTAGCTTCTCTTTAAGTTAGCAGCTCTTGCAAACTCTGCATAATTGCATGATGTCTGGTTCACTTACACCGGCCCGTTTCTCTTTCTTAACATGTCCTTGTCTGAACCTTTTTGCAAAGGTGCTTTCATATATAAAGTCGACTTTATTCCTCTTCATTCATTATTTAGAGACAATCACTGCACGTCTTCGAGTTATGATTCTGGATTTGTCTGAAAGTGACCTTGAAAGTCTGCTCAGGAAACACTGCTTACTCTGTGATGTTCCACTGGGTATGATTACCTCTTCATGAATATGCATAATACACATAACACTGTACTGGGCCATTTGTAAACAAAGCCATGCTACAACATGTAAGATAATGACTGCCTCCAGTGTTTATGGCTGCATTGAATACAAACAGCTTAAGGACTTTTTATGATGGGGGCTCTAAATTAAGGGCAGAGATTAAGAAATTATTATTATTATTCTTGCATGAGTCAGTACTATAGAGTCAGATTATCAGGTGGTTCAACTGCAAGCTTGAGTGCGGCCCTTTAAAACATAGAAATGAGGTGTGTGTGTGTGTGTGTGTGTGTGTGTGGACGCTTAGGTACTTTGGTAGAAGGAGGCAGCATAGTGCTTTCACCAGGCAGAGCAGCAGCTTCGACACCATCCTTCCATCAAGAGCAGCACGCCGGAAAACAGTGTTTAAACTCACAGCGGGGTCATGCCGCAGAGCCGGATGGCAGCGTGCACTTTCCTCGAGCACACGTGGCTTTCGTTTAGAGAAGCGGAGGAGAACGCTCCTTGTTCTCCTCCTGGACCTGACAGGAGCAGTGGGAAGAGGATAAGCAAAGTGAAGAGGAAGAGAGGTCTGGTATCATGGTGGGCAGATAATCCTCATTCTTCATCACCCTAGTCTCGCGCTACATCCTCAGAAAAGAATGCTGGAAATGTGGAGGAGAAGAGTCCAGGCTGGTCAGAGGATAATTTGTATCTCTCATCCAACATTACGAAGCACTAGATGGTTAGTATCACATAATTCAGAGAAGGTATATGTTAGTTTTTCCCATCCTCCAAATCTCATTTCTGGAAAAGAATCAGAATCAGAAAAACGTTATTGTCCCTAAGGAAATTGCTTATGTGGCGACTGCAACATAGAGACAGTGACGAAAAATAAACATACATCTTATACTAATAAAAATACAAAGGTAATAAATATAGAGATAAAGATACAAAGTAAAAATTACAAAAGTCATAAAAAGTACAATGGTAACAATAAAACTACAAATGTAAACTGTGATTTTAAATGAACGCAGTAAAATAAGATAAATAGCATAAATTATAGTAAAGAAGCAGTAAATTGCAGTGATTGCACTTATACTGTATATTGCACTTTGAGGACTTTTAAGGCAATTAAAAGAAGAATCTGATTTGTTCATCCTCCTAAACATTAATTTAACTGGACAATTACAAAAAAAATTCAAAAAAAGAAATGTTTTGCTAATGCTGACATGATTATAGATATAGTTTCTCTAAAATTCCAATATATGTCTCAATGGTTTAAGTTGCGTGTGTGGTTGGTACTAATGCACGCCTACACCATGACAAATTTAGGCTTTTGTACCTTTTTCTGATAACAGTCAGAATGATCTGTATCAATTTTGGCACAGGGAGCCTTCTGAGGGCTCAAAGGTCTTTCACACTCAGGGGAGATTTCCTGTCCTGCCCTACACATACTGAGATTTCTCCAGGTTCCCTGGATCGTTTCACAATAGGATGACTGTACAATCTTGCAGTGATTTATGTTCTTTTTGAACTGATAAGCAATTTATCATAATGGTTCATGAGCCATGGTCATGGTGAACAGAGACTGTGACTTTAGTGGATGCTGTTTTATGTTCACTCATTATACTCCTACCTGTTACTAGATCACCTGCTTATTGTGGAATGCGTTGACAGTGATACAATGAATTATTTTCTATATGTTTCACTCTGTTTTGACCTTTTCCCTACAATTTTGAGTGTACTTTCGTCATCAATACATACAGTATTTATAGTTACAGAAAACAATAAGTTCTCCAGCCAAAACATTAAAAGTTATGTCTGTTGAATTACTTTGTTTCTAAATTTCTAAATATTTTCAAGATTATTTTTTTTAAATTGCAGCTCTTTATTCTTAATGCATCCTACAAATTCTCCCACCATTTCTGGAAAAGAAAAGTAGCACAGGAACATAGTAACTAATACAAAGCCAATTTGTACTTCCATAGAAATAATCTCCAGCAATTAATTTATACTCACTTTTAGAGGGAAAACTGTTCACTTATCAAATGTAGTCATGATGCAGTACTTTCCACCTCTGTACGTTTTTTCTTAGAAGCACAGTCTCAAAACCACATTTAAAATGTCTGTCATTGTGGAAAAGAAAAGTCATTTTGCCCAAAGCTCACAGTGTCCTTTACTTCCACCATGAGCAGCCTCCCAAGTCCGTGTAGGTTGAGCAATCAACAAACTCCTACACATTTGAATTTCTATTTTCTGTATAGTCTCATACTCACTTCTCGGCTTTGACAAACCTTCTCTGCAGCTAATTCACAGGTTTAAGACCCTGTTACCCATGGCTTTCAGTGAGTAATGCTCAGCGAAGAGTGTGCTTTTCACCATAGTTTTGATATTACATTAGCTTTGCTATTTAGCAAAACAAATACAGCAAATATCTGGGCAATAATACACAAGTTCTAGAGAAAAACAGGAGAGAGATTTCAAATGGGATGGTCTTTTCCTGCCTGTCGCATTTCCCTTGGCATTTTCTCATAGTCCCTGAGTGTACTCTAACACCCAAAAAGGACAAAAAGAAAAGAAAGACTTGAGGACACAAAATGTGGAATTAACCCCAGAATTACAGACTGAGAAACAGCTGTGAAAATGTATAAAGATCATTTAATCTGACAAGGGCATCAGGAAAAAATGTGCTGATGCAGAAGACAGTTAGACATTGAACACATGGGCTTTATCAAATCTTTGATAAATAAATGCACTCTGAACGAATTAGGCAATCTGAAGCAGCATGTGATAAAAAATAAAAATAAAAAAGTCTTTCACATGCTGCTTCAAATTGCCTAATTTGTATTAGAAGTGAAAGTACCTTTAAACAAAACAATCAGAAAAGTGCAATACAGAGCCTCAGTTGGGTAATTGTCTCCCTCTGGTGGACTGATTAGGGCATTACACAAGTAGGTGCCCACTACTGGGTGCACCCTCTGACTGCTCAGTGTGAGAAGACTCATGGGACAGTTCTGCTCATCCAGAACATTACAATAACAGTATGTCATCACAATAAAGATGTTTTCTGTGCTCACCAGGATTTCGGCAGAAACTGACCAATCCAAACCATCCAACCACCCTGATTCCCTTCAACACAGTTGGTGTTCAATCCATGCTCACCTGACACCACAAATATTCTAAAAATGCTTGATTCAGACGCCTGTGTGGACAAGGCCTAAGAAGTCATTATCAACCGGTCATTTGATTTTTACAGACAGGTTTTGTGCGATTGCTCCAGTGTGCTGTTGTTACCAGGAATGGCCTGAGTTCATTAAGGAAAATGGTCCATTCAGACTGTGGTTATATAGCTTCACTCCTATGGTTTCAGACATGAGGCTGATTCCTGACTTGCTGGAGCAGTCGCTGGCATCGCTGTTGAAAAGTAGCTACTGGGGACTCCTCCATCTTCGTGGCTAAGGCTTTCTGTCTTCTCCCCCCTCCTCCTTCTATGGCCTAGTTTCTACCAGTTAAAAGGCCATGTGGATCGCAGGCACAGTTCCCTTAGGTGATAGTCTGATTGAGCTTCTCCTGAGCCGAAGAGGAATGGCCAGGGTTAGAAGAAAGATGGTGGAGATTGGTGCGGACAAGGCCAGAGATAGCAGTGAGTCCACATGGGAGAGAACTGTGACGTTGATGCTTAAAGCCTTGCGTTAATGAAGATGAATGCTGGGTCCACGGGCAACCCTCTGTCAATATTATTGAGGGTGGTATGATAGAAGGTCACTCTGTGGATGAGTCGCCTTTTCTTGCACTGAGCTAATCCACCAGCAGAGGCCACTCTTCAAAGATGGCCGTTTCTAGTTCCAAGGAAAACTTGAGGACGTTCTCCCTTCTCATCTTAACAAATGGCCTGCGAGAGACCCAGGCTCTGGCCCCTCTCCTCGGGGCTAATGAAAGTGTCAGCAATCGGTGAGGATTGGTAATGGCGGCATTTAGCAATGCTGTCTAATTGTGCTGTGCATTGGGTTGTATCTGCCACATAATGTGTTTGCGCTTAATTTGCTGCCTTCCTTCCACTGGAGATGGATATTACCCATTCGCCACTCATTCGCATTAGCGGTTGGAGAGAAGGGAAAGAGTGGGGAGCGAAATGCAACACGATGGTTAATTGAAACCCATGAGAGATTTTGAAAAGGATACCATCTCTTCCTCTCAGTCATTGTGGGTAAATAAAATGTGCCCATTCTCCCCCGGTGCGTCCTGCTGTCCCTGAGTTATGATGCACCATCTCAACCATGGGACATGAAGAAGGAATTGAGGAAAAAAAAAATATGGGACAAGATGAACAGCACGCCTCTGAGTTAATGATAGAAGACAAACTGTAAAACATCATGTTGAAGCGTTTGCTGTGCAAATGCAATTAGTCAATACAAGAACTAACATAACACCTTGTAAGCAGAAAGAAAGGAAAAATAAAAAGTTGTGGGGGAGGGGAGAAATAATAATTATAATAGAAAACGAGGCAAAAATTGTGCTGATTGTGATCAAACATATAGAGGAACGACTCCAGGGCCCTCCTGGATAATAGAGATAAATAAAAAGGTGTAACTATAAGTGCCCCACAGCCAAGGAGGGAAAGAAGCTGATGTTCAAAATGAACAAAAGAGAATTCCACAAAAGAAAGTTGGTTTGCTTGTATGTTTATGAAGTATATGTGTTCAAATTAATATTTTTTCGAAGTCGGGAAATATTATTTATTCCCTCGCTGATTTTGTAAGTTTGTCCGCTGACAAAGAAATTAACAGTCAATGTTAATTGTACGTTTATTTTAACAGTGAGTAATAGAACATAAAGAACATCCAGAATATCCTATTAAATAAAATATATAAAATGATTTGCATTTCATTGAGTGCCAACCATTAAGAGTTCTGGATCCCACAGACCGGTTAGATACTTCTAATTTCAACTCATCAACTAGCCTCAACTAGTCATCTGTATAAAAGACACCTGTCAATCAATCAATCAAACAAACTCCAATCTCGCCACCATGGGCAAGACCAAAGAGATGTTTAAGGATGTCAGGGACAAGGAAAGAAGCTGGGTGAGAAGGAGACAACTGTTGATGTAATTGTTAGATAATAGCAGAAACACAAAAAGACCATCAATCCAGCTCAGTCTGGGGCTCCATGCAAGCGCTCACCTTGTGGGGTAAGGAAAATCATGAGAAAGGTGAGTGATCAGCCTAGAACGACACAATAGGAGCTCAAGGCAGCACCGCATGGACGGTAGGATGGACCACGTACCATACCGTAGAAGATGGGTCTTCTAGCACGACAATGACCCAAAGTATACATACAAGGCAACAAAGGACTGGCTCAAGAAGAAGAGCATTAAGGTCATGAAGTGTTCTTCCAGTCTTCAGACCTTAATCCCATAAAAAACTGTGGAGGGAGCTGAAGCTTGGAGTTGCCAAGCAACAGCCTTGAAACCTTAATGATTTAAAGCTGATCTGCAAAGAGGAATGGACCAAAATTCCTCATGCTATGTGCCCAAACCTGGTCATCAACTACAAGTAAATGTCTGACCTCTGTGCTTGACAACAAGGGTTTTGCCGCCATTACTAATTCTTGTTTTGCTAGGTGATCAAATACTTATTTCACTCAATGAAATGCAAATCACTTTATATATTTTATATATTTTCTGCATTTTCTTTTTGATATTCTATCTCTCACTGTTAAAATAAACCTACCATTAAAATGATAAATTATATAATTTCTGTTTATTAAAATAGAAATAGAAATAAAAAGAAGAATTACATTTTATAGAACTAAAATAATAAAATAAAATTACACATAAATATACATATAATAAAAAATCATCTGGGTTGGAGCTGGCAGGATAACGGAAGAACAAGGGTTTTAATAATGCTCAGGTAAGATGTTCAAGCACAAGTGACAGCTCCCACTGAAGCAAACGTACCTGTTGCTTTGATCTGGGCTTCTTTGATCGGCAGCTGTGTCACAGTAACAAGGCAAGTCCAGAACCTACTGCTTCATTCATCTACAGGTGAAACCTGTGTTCTGAGACCTGGAGGTTAAGAGACGTGAGGGTCCCTTTGATGAGTGGAGAGATGTTTGTCTGTCTGCATCTCATTTTGTGATCCATGTCCTTGCTTCATGATCGGTTATGTCTACAACACTGACATGGACTGATCGGTTGCACTGCCAGTGCCTGGCCACCTGACTCGCTTTGTTAAGTAACAGAGCATGAAATGATATAATCAGACCGCAGATGTTTAAGCAAAGTCAGAAGGTTCAGCAAGGTCCAGTCTACCCCACAATCAGCCATTTCACACTGGGCCAAGTTATACATACACCCATTCACATACAGTAAGACCACTCACTGGCGAAGTGAGTTACATGGACTATCTACTTATTTCATTACAGAGGGGTTGTATATATTAGGCAGCAATTGAACAGTCAGTTCTTGAAGTTGATGTGTTCAAAGCAGGAGAGTAAGGACTGTACTGTTTGTAGAGAACCAGCTCTATATCATGATGCTCTGACCTCTGCACTTGCTCTGCATTGAGTTGTTCTCGAAGAGGCGGTGGTGGCCTGGTGGTTAGGACCTCATCTTTGGTATCAGAAGGTCACAGGTTCCAGAACAGGTTCCACCAAAGTATCTTTAGTCAAGGTACCTTCTTGGTGGGTGCTGTTGATAGCAACCCCCTGCACCATGTGTGGATGGGTTAAATGCCTCAGTGATAAATAGTCATTGTGGTCATTCTGCAACTCTGTCTGATTTCCAACTGGCTTCTCTCTTATCTGCTTTATCAGAAATCTGAGAGAAACCTCACACAACACATGGTGATTCATTGTGGCTACATGAATCTGCATTTTGTGAAACCCAACTATTTGGATGATTAAGATCTTTAAGCCATTTCAATGTAGGTTAATAACCTTGTCCCTAGGAAGTCTCTGCTGTGATTGCTCAGTTTTGCATCTGATTAATATAATATGGCAGTTTGGCAGTGTCCTATAGTACAGTTACACACACTCACAGACACACATGCACAAAATTACAAAAAAGAATGACTCAGAATACTGTTTCCTTCATGGTTAACCTGGAAATTCTGACATTTGTATGAACTCTAAAGTAGAACCTTTACTCATCAGTGCATAGTGCCACCAACTCCTCCCCCAAAAGTGTTCCATCACATTAAATGTTCTAAAGAGTTCTAGCTGTCAATGCAAGAGTTACAGAGAGTTGAGTGTTCCAGTGTATATACGGTCGTCTTAACTCTCAGAGCTTTTTGAAAGTCCATCAATGATTAATCACACAGAACACACGCACACAACCAACGCAGAGCACAACACACACAACTGACAAACACACACTTGTGCGTGTAATGCAACAAATCTGTCGTTCTGCACAAATATTACAGACTCAATGCACATTAGAGCATTGAATTTCTGATCAATTTGTGCTACAAAACAGAAACAAAGCAATAGTGTCATAAATACTGTATGTGTTACAGTTAGGGTTAGACCCTCGCTGTCTATGTTCTCACTTGTTGCTCTGAATTTGCTGCTCTGGGGCTCTGCAGTCTCACAGGCCATTAGTGTGGATGATGGAGCATGGAATTCTGTAGAGTTAACACAGTAGGAGGAACAGAATGTTCTGTAAAGCTTGTGCAACTTTGCAACAGTTGCCATGAAGATGGTGGATCAGCCGGCTGTTCCTTTGTCTAAGGGAAGGTTTTCACCAGCATGTGAGGAACCGGATGGATGCTGAAGAAGAAAGCATTGTGTTATATAACCCTGCCTCACCCACTGCAGACTCGCTCGGCCTTGGCACTTAGAGTAAAAACAGAAACTCATTTACCCATATGGCAAACTCACGGCCGAGGTGCGTGTGCATGTGCGAGGGAGCAGCACACAGCTCTCAACTTTCACACTGACCTTGTGAAACATGGAGGCAGATCTCCATGGCAACTCTGCAGCAACCACTGCAATAGCTCCTTCCAAGGAATAAATGACGGAGGCTATGCAGAGGATCACCGAGCGAGAGAGCGTGAGGGAGAGAGAGAGAGAGAGAGAGAGAGAGAGAGAGAGAGAGAGAGAGAGAGAGAGAGAGAGAGAG
>JBBIGC010000131.1:18674292-18685643 GCA_037576955.1 Lepidarchus adonis
ATTATTATTATTATTATTATTATTATTATTATTAGTAGTAGTAGTAGTAGTAGTAGTAGTAGTAGTAGTAGTAATAGCAGTAGTAGTATTTGTTGTGTTGTTGTTGTTTCCTTAACAAACAATGGGTCATACCACAGAGAAATGTTAACAATCCACTTTAGACCATTTTCTGTCCTCCCATTGTCCATCCAGCTGTTATTATCTGACCGTATGCTATAGCTGTTTCAGAAATAGATTTGGGAGGAGAACAGTTCTTTTTTGAGCAGTTTCTGAGCAGTGTTCTGTGTGAGAGGGACTGAGGGGCGGTTCTACAGAGCAACAAGCCCAAAGTGAGGCTCCTTGAGGCTATTTCTTCACAATGTTGGTGGAAAACACAGGAGTATGTAGAGCAGCACAAGATACATGCCGGCCTAGATATGAGCATCAGCCAAGGAGCCATTATAATGCCATTACGGCTGGCAATAGGTGAGAAGCCATTTATCTAGTTGTGACAGATAGCAGCACATGTTTGGGACTAGCTGTGGGGATGCAACCGCACAGTGCCACAGCTGGCAACTGCTGCTTTCTTTAGAACAAACAGAGATGCTCCTCACTGCACCCTGCTCCCATAAAACAGCCCCAACCACCCACCACCACCACCACTCCCTGGCTACACACACAAACTTCAATTTGTCAGAGAGCATTTTCTTGTCCGTTTTGCCTTGGCCAAAATGAGAGTGAAAGCAGCGGGAGTTGAGATTAGCAGGCGAAGGCATCGAATGCATAATTCACAGCGCAGAGTTGGAGGGGAGGTGGGAAGTGAAGGCCCCCCACACAAACATCTCCATTAACTTTGCATTAAAGGCGCTCATAGCACCCTCACGACTCATTAGGACGCTGGGCGGCAAATCGGCAAAACGCTGCACGACTAGGGCCCAGCCAGTCGGTGTGGTCGGGCTGGAGTGACGGAGCCCATCATGGGGGCCAAGTTTCTGCCGGAGACGCCACTGAGAAGCTGACACTTTGTAAACGAGCTCTGTGGCAGAGCACACGCTCCGAAGGGAGGATGGGGAAAACTCGGGAGCCACACACACATATGCCTGTTGATCGCTTCCTGTGTGTGTGTGTGTGTGTGTGTGTTTGTGTGTGTGTGTGTGTAAAGAACAAATGGTCTCAGAGCCGTCAGGTAGATCCCTGGTGGACTGAAAAATGGAGACAGAGAGAACATTAGGACTAATTGGGCATCCAGAAGAAGGATGGATTAGCAAAGCAGGAACAAGTGAGTGGGGGAGGGAGATGGATGCAGCAATCAGAGCATGGGAAGAGTTTTTGCCAATCAGCCCCTCAACTTCATCTGGGGAAGGGTAGTGACTACTAGAAT
This sequence comes from Lepidarchus adonis, assembly GCA_037576955.1. Taxonomy (NCBI): domain Eukaryota; kingdom Metazoa; phylum Chordata; class Actinopteri; order Characiformes; family Lepidarchidae; genus Lepidarchus; species Lepidarchus adonis. Next base: position 18,675,653 of record JBBIGC010000131.1, read on the forward strand.
GAGCTGCACCCCTAATCTTTGTACAAAGCTACGCTTCAGAAACTCGTGCAGCGTATAACTACACCAGGCTCTCTCGTCGTATTTGCTCTTTTGGTAATTTTGGTCCTGGGAATGTTCACTGATAGACTGATAGATCTCAATTAATTTCTTTCTCATTTGTTCTTGAATTTTTTTGGATCTTGGCATGATGCCTAGCTTGATGATGTCCACTGTGGTACCCATGGTTACTGTTGATAGCTGTCTGCTGCACCATGTGTGGGTTTTGCTGTGGTGCACTTTGTGTGAGGTTCACAAACTCTATCAACTAACAAGTGAGCTCTACTATACAGAACCTGATTAGTTGTATGCTTACTCCACACACAACTTTAAGTCACTTTCATTAAAAATATAAAGGAAACCATATGTATTATTCACCCGCTGCTAATGGGAATGTAGGGTTGACATGCTATTATGCGCACTAAGGTTTAAATTAGGCCAGCGCATACCCTGCTTTTCTTTCATGTTTTATTTTATCCTCCAAGCTCTGCTTCCCCATGAATCTAGTCAAGAACATGTCATCCCACCCCCCACCCACATCCCCATCTTCTGAAGCCGCTTGCAGATGAGTAATACCAAGGCCATGGTTGTTTGCAGAGTAAAATCTTAAAGCCATGAATTAGGCTCACTAAATTTCAGCCTCCATTTCTCTCATGTTTCTGCAGAAGTCATCTTCCACTGGTGATAAGAAATGCAGCCAAATTTGGCTGTAATGTCCCAGAACTAATTTGAAGCTCATCTTTTCAGGGGAGAGAAATGTACAAGCTGTGAATTATGCAAGGTGTTATGATACACACAGAGATATCATCTAATTTTAGCCAGTATTGTACTGTCTTTAAAGCTGCAAATTTAAGAAGCGGGGTCTATCTCACTGGAAATGTGTCTTTGGATAAAAACGAGACCTGTGTTAATAAGAAATGATGCAGCACTGACAAAGAAAATACAACTGAATGACGTAATGAATCATTAGATGTGGTTGAAACTCCACCTCTACTGCCCCTGTCTAAATGTCCTATTTTTGTCTTTTTCAGGAACGACTATGAAGTGCTCCTGAAACCCCTCTTTGGCACCACAATGTAAAATCAAGGGAAGAAGTAAAGAAACCAAAAACTGTCTTATTGTGCTGTATTCCAAGACATCAAAGCAAGAACATTTCTTTCAAGTTTTTTGACAAGACCACGAGAGAGCAAAAGATGAAACCAAGAAAACAATATATTGGAGCCAACATATTTGCGAGACTCGAGTGAACTTTGGATGCTTCTATCACATAATAAGTGAGAGGCTTCTATTAAACCAGGTCAAACTGTCCTTTACACAGTGAAAACATAACCAATTATCATCAGTGATGAAAATGAGAGCGATTACAAAGTTTCTACTGCTTATTCATCTCCTGCTTGGAGCTGCTAGCTCCCTGGTTATTCACTCCATGCCCTGGAAGGTGCCATGTCCTCAGCAGTGTGTCTGCCAGATCAAGCCCTGGTACTCTCCCCAGTCTGTGTACAGAGAGGCTCCTACTGTTGACTGCAATGATCTTCTCCTCACTCAACTGCCCACATCCCTCCCTCCAGAGACACAAACACTCAGGCTGCAGAGCAATCTCATCAGTTCTGTGGATCAGAGCGAACTCCAAGGTCTCGCCAACCTGACGGAGTTGGATCTCTCCCACAACAGTTTCATCAGCACTCATAACCTGAGAATCACCGACCTGCCAGCTCTCCTCAGCTTGCACATGGAGGAGAACCAGTTGAGGCACCTGCCAGAAGCAGCTTTCTCTGGGCTGCCTAGCCTTCAGGAGCTATATCTCAATCATAATAGGCTTAGAAGCATTTCTCCTGGAGCTTTCAAGGGTTTAGATCATCTTTTGAGGCTTCATCTCAATTCAAACCATCTTGTAGTAATTGACAGACGCTGGTTCCATGCTTTGCCTCAGCTGGAAGTCCTAATGATTGGGGGAAATCCAGTCGACATTATCCAAGATCTCAACTTTAAACCACTTGGATCTTTGCGCAGCTTGGTTCTGGCAGGTATGGGCTTGCAGGAAATCTCTGAGAGAGCTCTAGAAGGACTTTTTAACTTGGAAAGTATCAGCTTCTATGACAACCATCTGACCAAAGTCCCAAAAGAAGCCCTGCAGAAACTGCCAGGCCTGAAATTTCTGGACCTGAATAAGAACCCAATTCAGCTGGTACAGAGAGGAGACTTCAGGGACATGCTTCACCTGAAGGAGCTTGGCTTGAACAACATGGAAGAGTTGGTATCCATTGAGCACTCAGCAATGGAAAACCTGCCTGAACTCACCAAACTGGAAATTACAAACAATCCTCGACTGTCATACATCCACCCTCGGGCTTTCCAGAAGCTGCCAAGTATGGAGAGTCTGATGCTCAACAGTAACGCCTTGAGTGCCCTGCACCGGCAAACTGTGCGGTCTCTGCCAAGCTTACAAGAGATCAGTCTGCACACCAATCCCATTCGTTGTGACTGCCTTATTCGCTGGGTTGGGGCAGAAAATGACAAACCAGTTCGTTTCATTGAACCTCAATCCACATTCTGCTCAGAACCCCCCGAGTTGAAAGCCAGGAGAGTGAAAGAAGTTTCCTTCAGAGAAATGGCAGATAGCTGCCTGCCCTTGATAGCCCCAAGCACTTTCCCATCATACATCCAAGTCAAACATGGAGATAACATAGCCTTGCACTGTCGAGCGCTGGCAGAACCAGAGCCAAATATCTATTGGGTCATTCCGAAAGGTTTGAGGTTGACTCCCTCAACCAGCTTTGGACGCTACCAGGTTTTGACAGAGGGGACGCTGGAGATCTTTGGAGTCACCCCTGAAGAAGCTGGCTTCTACACTTGTGTGGCTCAAAACCTAGTAGGGGCTGACACCAGGAGCTTGACACTAAAGGTGGAAGGATCAAGCAGAACTTACATGACAAATGCTCAAAAAGCTGAGGATAGCCTTGAGGTACGAGATGTCGAAGAACACTACGCTTTACTCACCTGGCAGGCCGGCCATAATATTCCTTCTGCTCGACTCTCTTGGATTGCCAATGGCAGTTTGGAAGATTACCACAGACATAGCACTCGAATACTAGCCGGCACTAGGGGCTTCAACCTAACTCGCCTTCAACCGGGAACCCATTACAAAGTCTGCCTGCACCTGGGGCCAAACGACACCTCCTGTGTCCATCTGAGGACTAAAGAGATACCCTTGCCTGCTCCTCCACCGGACCTGACCCCAGCAGTCCTGTTGGCTGTGTCAGCTCTTCTGCTCCTGCTGGCAGCCCGAGCTTGTCAAGGGGGAGCGACACTCAACTGGAAAGAACAGACACCAGACTTTGAGAAGCCCCATACTACCATCTTGACCCAGGAGGCAAAGGCTTTCATGGCTCCAGCAGTGTCTCTAAAAGAACCATTTCAGCAGTACAGAGATAAACCCTCATCAGAGGGCAGTGGAAAAGAGATCAGTGATGCTCAGCCAGGGCGTGAAGCTCAGGGGCCAACAAAAGAAGCATGTTGAGTTTGACGGCGCATAGAAGATGTGCCACAGGAAGCGAGCTTTGTAAAGATACTCACAGTACAGCTCTCAGACAGTCAAAACTAACAAAACCAGAACTTCATTGGCCAGAATTACAACATGGAGAGAGTGTTGCCAATTAAAAGTACAGTGATGTAATAAAAGAGATTTCATTTTTATTTATTTTATAAAGGGAACGATACAACGCATACACACACACATATGTATATTGAACGCACTTGTTCATGTATTCAACAATGCAGAGAAAGCTGAGGTCGTTTGGAGTTGCAGGAGAGCTTTTGATTATTAATTCTATTTGTAAGCAACTTCTGAACTTACAAGTCGACTATCACAACAGATCGGAGGCTTGCAACATGATATGAAGCGGTCATATATTTTTCATACTTCAGAAAAGACTGACTTAACAGGTTGGGAAAGGGATTTTGCAAAAGGTTCTCGACTTTTCCCCAAAGGGTAACTGTTGCTGAAACAGGACGCAGGACACCACTTTTCTATTTTTTAGAACGTGAAACCCTGCAGATGATGAACAGACACTGAGAGGATACATGAATAAAGGTAATTTAATATGTTCCAAAACCAGTATCTCTTTTCTCTCTTTTTTTGACAAAATGGGCACGGGACAGGACGCTCCAGAGATACAGTCGTCTTAGAATTGTGTGGATGCAGTGGGTTCCTGACTTCTTCTTGATTTTTGAACATCCAAGAGGGGCCACACAGTCTTCTGGGCAAATCAGGGCTCTGCTCAAGCGTGGATCTTCTCACTCTCTGCATCCCACATACAAGAAAAGATGAACCTCAGTTAATGACGAGAGCAACTGACATTCAGCCCTGAGCCTCTATGTGTGTTCCATCGACTCTGTTCTATGTAGGAGAGGATGAGATGCTAAGAAAAGCCTCACAGGAATGAAAGTACCCTCTTTTGCATATCGTTTTCTTTGTTTCAAAAAGCGAACAAAAAGAATACGTCAGATATCTTTCTCTATCGAAAGCGATGGAACCAACGAACATGATACCCATCACACTGCTAATGGGGATGCGCTTGAGAACAAAACGAGGGCGAAAAGAAAAGACTACAAAACGATCTCTTTTCCTCAATAGCTTGTCAGGTAATTTCTTTTTGCAGAGAACGCTCAACTGACTAGGGGACCCTGCATCGGTGAATAACACACCTAAACTGAGAGAAGAGTCAACAAGGTAAACAAACAAGTCCTAGCCTTGTTACCTGGATTGAGAGAACTGTCAGCAGCTCTAGGGATTATTAGCTCTTGTTCTCAAGTATGGGGACCCCACCCTCCTTTTCTACAGTATGTCATTTATGGTAATCCTGCTTTGTTTGAGTTTTTGTCACTTTGTGGTTGATGTGCCCCCTCGTTTCAGTAATTCCTGCTCTAACGAAATGCAGATCTCTTTATTTTATGTTTGATATCATTTGTTGGCTACTGATCATTTTCTGTCACCTCTACAGCTGTACATACAGTAAACCGCCCTGAATTTCCTATTCAATGTTCCAGCCTCCCTTTCAGAAATAATTTAGATGACTGTGTGTTAAAATCTATTTTGAGCTATTATTAAACCATTTTGGACTGATTAATGGCTTGGTTAATTGCAGAGCATTGATATGTGTGCTGGGGGTGGGACTGGGGGCAGGGCGGGTTCTATCCCCGAAAAAGTATAACCTTTAAATCTAGCTTAAGCACTTACACTCATTCAATATCAGTGTCTTAAGCTACATTTTTTCTTTCCATTGTATTTCATGAGTTCCATATGGCTTCAGTCCACAAGGGGCATAATTTCACAGAGTTACCACCGATGTACCTGGAGCAATTCTACTTCCAATTATAATGAGCATAAATATTCATTTCGCCCCACTGAAACGGACTCACCGCAGGAAGGAGTTACTCTAGTTTCTGGAGATTTGCAAAACAGCTCTCAGCCTCTTTAAATCTCACAGAGAAGAGCCCGAGGCAGGTGATGCTTCCCTCCTTGGCTGCAGATGATCGTCCCTCCAGTATCCCAGCGTGCACTTCGCCTCCGGTACCCCCGAGTAGACCCTGAATTTAAGCGAAGAACACATTTCCTAAAAACAGTGACTTTGGAAGAGTGATTAATATAAGAGAAGGGGAAAGAGAGAGGGGGTGTAGAGGGAGAAAGAGAGTGAAGGTCTGTAGTTTCTTTACTGCCTTGAAGGTGACTTGTCCTTAAAGAAAGACAGACAGACAGACAGACAGACAGACAGACAGACAGACAGACAGACAGACAGACAGATAGATAGATAGATAGATAGATAGATAGATAGATAGATAGATAGATAGATAGATAAACAGACAGAGATAGATAGACCAGATAGATAGACAGACAGACAGACAGACAAGATAGACCGATATATAGACCGATATATAGACCGATAGACAGACAGACAGACACAGACAGACAAGATGTTTCACAAAGCTCAATTAAAATTATTAAATACACTATACAAAACTTAACACCACTGTACATAAACATACAATACAAATACTATAAAAATGTATATAGACCACTGTATATAAAACTATACAGATATACAGTAAAACTATACAGCACTGGAGAATATGCTGTAAAACTATACAAAAAACATACTATACAAATAACAATATTATACTATTGTATTTAATGTAAGAATTGTGCAAAACCTGATAAATACTAATTTGACACGTCGCACAGGAATATAATACAGAATAAAAAAACAATAAAGTGACACGACGTGCAGGTGAGGTTGAGATGTTTAGATAGAACAGTGTATAACACACCTCCCTCTATACCTGTGCATATGTTTATACACAAATACAGAGTTTTGTGTTTGACTAATGCAGCTTATTTGGCAAGAGTGGTGATACAGACAGACAGACTGACAGATGAACAGGTCCACAGGTGGAACAATCACCTACAGTGTCCATACACAAACAGAAGCAGATGAGAGAGGAGAATGTGAGAATCAAAACTAAAGCCCTCACCTGTGTTGGGGAGGGTTATAGGGTCTGATGGCTCTGGGGTCTCTGCTGCAGATCTGCGACAGCTGAACACACTCCACTGCTTCACTATGGTGGTGTGAAGAGGGTGATGCTCTTTGTCCATAATAGACAGCTGTCTGTCTAATGTCCTCCTCTCTGCCGCTGTCACCACAGAGTGTCCACCCTGACCACAGAGCCGGCTCGCCTGAACACTTTATCAATGCTGTCAGCGTCTCTGCTTCAGGCGCACTGCAGCACAGAGGAGAGAACTGGCAACTACACACTGATAAAACATAACACACAATGACCGAAAGCCCATTCTACTTGAACCCGTTTTATTACATGTGATCTGATGCATTTTCACTTCATTCATTTTCCAAACCATTGGGTTGTGGGGAAGCTAGAGCTGATCCCAACGCACTGTGAGCCCAGGAACAGGAGGCCAACCAATCACAGGGCAACACAGAGAAAGACAATCATTCACACACACACCTATGGGCAGTTTAAAGTAGCCAGTCTACTTAAACCACAAGCACACGGACAGTGGGAGGAAACCGGAGCACCCACACGAACACAGAGCTTGTACACTCCACACAAAGCCACCTGTGACCTGGACCCAGGACATTCATGCAGTCAGGCAACAGTGCAAACCACTGCGTAATTGTATCATACAAAATAAATAAAATAAATACAACACCCGTGTGATTTGTTACCTTATGGATAGAACCTTACTCTTGCAATCAGAAGGTTGTATGTTCAAGTCCCAACCCAATCAAACCCTTAAGCACACTGCCCCCTGGTGCTGTTGATACCTGGTTGGAGAAGAGGGTTTGTGACTAGAAGGTTCCCAGAACATGCAGGGAAAATGTGAGAATGGGTGAGTGAGCAAACAGCATCTTCCACATCCAAGGCTGTAGCTCCCTTGGGCAAAAAAACGCACCCATGGGTGCAGCCCACCTTTCAAAAGCTCACTGTTCTACAGGTTTGCATGTGAATTCTTTTATTAAGTTTGTTCACAATATATGATATAAAGTGATAAGTAATTTGTAATACTGCCTGCCATTGTGTGGCAACATTATGTTCAGATTTTGGAAGCTGTTGACTCAGAAATCCAAGTAAATTCAAAAGGTTCAGCATCTTTTTCTCAGGATTGTACCTCAATATGAAAAGAGGGTGGTACAGCACAACAGCAAAAAATCTATGGAAGCTCACAGAGAAATAATACAAAGGAAATTCTACGATACTAATGTTCTGCATTCAATGTGGGGCAAAATGTCTTTCTGATACAGTCCCAGGGGATCTACTTAGTCATGACGCATAGGGAAAAGTATTTAACTGAGGCCATGTGCTCAGATGTCTGTAAAAAAAAATATTTTCCCTATGCAAGGAAGAATTAGGTAGAGCTCCTTTGTTCAGGATGATCATATGTACACTAAGCTACAACATGTAGAGCATTGAGAGAGTGTTATGAAGGAAATCTCAGCAATTTCCCTACAGCAGAAGGTTGTGCATGGTATGATATACTGCTCAGAAAAAATAACACAAAAATAAGACATCCAAGATATGAATGAATGAAATATTCTTATTAAATACAAAATTCTTTACATAGTTGAATGTGCTGACAACAAGTTCACACAAAATTATCAATGGAAATTAAATTTATCAACCCATGGAGGTCTGGATTCTGAGTCACACTTTTAAAGTGGAAAAAACACACCACAGGCTGATCCAACTTTGCAATGTTTGATGTAATGTTCTCAAAACAAGTCAAAATGAGGCTCAGTAGTGTGTGTGTCCTCCACGTGCCTGTATGACCTCCCTACAACGCCTGGACATGCTCCTGATGAGGTGGTGGATGTTCTCCTGACTAAAGCATCCGTATATAGGATATCCACATAAAGTGTAGAGTGACTGGTCCAGGAGAAAGTGTAATGGGATTGGTCCAGCAGAAAGTGTGCAGCGATTGGCCCAGAAGAAAGTGTGCAGCGATTGGCCCAGGAGAAAGTGTGCAGCGATTGGCCCAGGAGAAAGTGTGCAGCGATTGGCCCAGGTGAAAGTGTACAGGGTTTGGTCCAGCAGAGAATGTGCAGTGATTGGTCCAAGTGAAAGTGGCACCTGTCAAGGGGGTGGGAGATAGGCAGCAAGAGAACAGTGAGTTCTAGAGATGGTGTGCTGGAAACTGGATCATAATCTCAGCCATATTGACAAGTGCCGTATTGTGAGCGCTAGAACATCTTCAGAACATAAGGTCTTGTGGAGTTTTCCAGATCTGTAATAATAAGTACCTACCAACAGGGACCCGAACTGGTGAATCAGTGGTCACAGGGTCATACGTGCCCAGTACTCACTGATGCATGTGGGGTATGTGGTGCAATCCCATAGAGGAGCTGCTGTTGTACAGAATGTTAACGCTGCTCTGATAGAAAGGGGTCAGAACACACAGTGCACCACAGTCAGAACTGCTTCAGCAGCATGAGGGGGACTTGGTCAGTATTAGGCAGTTGGTCTTAATGTTATGGCTGTTTTATGTATTTTAAACCTGAAAAAATGCAACTTATTAATTAAACCATCAACAAAATACACCTCAGACATTAACATATAGGGTGATGAAATGCTTTCCTGGTATCTCATCGGTAATGCTGTCCAGCTTGCGGAAACAAGCTCACCTCACTTATTAAGGGTGGAAATGCGAACGCATTAAGCTTAATGCACCACTGAACTGCAGCCCCTCCATTTAATGGGGAAAATCTATTTTCACAGTTCAAGATAAAAGTTGAAATGTTATAATCATCTTGGAGCAAACTATACTACAGCACTGTAACATGATGCTGTAAATGCTGGGGTTGCCAAATTAATGATTTAATGAATGGTCCACTCAGCACAATTTCCTGATCAATGGGACAGCACCTCAAGCTGAATTTGATTACTTCAGGCCTAATAACAGCTACTTCCATTTTAACACAGCTGAAAATGTAATTTATGATTAAATGCTACACTAACTTTCTGATAGAAAATGTAACATTTGGTCCACCATTAGAACCGCTGACTGCGGAGCGTTGTTTAAAAGGAACATTTTCAGCATATATCTTGCTACGACCAGCTCGAGTCAAAGCATTAGTGAACAACTGCAGGTTTATTGGACATGGACATTGTATGGTACAAATATCATATAAAAAATTGTTTAGCGCAGTTCCACAAACGGTCAAAAAAATTCACTATTTTTCTTCACCAAGGTCCAAACAGTGTAAGTATGGCTTCAAATGTACAACAATGACCTTAAATATCTAATTGCATACCCATAGATGCCATTTTAAAATGTTTGTATTTAATTAATTTAATTAAGTGAAAAGAAAATTCGGTCCCACTTTATATTAAGTGTCTCTAATTACTGTGTAGTTACACATTAACAATGCATGTAACTACAGTGTAA